>ML675627.1:4479183-4649964 GCA_007922155.1 Mesoclemmys tuberculata | reverse complement strand
TGGAGTTATCCTGCTTTGCACTGATGTAACTGAGATCGGAATCAAACATGCTGTCTAATATCTGTTAGTAGATGTTGACTTTTTAGGGGAGACCACTGTGTGTTTTTTCTCTCTCTGATAATACAGCTAAAGTAGATTGGCTAGTGCCTCTTATTGTACTTCTTGAAGGCTTAAATTTACTTGGTCTTTAGACTCAGGCCTGGTCTACACTTACCTTCCAGATTCGGTGGCAGTCATCGGGAGATACGCAAGTGATGTAAATCACTTGTGCATCTCCCATCAACTTCACTGTGTCTGTTCCACGCGCCATCCACACTGTGCTGCGCCACTTACCGGGGTGGTTTTCCTACGTCGATTGCTGGATCGACTGATTGGGTCTACGCAGACCGCTCAGTCAATCCAGAGACATTGAACTGATGGCGGGGAATTTGCACCATCAGTGTAGACCCAGCCTCATTTCATATTTTTCAGTCATGTAGTCCTTATGTAGGCAAAACTCCTTTTGATTTCCGTGGTTGTTTTGATAGTGTCTAGAATTCAGGGTTTGGTGCAAGGTGTGAATTGACTCCCTGTAAATGCACTGTCCATTGCACCTAAATAAGTCCTTTTGTCTTCAAAAACATATTTCCCTGGCTGCATTATGAATCCAGCCTCCTTCATGAGATAGTAAATCAGATTCCTCACACTAAGGGTATGTCTCCACTAGAAAGGTAAGGCAACATTTATAATCCTCACCAGGAACGCTTCCACTGTCCTAAGAGGGGCAGCGTGGAAAGCTGAGAGCCCAGTTTCTCAGCTCTGCTGGCAGCTCCCTGCCGGGAGCTTGGCTGCCACACGGGTTCCTGGGTTCCTGTGGTTTACTCTCCCTTCCCCCACTCCCTGTTCCGCACCAGGAGTGGGGGGAAGCCACCTGGGGCTTCTCGCTCCCAGGGATTGAGATCCAGCTGCCCCAGCTTATTGGTCCCTTCCTCCTTTCCCTGCTGGGAGCCAAGCAGCCTTGTCAATTTCATAACTGTGAAATTGACAAGGCTGTTGGGCTCCCAGCTGGAAGCAGCAGGGGGGAAGCCCACTGGGTTTCTCACCCTGGCTCCCAGTGAGGAGTGTGTCCAGCCAACAGCCAATGCAAGTAATGCAGTGTCTACACAAACACTGTGTTGCCCTAACGACACCGATATAAGCCTTATGCCTCTCGTGGAGGTGGAGTTACTATGTAGGTGTAGTAGGGCACTTATGTCAGCCGGAAGAAGACTGTAGTGGAGACATTGACATAATTAGGTCAACATAAGCAGTCTTACGTCAACCTATCTGTGTAGAGTAAACCAGCTGTAGGTAAGAAGATTTCAGTTGGACAGATTTTCTGATACTGTTTATGTTCTTTGTTTGTTCTTTTGTCTATCCCACATAATCATTATGTATTAGATACTTGTACAAACAAAGAGGAAGACACAGTCCCTGCCCCAAGGAGTTGATAATATAAATCAAATACAGATACATGTGTTAATGTGTATGTATATATATCCTGTCCCAAGGCCAGCATAAAGAGATTTGTTTTAAGCCTTGCACATGTTCCGGTAACCTAAATTCACAGCCTTCGGTCTTATGCGTTCAGTGCAGAACAAATGTTGCTGTTCATGCTTTATTGTTTTATGTATTTGCAGAGTCGTCTTAAAGAAGCTGTGCAGTTGCTGGAGGATTATAAACATGGGACTTTACCCCCTGGAGTCACCAACAAGGAGGTAACACATACCAGAAGTTGTTTACTGGGTTCCCAGTCCTGCATGGGCAACTACTTTACTGAAGAAAAAAAAAAGTCATGTATGTCTTTGTAGCCAATCACCAGTTTGGTACTTCCCTGGGTTTGTACTATCATGATGACTTGTGGTAATCATCGGCTATTAGATCTGTTTTTAGTAAGTGTGACTTTTTTTTAAAATAAGTCCTTAGTCATCAGCTGTAGTGTCATTGTCACAGTGCTGGTATCTGATCTGACAGTATATGCTACTTCTGGAAGGAACTAGACGTCTTACACTAGTTATTTTAGGCAAGGGGCATCATAACTTGATGTGTGGCACATTAATACTAATAATTTAATAGAAATGTAGGGCTGGAAGGGACCGTGAGAGGTCATCTGGTCCTCCCCCCACACTGAGGCAGGACCAAGTAAACCTAAACCATCCCTGACAGATTTTTTTTCCTGAGGCATTTTAAAAAGTTTTGCTGAGCAAAAGTCCACAAGAGGTGGTGTAACCTATAGACATGTTAAATAAAAGTTATTAAAAATAAGCATAACATTTGAGTTTAAACAATTCTGCAGATTAAGAATACCATTCACCACCATTACCATCATCACCTTCCAGCTCTCATAGCACATATATTTTCCTAGTTCTAGATCCTAAAAAATATGTTGCTTTCTTCACTAAGGTGAAGTGTCTCACCAGGCAGATCACTATGTTCATGTACTGACAGCCAGAGTTGTCTATAAACCCTCCTTCTCTCAAGGGCCACATTAATTGCTGATACAGTCTCACTGAAATAAATGTAGTTACAACATATGGCTCCTCCACCTATCTTGTCCCCGTTTGAGATCTCACTGGGGGTTAGGTATGAGATAGGTGTCTGGACACCTAGACTGAGGCAGCAGTGCATGTGGTTTTCTTCTTTGAGAGGGTCAGTGGCGTAGTGGATAAGGGAAGTAGTAGAGGTGATATATCTGGATTTTAGTAAATTTTTTGACACAGTCCCACATGACATTCTCATAAGTAAATTAGGGATACATGGTCTAGATGAAATTCTAGATGGTGGGTGCAAAACTGGTGAAAGACTGTATTCCAAGAGTAGTTATCAACGGCTTGCAGTCAGACTGGAAGGTGTATCCAGTGGGGTCCCTCAAGTGTCTGTCCTGGGCCAGATACTATTCAATATTGCCATTAATGATTTGGCTAATGGAGCAGAGAGTATGTTTATAACATTTGCAGGTGACACAAAGCTACACTTGGAGAAAAGGATTAGAATTCAAAACAACCTTGAGCAATTGGAGAATTGGTCTGAAATCAACAAGATTAAATTCTATAAAGACAAGTGTAAAATACTATGGTTAGAAAGGAAAAATCAAACACACAGCTACAAAATGGGGACGTAATACTATACTACAAAATGGGGAAGTAATAGGCAGTAATACTAAAGAAAAGGGTCTGGGCTTATAATGGTTCACAAATTTAACATGAGTCAAAGATGTTATGCAGTTTCAAAAAAGGCTGATTTTGTTCTGCAGTATATTAACAGGGGTGTCATATGTAAGACTTGGGAGGTAGTTGTCCTGCTTTCTCAGCACTGGTGAGGACTCAGCTGGAGTACTGTGTCCTGTTCTGGGTGCCTTGCTTCAGGAAAGATATGAACAATTTGGAGAGAGCCCAGAGAAGAGCAGCAAAAATAAAAGGTATGAAAAACTAGACATATGAGGAAAGATTTAAATCTGGGCATGTTTAGTCTAGAGAACAGAAAACTGAGGGAAACCTGGTAAGTCTTCAAATATGTCAAGGGCTGTTGTAAAGAGGATGGTAATCAATTGTTTTCCATGTCCACTAGAGATAGGACAAGAAGTAATGGGTTTAATCTGCATCGAAGGAAATTTAGGTTAGATATTAGGAATAACTTTCTAAATCTAAGGATAGTTAAGTACTAGAACAGGCTTCCAAAGGAGGTTGTAGAATCCCCACCACTGGAAATTTTTAAGAACAGGCTAGACAAACAGCTCTCAGGAATTATCTGTGTTTATTTGGTACCTCAGCACAGAGGGCTGGACTAAAAGACCTCTCATTGTCGTTCCAGCTCCACATTACTATGGTTCTGTGATTGTATGCCCAGAGACAGAAACTTCAGCACCTAGAGAACTTTTAGGTGCCATGTGAGTTTAGGCATTGACAGGGTTACGTGGCAGGTGAGCTGGGGTTTTGTGGATCACTGTGCTGCCTAAGACCCTTTGGGGACTTGGGACTAAAGCCTAAATCTGGGCCTAAATTAGTGGGAGTTAGGATCTGGACCTTAGTCTTTCTGTGCCTCAGCTCCCCGTTTGTAACACGAGGATAATAGCACTGCCCTACCTCACAGAGATGTTGTTAGGATAAATATGTTAAAGACTGCAAAGCGCTCAGATGCTACCGTAAAGGAAGTCATAAAAATATCTAGGATAAATAGAAAAAGATGGAGGACGGTATTCAGTTGGTCTGTATTTATAGGTACTTTTATGCCACCATCCACCTTCCTCTTTGACTCCTTTGCTCTCCCTTTTCCTCTCGGCAAACTTCATCCTCGGTGTCTTCAACTTCATGTTACTTGTTAGCTGCCCTCTTACTCCTCCTAGCCTCTTTGTTTGATTTGGAACTGTAGATCTGCTCTCCTGCTCACCAAAATGGCCTCTCATTTAAGTTTGCCACCTATTTTTAGGGGCTCCCTAGGGGAAACGGACACACTCGAACAGATGAAAAATGCATCTCCCCTGCTAGTTGCTGCTAGACTATTGATAACCACTCATTGGGAAAAGAAAAATAGCCCAAAATTAGAGGAATGGTTCCAAAACATATGGGAGATTGTTGTTATGAAAAAATTAAATGCATCAATTAGGTACCCAGCAAAATAGACAGAGGACAGATATATACTTACATATTTAGTTACTGTTTATTCAATACTAAAAGAACTTAGATGCTGCCAAAAAAACCCGAGCACACCTGTCCAATTATTTTGAATATTAACGTTTGAGAGGCATGCAAAGTTTGAGAAATATTAGTAGTCAGTAGTTTCACTGTGTAATAAAATCCCCCAGAAACAGCATGTCCCGAATGGTGTAAAGAGCCTCACTCTGTGATATGATGATACTCTGTTAAACAGAGAGATTTGATGATTATATTACTGCATAATGTGTCTCCAAACAAAAAGATCAGCTCAATGTTGTGGTGATTAACACTTGAGATATTTACATAGCAATGATTTGTAAACCTGTGAAAACTTCCTAAATACTTACATTGAAAAAAAATTATATTTGTCTTCTGGGGAAAAAAATCTAGTGGGTGGTTTGGGATTTGTCTGATATGGGGTGTTTTTTGGAACGCCCGTAGCACTCTGAAGTAAATAGATGAGCATTATCTGAAAACATTTTGATCCGAGTGACATTAGTGTCTAATTTCAGTTTGGGAATGAAAACTGTATTCTGAAAAGTTAAAAGGGAAGCAATGAGAGCACCAGGCTTCCTGTCATGTCCCTTAGTCCTGTTAGGAGCTAACGACAGAGAGTTGTAGACCTGTCTAGTAGCTCAGAGAGGCAGTGGTGTCATGCTTGCTGATGGGAGAGTATAACATTTGTGCCATCATTCTCTGTACAGCGATACCGTTGTGTTCCCGAGAGCCCTAGCAGATTTCTTTGTCCCACCTGTGTGCTCCTTGTCAGCTTTCCTCCAGCTCCTGGTTTAAACAATTCCACTGAGTTTACAAAATCTTTTTCATTTACATTCATTACAAGCCGCTGCGCAGTGAAGGAGCGGTAACATGTAAAGTGCCCGATCCTGTGAACCCTTTGTCTGCAGAGTCCAACTGGCTTCTTGGAGGGCTGCTGGCAGGATCGGGCTTTTAGCATGAAGTTCTGGTGATATTTGAAAGGAGACAGATGAAAATGACACACACACGTGCACTGAGAGCCAATTTGCAGCAGAAGGTATAGACAGTAACATGTCCAATTCTAAACAGGGCAGCAATTCCCAGCCTCCCTCCTGTGGTGAGCCTCCATTGGAACAAAAGCATTTTCATTTGAAGGAGCACTTCTCTGAAGAAGAATAGCAGTGTCAAAAGTATTGGTGGACTGAATAAAACTGCATACTCCTAAAAGTGGCATTTTCTGTAGCCCATGAATATCGGTGTACAGACACAGCCTCAAACTGAAAAAAGCTTCACCAACGGCAGACATTATGATGTGGCTTTTGTCTTTTCTTCCCCGGCTTCTTTGTATCATTTATCTAATTTGTAGAACTGCATCTGTGTCCTCTATTTGCGAGAGTCCCTTTTCCAACCTGTCCACCCGACCAGCACAGATTGGAAGAACAGATTGATGCTGGCATGTCAGCAGTGGTAAAAGTTAAAAGAAACAGTACTTGATGGCTACCAGCTACACAGGAGTCTTTTAAAGAATCCTTGTTTTACAACATAGCTGCTTTACTATTTTTATCATTGTGCTCAATGCCGCACAAAAATGCAATGCAGGAAAAACAGGTGCCTGTCCCAAAAAACTCACCAATGTTTACTGAACATGGACGATATCACTCATGCACAGTAATACGAGGGTGAAGATCTTCTATTGAAGAAATACATTAGGGAATCAGTGCTGTGAATGTTTATTCACAAATTAATTTCAAGAACTGTAACATTCCTTCGACCCATCTCCCCAGGATGCTAGCCTTTATCATATTGAAATGGCCCCCGTCTTCATCTTCCTGTGTTAAAACCCATCAAATTGTAACAGACACCACTAGAATCACTTCCCCTCCTAAACAACATACCTGATATGTTCAGCAAAACACACCCATCCCATTGCACCTTTTGTGTCCTGGCGTCCCTTTCCTTTGCATAAATCTATATAGGAATGGCTGCATGCTCGGGCATTAGGCAAGAGGGTAAACTATTGCTATTTAATATTTGTATAACAACCCCATCCAGAGGTTCCAGTCAGGATCAGGGCTCTGGGCAGTGCCCAGTACAACAAACTCCTAGCTACAGACTGAATAACAAGACAGACAGAAAACAGACCAGAAAAGTATTTGCAGCAATTTTATATTCTTCCTGAACATCCTTCCCTTCACTCTTGCTCTCTGTGGGAGAGCCACAGCTTTTACCTGTGGTCTCACCACTAGGAAAGAACAAAGAGCCACAGTGTTAGTGTAAGAGACAGCACTGAATGACAGTTATACATGACGCACTGTGCATCACTCAAGGATCTGCAAGATAAAGGCCGAAATATACCTTAATTCTGCAAAGTTTTTTATACCAAGTTAATTGTATCAGTTTAGAAACTGATATAGTAAGTGGTGCAACCCCTTAAGTGTGGATGCAGTTATACTAGCAGAAAGATGCTTACGTGCATTAACTTGTTTCCATAAATTTGCATCCAGGCTAGGTATCGCACCAATTTAACTATATTGGTTTCTGAACTGAGATGATTAAACCACTATAAAAAGAGGCGTGTAGAGCTGCCCTAAGTGACTAGTTCAAGGTCAAACACAATGTCTGTGATGAAACAGGTCTCCAAAGTCCTAGGCTAGTGCCCTTAATACTATGCCATCTTTCTTCTCAGATTAAGTACGTGCATAAATGTCTGTGGAAACAGAAACCTAGATTGTGAGCTCTTTGCTGCCATAAAAAAGATGGAAAAAAATTGTTCTTTCTTGCCACAGAGGGTAGCGTAAGAGGCAATGGGTTCAAACAACAGCATAGTGATTTAGATTACATTTCAGGGAAAACTTCCTGACTGTAAGAACAGTAGGACAATGGAACAGATTGCCTTGGGGAGTCCTGGAAGCTCCTTCACTGAAGGTTTTAAAAATTAGGCTGGATCAGTGGTTCCCAACCTTTTTGGCTCGAAGGCCACAGATATCATTTTTACAACCCTGAAAGGGCCATCAGCAGCCTCCGCTCATCCCCAACTGCAGCCAGATGGAATATCAGTGAGGAGAACCTCACTGATCTCCTCTCCCTCTGGCTGCAGCAGGGAGACTACACGCGACCTGTAGCCCCATGCGCTCGACCTCGTGCCTAGACAGTGGCTCCCTTCTGCAGCGAGGGAGACAAGAAATTTGTGCTTCCCTCCCTCTGGCTGCAGCAGGGACCGCAGCGCCTGTGAACCCAGGCGTAGCACTTTGTCATGCTCCCTGCTACGGCCAGGGGGGTGGGGAGCTCTGATCTCCCCGCCCTTGGCTGCAACAAGGAGCCTGCACTAGTTTGGTAGCCCCACAGCAACGCGCTCCATCTGGGTCCTTAGACAGCAGCTCCCTTCTGCAGTGGGAGGGAGGCAGTGGGCCACTTTGAAAGACCCTGCGGGCCACTTTTGGCCCACGGACCACAGGTTGGGAACCACTGGACTGGATAGTCATTTCTCTTGGATGGTTTAAATGCTGCAAATTGTGCATCTTGGCAGGGAGTTAGACTAAATGACCCTTGCGGTCTCTTCTAACCCAATGATTCTAAGTTCTCTGTTTTTTCTATATGTTTTTAGAAAACTGAGCATATTGTGGGATCTATGGCAATATACATTGAAAAGAAATGTCTATGTATTTCTCATACACCCATCACTGCAGTGTCTTGACACTGAGATAGCAAAGAGACAGCCTTTCCCCCTCATCTTTTTGTTTTTTTTAATTATTTTTCGTTCCACCGCCTTCAGGACATCTAACCAGAAATCTTCACCCCTTTAGCACAAGAGTGTCACTGAAAGAAACTGAATGAGCCACAGCAAGAGAGAAATGTGAGCTTTTGAAATGCATCCTCCTGTGTTCTAAGAGAGAGAGACTCTTCCTCCATCCAGCCCCTTTCCGTGAGCATTGGCTGAGCACGCACTCTGGCATGTCACTTGTAGCTTAGCACTCCTGAGCCTTTCCAGATGCAGTTTTGGCAACTTGTTGTTTTGAAACTGTTTCATTTCTTCTCCATTAGTCTCAGTGAAGTGAAAAGAGACTCACCGGAATAATGGACATTATTTATTACTGTGCTCTTCCTTCAATCATGCTAGCAGCAGGAAGAGCCACTCATGCTGTCCCAGACACAGCAGAGAACAATGAATCTACTGGAAGCTAAACAGCATCCGTTTTGGAGAATAATAACTTTTCTTAACACTGTTGATGAAGAGCGAAGAGGTCCATTTACAGTAAACGGTACTGTTCTCCTCTCTGGTCTGACCCCGTTTCTTACCTACGTTTTATCAGAATGCTGTATGCTGAGTCTCACATTGCTTCCCTTTCTTTTTGAGGGATATGTTCTAATGGTCTGAGGACAGAACTGGGAGCATCTCTCTCCTGCATTTAATCCCAGCTGTGACACAGTACTGTCTGTACTGGGTTGAGAACAGAAGTTGGAAACAATGCCTAAAAGCGGTTCCACTAAAACAAGAGGGACACAGATCCTAGCCAGGAAAATTAGTTCCCAACAGCATGGCCAGCCACTGTGGAATGTGCACATGCACCCCACCCCTAATCCTGATGCTTCGTGTGTGAATCTTCCATCTAATGCAGAAGGGGCTCAGCCACCTGTTTGGGGTTGGGCACCTTCCCTCATCCAGAGCAGGTCTAGGTTCCTTGATGGGGGAGGGAGGCAGAGACAGGCTGGGAGTAAAGCAGGTTGCTCTGCCATCTTTCACACGCACACACTTCTAGCTTCATCAAACTTAGGTAGGAAAGATAATACAGTCCCCAAATTGTATTATCATAGAAGATTAGGGTTGGAAGGGATGTCAGGAGGTCATCTAATCCAACTTCCTCCACAAAGCAAGACTGGGACCAACCCCCACTAAATTATCCCAGCCAGGGATTTGTCAAGCCGGGACTTAAAAACCTTTAAGGATGGAGACTCCACCACCTCCCTAGGTAACCCATTCCAGTGTCTCACCACCCTCCTAGTGAAAAACTTTTTCCTAATATCCAATCTAGACCTCTCCCACCACAACTTGAGACCATTGCTCCTTGTTCTGTCATCTGCCACCACTGAGAACAGCCTAGCTCCATCATCTCTGGGACCCCCTTTCAGGTAGTTAAAGGCTGCTATCAAATCCCCCCTCATTCTTCTCTCCTACAGACTAAACAAGCCTAGTTCCCTCAGCCTCTCCTCATAAGTCTTGTGCTCCAGCCCCCTCATCATTTTTGTTGCCCTCTGCTGGACTCTCTCCAACTTGCCCACATCCTTTTTGTAGTGGGGGGCCCAAAACTGGACACAATACTCCAAATGCGGCCTCACCAGTGCCGAATAGAGGGGAATAATCACTTCCCACGATCTGCTGGCAATGCTCCTGCTAATGCAGCCCAATATGCCATTAGCCTTCTTGGCAACAAGGGCACTGTTGATTCATATGCAGCTTCTTGTCCACTGTCACCCCCAGGTCCTTTTCTACAGAACTGCTGCTTACCCAGTCTGTCCCTAGTCTGTAGCAGGGCATGGGATTCTTCCATCTTCAGTGCAAGACTCTGCATTTGTCCTTATTGAACCTCCTCAGATTTCTTTTGGGCCCATCCTCCAATTTGTCTAGGTCACTCTGTATCATGTCCCTACCCTCCAGCGTATCTACCACTCCCTCCAGTTTAGTGTCATCCATGAACTTGCTGAGGGTGCAATCCACCCCATCCTCCACATCATTAATGAAGATGTTGAATAAAACTGTGTTTGTATGTCTTCTGCAGAGAATCACAGACTGGCAGGTGTTCCTGGTGCCATGGTTCTAATGGAACCATGTTGATGTGGAGCTGAGAGCTGCGTATGGATCTGACCTCCTGTGTATCTCTTGACCAATACCAGGTTTGAGAGAAGGCAACACATTGGCAGGGGCATATCCCCACCCCAATGGAACAATAGGGTGGGAATTTTACAGCCCTCTGTCTAAATCCAGGAGCATCCAATTCACACATACACAACCACCGGTTGCAGTGTGGCATGAAGAGAGAGACAGCCTTTTAACTAGGAAGCGATAACATGCTGTATTAATGTTAACTGCTATTATGATTATAAATTTGTTTAAGTTCCTATTCTAGGCAGGAAATAGTTTTTAAACCTGGCTTGGCCCTCTGCACACTAGGTGTCCAAAATGTGTTTGAACCATGTTTGCTGGGACCATGTTTTAAACAATTTAAGGGCCTGTGATTGCCTCTGTGACCCTGGATCAAGTAACCTTTTTGTGCCAGTACCTCTCTGTCTGCAAAATCCTTCCTATGGGAATGTTGTGAGGATTAATTAGTTAATGTTTGTAAAGTGCTCTAAAGCTGGAAAATGTTATTTAAGTGCTGTGAATTTTTTTCATCTAGGCCCTGATTCTGCCCTTGCTTACATTAATTTACACCATTAAATCTATGGACTTCAGTGAAGTTTCTCTTGGTTTACACTGGTGTAACTCAGAGAAGCAGGCACTTAATTTACAGTAATGCAATTCAGGCAACCACTGTGTAAGTTGTCCCACCTTGCTTTGCCAACACCTTCTCAGCTGTTCAAGTCCTTGGGTCTCTCAAGTGAACACAGGCTCCCAAATATCCTGAATTGTTTGAAGGTTTTGTGACTCTGATCAATGGGCAGCAGTTAGGGTATATCTACACAGCAACAGGAACCCATGGTGGCAGAGAGTCTCAGAATCAGGCTACAGACTTGGGCTTGCACTACAGCACTAAAAATAGCTGTATAGATGTTCAAGCTCAGGCTGGAGCTCCTGCTCTGAAACCTGCCCTATCCCTAGACTTCAGAGCCCAAGCTCCACCCTGACCCCAAATGCCTACATAGCCATTTTTAGTGCCATAGCATGAGCCGAAGTCTGTAGATCTGGGCATGAGACTTGCTGCCACCATGAGTTTTTGCATGCCATGTAGACATACCCTTAAAGAGCACTGTGCCTTAGCAATACCTAAAATAGGAAGAGAGGATGATCTCTACACAGAAATGTAGTTATTCCTGGTTCACTTCAGACCATGCAGGTCGTATTTACTCTAGCCTAAGGGGGTAAAAAAGGCTAAATCTTTCCTAAGACAGAGGAGAATTAGAGGCAGAGACACGGGGGGTTCTGCAAGGAAAATGCCAGGGAGACGGTTAAGTTTGAACCAGACCCCACGTGTGTTAACGATTTTGGGAAGAGATTGGGCATACCACCTGCTTTCAGCAACCTAAGCAAGGCTTAACCTAGGGGTCTAAAGGTATGAAGTTCAGCAGTAGGATACAAATTAAGTGAATATAGATCTTTTTTAAAGGCTGCAGTGATATTCGGTTTCCTTAAGAGCTTGTAGTGTTCATTCCCATCTGAGGTTCCAATTTTACTTTCCAAAAGCCATTTCATATTCATGCAAGTGCGTTTACCTCTTGCATGCACTGATCGGTGGGATGTTAAGTTTAGCTGGTGAGACTAGGAGTATCTTTTTTATGATTTTCTTTGACATTTGCCTAGGTAAGAATAAATTTTGAAACCTTCTGACTTCTGAGCCAACGTTATAACTTGTGGAAATGCTACTAAGTGTATGACTACCTGGTGGGTAATGTGTGCTACAGGGGTGTGGTTTGTAAAGCACATTAATGTGTGACTCATTCATTGGTCTGTGTAGATCTTCCTGGTATGTACTAAGTATTCCCTAGTGCACTTTAACAGAGTACTGTTTTAAACAACAGTACTTTAAAGTGCACTGGGGAACTTTTTGTTCACGCCAGTAGGGTCTACACAGATCACTTAGTGCACAACAAATTAGTGCACGTTAGAAATCACACCCCCATAGTGCGCATTACCCCACCAGGTAGGTAAGCCCTGAAAGATGAGTACTGACATATGTAAAGTACTATTCCCTCTGCCTTTTTAAGATGGAGTTTGTTACTTTGATTCACATGAAAGCGCCTGAAAATATATAGCCCTGTAGGAACCAATGCTCCATTGACTTGTGGGATGGACTGGACAGCCTCATAGGCCTTTTCCATATCTCACTTTTTGATTTAAGGCCCAGAAAAGAAAATCTAGAAGCATGGTGAGCCAATTGTGAGGTGGTAACAAAATAGAGGTTGCAAGAGAATATACCCCTGTATTCATACTCTGCACGCTCTTGGAGTAATCTTTGTACAAGGTATGCCTTGTAAGGTATCATTAGAAAACTCAGAATTTGCTGTCAGTATAGTCCTGGTAAAATATATGTGGCAACATTATATGTAAAGTTATAAGTTTCCCCTGTAAGATGTTATTAACGTGCACTCCAGACCCCCCAGTCCTGCTCAGGCAGAAGACAGGTCTGTCCTAAACATAGGAATGTGTGCTTGCCTTAATTTGCATTTAAGCAGTAAACAGAGTCATCAAGCAGGAAGGGAAAACAAAGGAAGTTCAAACAGGTGCAAAAAAACTGCAAGGAATTTCCTTCCATGTAGACAGTCTTCTAGTTGTTAGCTGGAAATGTTTTTGAAGAGGGAGACTGACACTGCAAAAAGGAGGAACAACCGCCCCCTTCCCCCTCAAGCACCTCTCTCTCTCTCCTTGCCCATCACATTTTCTGTACCTGAGAAGACAAATGGAAACAGCTATTGGTCTTTGGGGGAAGGGATCCTGACGTGAAAAATTTGGTCAGTAAGCTTGCATGATTAGCATGTGGTGAGAAATTTTGCTTGAGTCTAATTTAGTTTGTTAAATTAGGCACTAGTAAGTGTTTGATCTTTATTTTTCTTGTGACCATTTCTAAATTTTATGCCTCATTACTTATACTCACTTAAAATCTCTCTGTATCTAATTAATAAACTTGTTTTGCTGTTTTATCTAATCCAGTGTGCTGAAATTGAAGTGTCTGGGAAACTGTTTAATATGTATAATATTATTATTCCCTTAAAGGAACAATGGACTTAAAATATTTGTACTGTCCAGGGGAAGGCTGGGCAGTATAGGACATACATTTTTGGGGGAAGGTCTGGGACTGGGAGTGCATTGGGATCACACTGCCACATAACCAAGGCTGGTGGCAGGCAGGGTATAGCTGGCAGGCTGCAGTTACACGCAGACACTCAGGGTGTGGCTTTCTTGCTAAAAGGCTGTTTGTGAGCCGCCCAGAAGGCACTGTAAGGCACTAAAGGTTGCAGGGTAGGGGTGACACAGCCCCCCACTGGCCTGAATTGTGCCCTGGTATGTCACAGAGATGCGTCTGAGAATTGAAATCCACCCTTGACAGCTGCCAGCTGCCACGGACAATAATGACCATAACTAATGCTTTCTATTCCTGCATCACCTTCCATTTAAAGATGTCTGTTACAACTTTATAAAAGTTCATCCATGAAGCTTGTCACAATTCCCAGAAGTTCCATTTTATAAATGGACAGTTCAAGAGCAAAGAGCTTAAGGCCCATATTTTCAAACTTGGTTGCGTTGGTAATTAGGTCCAGATCCACACAGGTATTGACTTCAGTGGGCGCTAGACACCTAAATGCCTTAGGAAACTTTGAAAATCCCAGTCCGGTAGGTGCCCAACTACGTGAATTTCCTTGTAATTCAGCAGGTCCGAAGCACGTGCCACCCACATGGAAGTCTGTGGGAGCTGCAGGTCTCCCCATCTCTTAGTGTTAAGCCCTACGTATCTCAGTTTGGGCACCCAACATTTCAACCCCATTTTGAATGTTTGGGCCATAGTGACTCTCTGGCAGACCTGGGTTGCAGACCGCTTGAAAACACTGACATCCTCTTTGATTCATTAATGCACTAAACAGAAGTACTGGGTATTATTAATACTTGAGGCAACCACTAAGTGGGTCCTTGCTGTCTGTTTGAAATATTTCTCAGTGAACTTGCCAAGCCAGGTAAGCAGCACCCCAGTAGAGACAATGTTTCTCCTACTAGGAGCAAAATAGTTTTGTTAAGGGGTTGGGAAAAAGAACAATGACAGTAGATGCACTTGTACATAAAGCAAGCCCTGATATCACACATTCCAGTCACTATGCTGAAACACTCAGAATTCAGTGTGGGAGAGATCATCCGAGCTTTGCCTTAATAAATCCTTTGCAGCTTCCAGAGTGAGAAACAACTGGCACTTGCTGACTGGGTGCAAACTCTAGACAGCTATCTCGTTAACATCCAAGTTTTGTGGGAGAAGGCAAGATCTTGTGAAAGGGTGCGAAAACCTCCCTGATAGAGCAAGAAGGTGGCTAGCGGGGTTCCAAATGAGACTTTTATGTTGTAGTCTAGAGAAACAGAGACAATGACTTAAAAACTACTCACTCCTTTCTAGTGATTCACTGTTAAGCCTTATATACACTAAGGAAATTTTTGCAAAGATTTGGCACTCTTGCCAGTTCCAGTGTAGATGGGCTGCTTGCCTCATTTTAAGCACTGTGTCCTCTCAGCCTCCTTGACACAGTGCTTATGCAGGCTGGCAGATCATCTACACTAGGTCCACAGTGTTGCTAATTCCAGTCTGAGCAACCATGAGAAATATTTGCCAAAGTTTTCTAGGGTAGACAAGACTTCATCACGTGAACAGAAAATAATCCAGTCTCAATCCAGGGACTCCACATTACTGTAGTTAATAAAAGAAGATGTACTCCCTTCAAATTACACAATAAATGCTAATATTTTTACAATCAGATATGTAGTGGATAGATTTGGGGTTGAAGCATCCTTTATATTTTTTAATTGGAGAGTTACTTTCAAGTGTTGTCTTAGACAGTGGAACTTGTATTAATTTAGGTGGAATATATGGGCTAAAGGTGTAATAATTCAGTTACTGTCCCACATTAAACCGTGTTAAACAAGGTTCAGGGTTTGATGTACAGAGACTTTAGCCTGCTTAGTGCCATGGCAAACACACCACTAATACCCCTTTTAACTTTTTATTAAAGATTTTTTTAAAAAGGAAGGGAAAACAGTTAAAACATTTAAAATGAAAAGTATTAAGGCTTTCATTTTAACAACATCCCTTGTTCCCTCTCCCTTTATCTGGAGAGAGTCTTTAAGAAGGAAACCCCCCTTGTCTGACAGACTCTTAGATGGTTTCAAAGGTGATAATAAGTGTCCTTCTGGGGAAAAGAGAAGAAGTTAGTTGAGATGGGCTGGAACTGTTATTAAAGTCTGATCCTGTTTTACCCCCAGGTGTTGGTTGGGATTCAGCTGGTGGCAGTAGAGGGGGTGATGTCATCTGGGACCCTCTCCCCGGCCCAGTCTGGTCAGGACATATCTCGGGATCAGGATGGCAAAGACTTGGGGTCCCAGGAGGTGGTGTGGGTGGCAACCATGATGGTGACGGTCACTCCAGTAGCCAATTTTTCTTCCTAAAGTCTCTTTCTTTAAGGCCCTACAAATGGAATGGTGGACGGAATTGCCCATCCCCTCTTTATTTTGTCCACCAATTAGGCTTAGTTTCTGACACCTGAATTTTCGTTCACTGATTTTTGGTTTTAAACTCTTTTGGTTTTTCAAGCATGATTTTACTACAGTCCATGAGTTCCATTAGTAAGCCTTTTTGTTTGGACTAATTTAGTTATTTTGTCTCTCTTTCATACCTTTCCCCATCAACATTTGTTCTTACAGGTTATTGTGACATTTGTGAACTTTGACGTACTTTATACAGTTGGGCTCGCAATTAGGGCAAATTTGTAGGCCCAGTTATTACAACAGTCTCCAGCTAAGTAAAGCTGTTTCACCAAAGATCAGTTACATTCCCTTGGGTCTGTGTCTCCTCACTGTGTTGTGTGTCTTCCAAGCCTGTGACACTGCCTTGCAGCCAAAGACATGCATCCTTAAGGAAGTCAGTAGGAAGGAGAGCTGTGTTGTTGCACTCTGGGTTCTTGGAGCTCTGTGGCACTGCCAGAACTGGTTGGGAGGATTCATCCAGCCGTCTTAATTATCTGTTGATAAGCTCTGCAGGAGAGCTCTCTGCACTTGAAGCTTCTCTTCTACAAATCTCCAAGGACTCCCAGTTATCTGATGGTTTTGAGTGTCCTCCCCAGAATAATCATAGTAGAATCTTCTGAGGTTGTTGTGAAGATCATATGTTCTCGTTCTTTACACAAATCTCTGGTACGTCATTAGCAAATTAGTAGGGTCACTGCTTTCACATCTGAAGGGGAAATAGAATCTTGGAAATCATGGATGAAAAAGCACTAGCTTGTCATCATCTAGTTTGAGAGCTACTACACTGTAATCTTGGAACATTTGCAAATGGCCCCTGGAGATGATTCCTTCACAATGGTAAAACGTATGTCCATGAAACAGGAGGCAGACCTGTCATCCTAGAAATTTGTAATGGCCACAGGCATTGTCTTTGTCTGCCATGGTCTGTTTGGATTGCCGCACAGAAAGTGAAATCTGTTAATATGGTTGGATTCTCTCTGGTTTTGTTTTTTTACTTGATGTTTCTTTTGTGTAAATCCAAGCACGAGCACATTTGCTACTAACACCAAAATTGGAGGGGCAGCAAACATTCGGAGGGGACACAATCTGCAGTTAGCTAGTGTAATGGGTCTGACAATTTCCTTCAATATTTTGGGTGAACCTTAATGAATTAAGTTTAAGTATTTTGGGAGTATTATTTTAAGATTGCATATAATGTCTCTAAGGGGCAGAAATGATTAACATAAACCCTGGGAAGCATTATAAGCTTCAAAGAACTATTTGAAACAATGGGCAGATGAAGGTTTAGTGGGTTTCCCAGGAAGTCTCTAGGGGGAGGCATATGCAAATGAAAAGTCCTTTGGCTATGCAAGAACTCAGCCTTTAGAAGCTTCACCTTAAGGAGAAGACCTTTGTCTGCTCATCACCGGTTACATGAGGAGAAGATCAGAGGCCCAAATTGTATAATCACAGATTCATGGGTGTTCTTGTTTTGAGCAAAAGGTGTTATGAACTTGTAACCACAGAAGACCCCTTGGGTGGGGTTTGAAGGATTGACACCTGCCAAAGCTTTTGCATGTGTGTAGGTTCTTCTGTTTTTCTAGTATGTTTTCTCTGTTATGTTTTCATCTTAAGAATAAATGTGCTTGCTTAGAAAGAGGGTGTGGTAACTATG
Organism: Mesoclemmys tuberculata; assembly: GCA_007922155.1. Taxonomy (NCBI): domain Eukaryota; kingdom Metazoa; phylum Chordata; order Testudines; family Chelidae; genus Mesoclemmys; species Mesoclemmys tuberculata. Next base: position 4,632,236 of record ML675627.1, on the reverse strand, counting down.
GGTAGCTAGTCTGTTTACGGACTCTGTGGAAAAAGCAAAGTGGGCCTGCTGAGGCAGTCTGACTTGCTGGAGAACTCTCTGTGTGAGCTGCGGACCATGCAGCCCAGAAAACCCCCAGTCAGGGGGGAGAAGGATGTAGGTCTCCACCCAAGAGAGGTGACAGCTGAGGAGCTGGGTGGGAGCCTAGAGTGGGTTCCCTTGCTGAACCATGAAGGGAAAATTCTGATGCAGTTGCCCTGAATGGTGACAACTGGTATATAATTGTGTTATTAATGTACAGTAACACCTGTGTGAAATAGGAACACCTATGGTAGGAGAACACCCAAAAGTAGCCCCTGTGGGTTGCTTGTATTTAGAAATCATAGGCTGGATTCTAATCTAATTAAGACCAGCATAAATCTAGGATAACTCTACTTACTTTAGTGCAGACACTTTACAGTACTGTAAATGAAATCAGAATCCCCCCCCCCCATCTCTAAAATGGCCAGAGAAAGTGTGAATGGAATCCCTAGCTAAAACAGAGACCTGCTGTCAGCAGCCAGTCCCTGGCTGGCAAAACCAACTACTCACACTGTTGAATCTATTGGAGAAATGTTGTAGACTTGCTGAAAACAGAAAATGAATTAGAGGATAAAAAAAGTGAAAATGAGCTGGCAGAATCTTTAGGTGACTCATCAGGTGCATCTTGTAAAGTCTGTTTCTGGGAAGTAATAAAATAATCCAGTGTTCTGACAATATTTGCTCTGCAGCAACAAAATGCACAAATATTGGGACCACTTAATGGAATTAGATACCTGGACCAAAATGCCCATAGAGCCTGCTTAGAATCAGTGTGTCCCTCTCATACACAGACAGTTTTTTGCTGATGCATTTGAAAATGGAGTCAGCTGAGAGGGGAAGTTAAAGGTCAGTGCTCTGTATCCCGGTCTAAGATCATGCCAGAAAGTACATTGTCTTTGTTGTGTAATGCATTTAGAAGAGGTAGAAACACACAGTAGAATTCCTTGTTGGCTGAAGGTGTTTTTTGTTTAATATGCTAAAGATCAGTTGATGCCTTTTATGCCATTCTGCATATTATATATTGAGGCTACATACTCCAGTGGTTAGGACTCTAGCCTAGGATTTGAATTAATCTTGGTTCAGTTCCCTTCCTTGCCACAGGCTCCCTGTGTGACTTTGGGGAAATCATTTACTTTCTCTGTGCCTCAGTTCCCCGTCTGTACAAGGGGGATAATAACACTGCTTTACTTCACAGCAGTGTGGTGAGGACAAATGCACTAAAGATTGGGAGGGGCTCAAATACCCACAGTTACTCAGCTGACACCAGTAATTATTCCAGATTTACACCTTTGTGAAGGAGATCAGAATCTGGGTGAAGATGATGGCTAAATAGTAGGGACTGCTGATAGCTATGGACCAATTTCTACCCTTCCTCACCTGGAGGTAGTACCTCATCTCATGAATATTCCCATTAAAACATACTCCTCAAGACCCTTGATCCTGCACCAAGTCAGTGTGAATTTTTCCATTGACTTGAATAGGAGCAGGACCAAGTGTAAGGTGAGAGAGGGTTACAATATCCTGTATCTTACATTAAACCCACCCCAATCCTTAAATGACTGACCCACCAAATTCTGCACAAAGCATGTTGATATGGGATATCCTTTTCTCTCTCACACACTCATTCTCCTTCCCCACCCCTTTTGATTATTTGTTACATCCATTTGTTGCATTTTGTCATAAAATAGATTGTAAGCTGTTTGGAACACGGACAGTGTCTTTCTGTACTCACAGTGAGGCCCTGATCCTGGTTTGGGGCTCCGGTGTGCTACTGCAGTACAAATAATCATAAAAATACATATTGTCATGCATATTCATGGCACTTTCCTTTTCAGTGAGCCTTCTTCACACGGAGATTTTCCTTACACAATTGTCTGTGGAAAAGTGAAAAATGGGCCACATCCTATTGACGTTGGTGTGTGAATGCGTGTTTGCAAATACTTCATTGCAGTGTTTACTCACCTGAGAGTGGAATGCCCTCCAGTGACCACTGGCTTCATGAGACACAGGGGAGCTCATTCAAGATATTGCTGTGCTAATCAGTTGCTCAGATCTGTACACAACAGAGTAAAGCAGGCAGTTTTCCTCATCTGGAGAGCTTACAATATAAGGTCTGAATTCTGCCATGCTTTCTTACGTTGAACAATGTCTTCCTGTCTAGGTGATATCTGATTTCAGTAGAATGTGGGTAAAGGTGGCAGAATAGGGCCCTAAATAACAATCTCTGGCACCCTGGGAGATCCAGAGGAAGGTTCTTGTTTAGATTAATTCTCCCCATTCCTTTAATATAACAGATCAGAGGATTAATATTTGTGAGGTTTGTATAAAAATTTTGTTCTCAAAGCCTATGCATTCTTCTGTGCTGACTTTTAAAAAATTAATATTTTCTTTCATTTTTCTAGCTTTGGGGAGCTCAAAAAATAAAGCAGGTAACATGTCTTAAATCTTTTACTCTTTTAAAATATCACTATTCCTTTCTGTTTTTCTTAAATGGGAAAAAGGCAGTGCTTCTTTCTGTGTCCCAGCTTTTCAGTTACATTTTTTGTAGAAGATAAAATAGCATGTGTATATAACTTTTTCCCACACGAGAGTCTTAATTTTATTTTCGTGTTTGTATATATTTTATGTCTTCATTTTATTCCACTTATCAAGCCTAGAGTTTTCCTGGTATCCACATTCCCATTAACTGGTTTGACAGTTCTTTCATAATGGTACAAACTGTCATATCTTTGCCTGGACAATCCCAAAACACTAGCAGACTGTCTCACTCCTGTTTACACCAATTTTATGCTGGTTCAACGTCACTGATTTCATATGGAAATTTGCTCCTTATCAAGGTGAGAGAGACCAAAGATGACTTTTATGGATGGCTAACGAATGGAATCGGTGGACTCAGTCCAGTTCTTAATAAACAGTTAGATGTCCATAGCACAAAACTACCACAGTTGGTGCTTTGCAGGTGGTCTCCACAGTGAGGCCAAGATCTGGATGGACATGGAGGCTGAACTTCTGCTGCATCTCTAAAGTAGTACAATGAACCTTTATGTAGCCAATAAGATTTTACTGGACACTTCTTTGTTTCAGTAGCACTAGATTAGCATATAATCATGTTTTCAATTGGCAACAAGATGGTCAGCCTCTCTTGGATTTCCATGCAAACGTCCATGCTTGCCTTGACCTGGTCTACAAGCTGCTGTAGGTATACATGTAAATGGAAAGAGCTTTCATTATTGTTATAGATTCTTGTTAGAATCGTCACCCTGAATCATAGGAAAATGTATGCATAGATTCAGTGGGAGTGGGGGCTGTGGGTAGAACCCATCGTGTATAAAGTCAGGAAGAGTTAAATAAAATCTGTCATTTCAGAAAGTATGCTTTTAATTTTATAATCACAGAAATTTCTGAACAACTCAATTTACTGCAGGAGAGCTGAGTAACACTTCTGAATAATTTGAATTTTAAATCTGTCCTGAACATTTGCTTAGAACTGATTTTTTTTCCTTCAAAAACTTTACTGTGTCAAAACTTCAAATCTGTACACAGGACAAGAGAGCTTACATTGCACTGATTTAGGTTGGTGCTTCCCATGTAATCCACCTGATGATGAGTTCTTACTAAGAGCCACTAGATAGTACAGAGAACTTAGTCTGTGTGTCCAGATTACAAAACCACCAACAAAGCTGGTCTCATTGTTGGCAATCTTGGGAGAGACACCAACGAGTCTAGTTACCTCCCGGCTCCGGGTTAAGGCACGTTGATGGGTGTTCTTTGTGGACATTGCTGCTGCTAATTATGTACCTGTTCTATATTTCTGTCTCCAGTGTTGTCAGTCTGTCACTTTTCACTAGCACTCAGTTATGTCAAGAATTTTCAAAGGAGCAGAAAACCAATAAGCAGGAGGAGGCTTTTGTAAAGACTACTGAACGGTAGTGAGCCATTTATCGGTACTGAAAAAGCTACATGCAGCATCTTGCTTTAGCTCCTGTGGAAACATGTACACGTGTGACTCTGCTCTCCAGCTAAACATACTGTACATAATGGGAAGGTCAGGCTCTTTGCTGCTTGCCAGCCACTTCCATGCCTTCACTATGTCTATTTACTGATTGTTTTGTAGGCCATCATACATCCTGATACTAATGAGAAGATCTTCATGCCTTTCAGAATGTCAGGTATAGTAAATCCTCTAATCAGTGTACTGATCTGTTGCTAATCTTACTGAAAACACATAATAAATGGTATAATCCCCTTTTTGGTCCCAGTTCTTTCTCTGTATCTTTTAAATATTTAGTGTCCGCCTCATTCTTCTCCACACCTCCTGGACAGCTGAATGTGAACTCAAGCTTATCTCATCTCTGAGGCCTTCTCTAAAGTGCCCATGCCTGTAGTATCCAGGCACTCTGCTTAAGTGTTAGCATTCATTTTACCCTCGGAGCAGGGAAAGAAAGCTACTACATAAATAAACACCCCAGTGCTTTCTTTCACTAAGGCCACGTACCACAGTGATGGGCATAGTATAAGAACCTAACTAGAACAGAATTCTTGAAATGCACCAGCCAGGCCAACCCATGGTCTTTCTCCCTGAGACAGAGTGCTTTGCTTTTTTGCCATACCACACACAATCTTTGCTGGTGTGCGAGGCAGCTGCTGTTGCATCATTAAATAAGTCTTTCCCACCCCTTTTTTACTAGTGTTCCATCCCTTGAGGTAAAAGAGCATTACCTGCCTTTGCTATGGATAAAGCTGTGGCTATGTGTTGGTGGGGCATTTACTGCACAGCGGTGTTCCTTTGGTACATTCTCAGGAGAGCCACTGGCAATGCTGGTCTGGATCCCCTTTTAGAAGGAACCTTTATCTGGTTTCTAATGCGCTGTGCTGGGAAACCAGCTCACTCGGCAGAGTGATCAGTGAGCATAGGAGAAACAGCAGAATTGGTGCTTTACTCTCTCTAAAAACTTTTGGGAGAGGAAGGATGACCTTATGGCTAACGTACAGAACAGGGGAGTCAGGACAGACAAGTTCGCTCCCCCATTCTGCCACTCACTTGCTGTGTAACTTTGGGCAAATCATTCCACCTCTCTGGGCTGTCAACAGGACGGGATTGTGAAACTTAATGCATTCATGTTTGTAACATGCTCTGAGACCCTCTGGTGCACAGCAAAGGATTGTGGTAATTGTCAGCTCTTGCTGGGGGAGCGATGTGAAGTATGTGATATTTTTGTAGGGGGTCATTGATACTTTGGGTAAAGGCTTGCCCACACCAGAACGTGTTTCTGTTTCAGCTATACTGTTATAGTTAAAGCTGTGCTGCCCACACCCTCTATCCTCCACTGTGGATGCAGCTATACCACTATAACTTATTCTGATTTGGGATGAGAAATAAGATACAACCAGTATAAAGCACCTTTATACTGGTATAACTGCATCCACACTATGGTTTATACCAGTATAACTATATTGGTAAAAATATCACATTCCTAACCAGCTTAGCTATACCAGTGTAAGTTTTCTAGTGTAGACCAAGCCTAAAAAAGTCCTCGGGAAATACTTAAAACACCCAAGAGCTGAGAAAGGAATGTGAGGTAAAAACTGACTCCAGTCTTCTTTCATTCCTGATTGGCAGGCAGTAATTCCCCTGAAGTCACTCTGGTATGAAACTGGCATATACAAGGAGAGTCAGTCATGCCCTATGTGTTTCCTGTCCTACGCACCAGGTTTTTCAGGTGTGATACCTCCTTAATCTCTGTGTATTAAAATGTGTGTATCTTCTTTCTTTTTCTTTTTCTTTTTCTTTTTCTTTTTTTCTTTTTTTTTTTGATAGGTTACATTCCTTTTGGAACACCCATCGTAAGTATTTTAGCATCTCTCCCCACCCGGCCTGAGTATAACAGGAAATGCATTTTTTAGCACTCACATAGAATTCTCCAAATTCCACATTACATCGGTGTGACATTCACAAAATGTTCACACCTTTCCCATCACACGTTAGCAAGGGTTTCGTTGTGCAAAATGTGCCCTGATGGATTTGGATTGTCATGTTTAAGGTTGTTTGCCTGTTACACATTATTCACCTCTTTCCCTGCACACATACGTATCCTGCTATTCCTGTAATATCTTCTAGCTTTTGTTTAACCTTCCATCTGGCTCTTTCTCCAGAGAGACAATGGGTATGTCTCATGCAATTAAAAACCCACAGCTAGCCCATGACAGCTAAGGGGCTGTTTAATTGCGGTGTAGAGGGTCGGACTTGGGCTGAACCCTGGGCTCTACGACCCTCCAATCTGAGCCTGAACATCTACACTGCAATTTAATAGCCCCATAGCCCAAGCCCTGCAAGCCTGAGTCAGCAGGCGCGGGCCAGCCGCGCGTGTCTAATTGCAATGTAGACATATCCCAAGGTTCACTGCTCACCTGTAAAATGTAACTTCTGCATTGATCTTCAGATCTTCCCTCCTCTGTATGCTTGACAAGTCACCCCCAGAATGTAAGAAATCTAGTGAAAGTCCCACAGACTCAAGAGCTGCATCACAATAGCCAGGATTATTTGACTTTTTTTCCATAATAATTTTATCCTTTTCCCCTAGTGAAAATCAAAATCCACTCTGTCTAATGAACAGCTGAAAAGTCATTAGCTTTGGTTATTGCTAAGTGTGCATCTCTCGGTTTTCATTGGTTTTCTTTAGCTGATTATATTAACATTTGGGGACAATACCTTGAATGAAGGCCTGGATAGCAGTTTCCCTGACCACATTTATAATGCTTAAACATTAATTAATCCTCACACTCTGACTGCGAAGTAGCTGAATATTAACCCCATTTTACAGAGGGGTAAACTGAGGCACAGAGATTTTAAGTGACGTGCCCCAGGCAACACAGCAAGTTGGTGTCAGAGCCATGATGAAAAATTCATGTGTTTCTGCCTGCTGACCTTTTTCTTGATCCTCTAGGTCAGGGGTTCTCAAATTTTTTTTTCTAGGACCCCATTTGAAAATATTTCAGGCTGTGATGACCCTTTATTTCCAGTCTGAATTTGTCAGGCTTCAGTTTCCAGACATCGGGCCATGTTAATCCTCTGTCTACGAGACTGACAGGCCCCTTATCAATTATTTGTTCTGCAAGCAGATATTTACAAACTGTGGTCAAATCACCCCTTCTCTTTGTTAAGCTAAGCAGATTGAGCTCCTTGAGTCTATCACTGTAAGGCATGAGGGTAACAAGCCTGTCCAAGGAAGGTGATAGCATGGTCACCAAAATTTAGAGGTTTAAATAATGCATTTGTTGTATCTAACATTTTGGTGGCAAGTTGTGTGAGGCGCTTTTTTACAAAAATAGGTTAACCAGAAATGAGCCGACGATCAAATTGACAATGAAATCGGCGCAGATCCAGAACTGTCAGCGGAGCTGAGAGCTGTCAGCTGAGTCCAATTGCACTAGCTGTAAAGGATAAACTGGAACCTCTTGTCATTTTTTTAAAAAGAAGCATTTTCAAATGTTAAAATTAAAATGTAACATTTATGCCAATCTATCTGTGAAATTTAGTGACAAAATTGGCAGCCTGCTCTAGCATAAAAACAGTTTGAATCTTACGCTGCACATGGGGGATGGGATTTCCTCGAGCAAAACGATTGTGCAGCAGTCTTATGGTCCTAGGCTAGGACAAGACACCAATTTAGGGAAGAGCCTTCCTCTGAGTTTACTTAACTCAGCAGCGTAGCCCAGTGGGTAGAGTCCGGGAGTTGGACTCGAGAGCAGGGTTCTCTTCCTGGTTGTGCTACTGGCCTGCTCTGTCTCCTTGGGCAAGTCACTTCTACCACCCTGTCCCTTTTGGAAAAGGGAGGAAATGATGCTTGCCTCCCTGTGTGAAGTACTTGGAGAACTGCGGGTGAAAAGCAATAGCAGTCTTACCATCTCTTGCAACTTTATTGTGAGTCTCGTGAAATTTGGCAATTTTCTTGAAGCCTCAGGATTTGTGTAACTATTTGAGAATCTCAGCTTGCTTGCTTGCTTTTTCTAGCCCTCATGGCTGTGGAGAAAAGTTTGAGCTACGAGCTCAAAACCTAGAAGGCAAATAGAAAACCCCAAAGTTTATGATGTCATGATTTTTATCCCAATGTTGTGATTTTTGGGAGGTGAGGGGGGGTCTGATTCATGGTTTTTGACTGCTTGGGACTGGCAATACTGCAGTAGATAAGAGCTGAGTATGATTACTCATAATGGAATCACAGATAAATCCACCTTTTAGCCGATAGGAAAATACTTCAGTTTTGTAATCATAAAGATCCTTCTTGCTAATTCTTCCCACTCAACCCCTTTCAACTAGAATCTTGTCAGAATTAGCAAACTTTAGGGAAAGCGTCCATATCCCTTGGCTTCAAAGCCACAATGACCATTACATCAGCCAAGCAATTAGCATTTTGTGGTGTTTAGGGTTTTTTATTTTGTTTTCCTTGTTAGCTATTTTTTTTCCCCTGACAGTAATTAAAAGTGAAGCTGTACATTTCTTGGCAGACTCTTGCACATATGGAGAGCTTGCATTAAATGTGCCTCTTTCAGTCATGCAGATTTTGGGTGTTCTTTTTTCATTTTGTTTTTCTTCTCTTGTTTTCTTCCGCCAAGCTTCAGATTATAAACTATTAATCTTTTGGGTTGCCTCCTCTTCCCCAGTCTCTTTAACTCATTGGCTCTTGGAGTCAGATTCAGACTTGTTGGAATGAAGTACATCTCCTATGGAAATAGGGCCACATACGCTGATCGTGTAAATTCTGGTGTTAGTTACATGCTGGGTGTAAACAGTAAGTTAGTGCAACTTTCACTGATTTGGCATTCAGCGGGCATGCAAAATGGGTGTAACACATATTTCAAGAAGGGGCGTAGGAGGAAAAGCAACTAACAGGGAATTGTAAACTAAACCAGCCCTCCCAACCTTTCTTACACTCTCTTGTTAGTTGTTGTTTCTTCTGGACCCTTAGCATTTGAATTGCACCCCCAAAACTGATGCAGCTACAAGTGAGTGGAGGTCATAGGCTCATCTCCCTTCCTTCTGACAGATTCTTGTGGCTGTTATGTCAGGTTTTACCCTCCTCTCATTCTCCACATAAATAAAACCAGAGAGGATGGCCTGGCTCAAAGTCCAAGAGTGTGACTGAATCCACAGCCTTCTAGCCCCAAAGAGTGCTACCCCAAGGAGCATTCTTTCTTATGGTAGCATGGCCCTATGAAAGATATACACACACAGGAATAAAGGAAAATTGACCGGCTTTTCATTTGACGTGTTTTGAAATATACACAGTCTTCACATTACAGATCCATGCTTGCCTCTACTCTAATTCCCAGAGAACTAGATAGCTGGAGGGAAAAAGATAAAAATGTGAAGGCGTGTTACATTATATCTACCCATTAGATGACAATTCATCTCACCGGGAACTTTATCTGAGGGTTGGCCTCAGGAGTTTCCTCCTTTATACTCTCTTCTCCTTCCCTCTTCAGTTCACTACATTGTGCAAACCTCAACTCATGTGGAATGGGGTGAGACACAGCCTTTCAGTTTTGCTCCTTATATGCACCCATGAGGGGCACAATATCTCCATCCTTATTGGCCCAGTGAGCAATGGACTGGCCCAAACAGGGATCTCTAGGGTCTTTGTTAGCTGTGGGTATGAAGTATCTAAACTCATGATCATTAAAACCACTGGTCGCAACTAAGAGCATTTGAACTTCAAGGTGGTAGTTCCCTGTTTTCCAACATTAAAGTGTGATTTCTTTTTGACATTTGCTAGAGGAGCTGCATTTCCAAAAGTTGAAACAATAAACATATTGAAGAATAAAAACCTTCCCGTGCACCCCAACCCAATGGGAAATGATTTGTGAATGTCTTTCAAATGTAATATTTAAGTCCTATTCCAGAGGGTACTTGAGTAAAGTAGTTGATTATCAAACTGTGGAAGTCCAGATAGAATATTAGTCCTCGGAATAATATGACTCCTCATACTTTTTCCTTCTGCACCAAGTTCCGTCCAAGGCTGTCAAAGCGTGTTGCAAAAGTAATTAAAGCTCATCCACGTGAGGGTGGTCAGCACAACCATCCCCATTTTACAGATGGAGAAATTGAGTTGCAAAGAGGTTAAGTGAAGGTCCTTGGAGCTTGGAAAGAGAGTCCTACTTTCTAGATTTCCATCCCCATTCTTTCAACTTGCTCCTCTGTATTGTACTGAGCTATAGCATAAACCCTGATGGAGTAGATAGATTCTCCACCTGTTTCTTCTCATCCACACATCAATAGGTGGGTAGAAGTGTGGTTAATATGTTGAAAAACACCACGAACAGATGGACAGTGTATTCATGATGCTACTTTTTTCTTTTAATTGTTCCTATCTCTTTTAGGTTGTTGGTCTTCTGCTGCCAAACCAGACGCTGGCATCCACTGTTTTTTGGCAGGTAACGCTCTTCTGCCATGGCACGTTGAGTCTATGGACTGTGTGACAAAAAGAAAAGCATAATTGAACTACATTTCCAGCATAGACCCAAAAAATGAGGCCAGTCTGACAAAGGCACATGTAAGATTACCTTTCTGTATCAAGAGCATCTCACTTAATGAGAAGACAATATGGCTGGATGAAACTGGAAATTTTTGGTAGGACTGAAGTATGCTGCAAATAAACCCACAGGGCTGATTCTCCACTGCCCTGTGTTGTGTTATCATTTATATTTGTGTAAAGAAGATGTAAAACGGTGCTAAATCCAAATGGTATTATTGTACGCCCACATTGCATAGGTGTGAATGATGACACAGGAAGCAAAGCCGTGGAGATTTAGGCCCTTGATGCTCACACCTCTACTGTTTTGAAGTCATTCTGTCAAGTAGTTTAGGCTACAGCCTTTACGTACCTTGAAAAGGACGTATTCTCTTAGAGAGACTAGGCGGGGAGGTAATATCTTTTACTGGACCAACTTCTGTCGGTAAATGGGTCAAGCTTTCAAGCTCAGAAGCGTGTCTCTTTCCACAACAGAAGTTGGTCCAATAAAATATATTAGCTCACCCATCTTGTCTCTGTAATATCTTGGGATGGATGCAGCTACATCTACAGTGCATATTCTCTTAGTGACATTCATCCACGGGGCTTTGAGGTTTCAGAAAGTCCCCAAGGCAGTGGAACTTCAGTGGTGGTAACCGAGCTTACAGGCAGGACACTCCACATTCACTGCATGGGCGTCAGCTGGCAGTTGGGCTCCATGGCAGTTCTGTGTGCTGAGTGGGGATCGGAAGAGGAGTGGGTAATGTTTCTGGAATTTACCTCTATGTTGTTTCTTCGTACAAAGCTAGTCAGGGTGTGTGCATGGGTATGTGTGTGTGTTTGAAAGAATTTTAGCCATAGTAAATGTTCTCCCAGTTAAACAATTCTGAATAATTGAAATAACAAAATAAGTTTTATTCATACTTTTCTTAAAAATATTTCTGTTTATTGCCTTCCAAATAAATGGTATAAAGTGTCATGCCAGCCATGAAAGATCAAGGCATAATACAAACTATCTAGGACTTTTGAAAGTGCATATGCAGACAACAGAAAACATAAGCATATCCTAATAGCTTGCAGTTGTGTTAACTTAAACAAGATAAGTTATGGCCACATAATTCAAATGCTGAAGTTGCATCTTGTGCAGTATACAGCTTTAAGGACATTGTGGCTGGAGTTGTTCCCCTCTGCCACTGTCGCAATGCCCAAGGACTAGGAGTTTGGTCCAGTGCCTGCTGAAGTCAGTGACAAAATGCCATTGATTTCAGTGGTGCACAATCAGATTCTTGATTATGCTATTCTGACAAGTAGCCCCATTGATGTCAGTGAGACTCCTGACATGTGTAAGGACTATGCCTGTGAGAAAGGGTAGCAGGCTAAGATCTTAAAGAGTCCCTGCTCACAGTGAGAGGTGAACCTTTTGTTCTATACTTAAAGTCAAGGGGTAAATTCAAGGATCTGTTTCTAACTAGGACTCCAGTTGTGAGCACAGCACAGAACCTGTGTAATTGTGAAATTCTTTTTAGACTAGATTCTTACACACTGTGAGTAATACCTAACTGTGTAGGCTTACTGAAATCAATGGGACTACTCAACACAGTTATTCAGTGTAAGGAAGGGCATCCGAATCCTTATTTGGAACTGGAAAGCGTATTATTTATAAATAAATAAATAAAAAACCAACGATCCACGAGCATAATCCAAGAGAAATTTGTTAACAAAATATACAAATTTAAAGTCCCTGGCCAATTGTAGAGCAGCATTGACTTCACTGGGAATTGCATGTGCTTCTGTAGACAATTCAGCATGTGAAATGTAGGATTCTAACTGCTTGGCAAACTGTCTGATTTTCTTTGAGTCTACAGAAGTGATCAGATGCAAAGCCAGCCCTCAGCAAAGACAAGGGTCATAGCCTTCAACTTGAATAACTCAGAGCACACTCAGAAGGCTGCAGTTACATCAGTGGTTCTCAAACTCTTTCTGGTCATGCTGGCCTGCTGGACCCACTGTCAAATCAAATTGCCCCAGATCACAATGTTAACAGGAGAGGTTCATTCTGGGAGTCCTTCTTTCAAACTTCAGATGCCAACTTTAATTTGTGATGCAAAGAATACAGGGGTTACCAGACTTCCCAGGGAGAGAATGTTCTTGCCCCTCTATCCGTGTTCCCTTCCTTCCTACTTCCTATGTCCCCACTCCCTCCATCTTTCCAGTTCTCTTTTTCCCCTTCCTTTCCTCCTTTTCTGACTCCTTTCTGTTTCTTTCCCCTTTTATCTCATTCCGGTATCATTTCTCAGGTTCTGACCAGCAGCTGGAGAAGAGAAGCCCCATGCGCCTGCACTGACATACTTTAACCACAGCACCTTGAGTACGCATGTTGCAGTCCAGGGCAAGTCAGGCCCCAGACTGAGGTAAGCAGTCATTGGAGCAGCATGAGTGGGACCCGTTGAGCCGTTTGAGTCCCATTTTTGCTGAATTGAGGGAGGTCTCCCTCCAGAAGATCTTTTCTGGATGCCGGGGTAGTAGCCCACGTACCATTGCTGCCCCCCTCTGAACACTGCATACAGGGGAAGTGGGCCATCCAGCCACCCCCTGAAGAGCGCTGAAGTGTCTCAGCCAGCCACCCCAGAAGACAGCAGAGCCAGGGAGTGGTAACAGGGCACTGATCCAACCCCACTCTAAAGACTGCTTAAGGTAGGAAGGGAGTGGGGCAAAACTTGTCCCAGCTTTACGTGTCTGAGCTGAGATTCTGGTGGGTAACGGGGGTTGAGTTGGGGGATGGTGACCAAGCAGGGCTCAGTACTGGGTTCTCAATGAAACCCAATCCCACCTGGTTTAAGGGTCTGTTACAGAAGTTTCACTAGCTCTGCTTGATGGACCACTTCAGTGTAATTTGATGAGTGGCGCTTTATAAAGAGTCATCTGGAAATCAGGGCAAATTCCCAGAATGGTTGTGGAACAAAATTCTCATAAACATTTTTTTTAGCATAAAAGGCAAATTCTGGTGGCCCCATGTATTCCTTGATGTGCAAGTTCTGTGATCAATAGGAAAAACATGCTTGTGAGCCACCACTACTGCTTTCTCCTGATTTGGTCTTTCTGTGTCTATGACCTCACCCACATTTAACCAGTCGGTGACTCTGTCTCTCCCCTTTCTTCTTTCTCTCCTCTCAGGTTCTGGCCAGAAAAGCCAGTAATATCATAGTCTTACATTGAAGCACATTACCTCTGGCTCCTGCTTTTGGGAGTGGGGTGGGGAATCATAGTTCTTTTCATTCACAACGGCTGCTGTGGATAAAGCACTTCAGTTCAGAAGCACGGCGCTACTCTTCTCCAGTTGACAGTACTGTTGCTGACACACTTCCATTGGAGTAAATCCTATCCGAGAAGTCAGGGATGGAAATACCAATTAGATCATCCAGTCCATATTCCCGAAACAGTACAGTAGATCTTTCATGATCCCCAGACAAAACTCCCATGAATCCTCCGTTTGAGAATCACTGAGTTTAATTAGTGTCTAAAGTACTGGCTGCCAAGGCCTGTAATACCCTGAAGCTTTCTATAAGGGATGTCATGGAACAAAGCAGGGAAAAGAATGTTTGATATTAAAATTACCATGTACTGTAAACCTTCAGTGATGCTACATTTATAAAAAGAAAAGAAATGTAAAGAAGGTTTGATCTTTCCAACTTTAGATCAGCTTTTATAACAATCTAATGTTTTAATTTAGGGTGTGCTTTTATTGTCTAGTATGCATCTGTGTCTATGTGAATTTACTGCTGGTGAAAAGGGAAGGATCAAAGACATTGGGATGTCAGCCAGAGGTCAAAGAGTGTAGGGTGCAATAGAACAAACGGTCACAGTGAAGGACATAGCAGAAAGTGAGAGCCTGAGACATGCGGCCTCGTATAGCAGGCCGGGTATGAGGCCTGAGCTAAAGTAGTAGTTGGGCCCTGCTGTTATAAAGCAAAGTTAGCAGAAGTCAGACTGTGAACCTGCATGCAAGTTCAGAGAATCTGGCAAGAACAGAGCTGGTGTTGCAAAAACACACATTCCTAAAGAAGTGCTAGGCACAGGACACTCACGCAAGCACATTCCAGAAAGGGGGTACCACCACACCTCCATACCAAGCATGGTACAAGTACACTCCGCAAAGATAACAAGAACATACTGACCCCTCTTTAAGACATGGTCAGGAGGACAGTATGATGGATAGAGATGTTTTGATGTAAAAGGTAAATGGTGATAGCGGGCCACATCAGAGGGATAGTACGTAACTTGTTTGTATCAGTGTATAAAAGAGTCTCAAAGGGAGTGTCTTTGTCTGGCCTAGTAAGTAACAGAAATCCTAGTGTAACTGTAGAGTCTATGGGAAGCTAGCACCATGCTTTGTCAGCAATAAACCTGGCCTGGTGCTTTTGTTACTGAAATGGATCTCTGGTCTTATTGGGAATCCAATTGTGGTCTGCTGTATCAGCTATCTGTGCAGAGCTGGGACTGCACATTGAAAGAACACACACATAGCCAACACTTGACAACAGAGGATAAGGAGCAGAGATCCTCCGCAGACAAGTGGGGGAGATGAGCCTGTTTGTCTTTCTCTTGGGTAGAGCCCTCAAAGGAATCAAACAGCCACTCTTCAACAAAACACCAGTGCGGGAGACTGTCTCACTCTGGGTATGTAGAGCACATAGCACAATGGGACCCTGGTCTGTATCAGAACACCTAGGCACTACTGTAATACCAAGAATAAATAATAGTAATAGCACAAAGCTGTTGTTCTGGGATAGCTGTACATAAGAACAGCCATACTGGGTCAGACCAATGGTCCATCTAGCCCAATATCCTGTCTTCTGACAGTGCCAATGCCAAGTGCTTCAGAGGGAATGAACAGAACAGGTAATCATCAAGTGACCCATCCCATTAGCCATTCCCAGACTCAGGCAAACAACAATCCCTGCCTACCTGGCTAATAGCCATTGATGGATCTATCTTCCATGAACTTACCTAGTTCTTTTATGAACCCATTTTAGGCTTTGCCTTCACAGCATCCTCTGGCAAGGAGTTCCAAAGGTTAACTATGCTTTGTGTGAAGATGTAATAGGATCTTTAAGTCTGAGCACACCCACTGTTTTTACTGGGGGGTTTCAAGCATGATGAAAATATTCCTGTTAAAGATTTTATAAAACTTTTATTTTTAAAACCCTACATTTAGGCTCTAAACCATCTGATGGTGTCTCTTTTAAACTTTATTGTAACTAGTACTGTAGTCAGAAGACCAGATTCATTGTTCTTTGATGTCAATTAAGAATCCCCTTGACTTCAAAGGGCATCAGATTGGACTCCAAGTGTGCACAAAGCCCTAGAAATGTGCTGGGATGGCAGTAGTTTGTGTGTAAGTGTGTGTAGGGCAGATAATGTACATTTCTCCAATTAGTTTTCCCCTCTGTTACCCTTGTACTTTCACAGACATATAACAGTATTCTCTTTGATATCACAACGCTTCTGTTTCCCAGGGGAAGGTATAATTGGATAAAGTGAACTTTTCTGTATCCTGCTTTTAGGGAGTTTTGGGGTGGTGGGTTTTTTTTTCAGTAACCAGCAGTAATGATATAAATACCCTCGTTATTTTTTTAAAAACAGGTTTTTGTGTCCCTTATTTCCTTTTTATTTCCTTTTCAGTGGTTGAATCAGAGCCACAACGCATGTGTCAACTATGCAAACCGAAATGCAACAAAGGTGAGCAGACACTACTTAGGCAGGATCTACAGCCAGTTTGATCTGTTTTGACACTGAAAGCATAATTTCTGAATCTTGGACTTTAATAGAAACTGCAGGGTAGGTGCTACAGCAGATTTATGGATTGGCCCTTTTCTTATGGAGACGTCACTGTTAAATTGTCTTAGATAGTAAGTGAAATGAGTTTGTGTTTTCAGTCTAGTCTCTATCCTTTGTTCAGATCCCCACATTACCACCAACATTAGCACAGAGTTATTGTTCCAGAATAGCAGAGTTGTTGCTGGTCTGGGTTTAGGTGTATAAACAGGTGTGGGTCCTGTTCTCCTTTGTATTATATATACACACTGTATGCAGTCCCAATTTAGCTCCTTCCTAGCCTTTGACTTTATTGGTAACTCAAATTGCCTCAACTAGACGTAAAATCATCCCAAAGCATGACCTCAGCTCTAGACTCTGGTTCCTTCTGCCTGGAGATATACTCTAATCCACCCTATTTGCTGGTTGGTTCTAATAAGAGCCATCTGCTAGTGTGATTCAGCAGTATTCAGTCTACATCTTCAGACAGGTATCAAGCATTTGATATCCATAGAGGAGTTCTGCAGGGTCCTAGAGTCCATTACTCCTCTTTCCAGATGCACTGTTAGAACCTGTTAGATAAAGCTTGCACAGGAGCTGTCCTTGTTTGCCCTCTGTATCTAATGCTCCCATTTTCCAGAGTATTTAAAAGTGGGGTTTCTGGGCCTCTTTCCCGATACCAAGCTTCTCTCTTCTCCAGTATGCTTGGCACTCCCTATTTTGGGGAGATGAGTTGTAGTTTTTCTTCCAGATCTTGTTCTCCTAGATGGCAGAACATGTGTTGCTGCAACTGCATTTGTCATTGGGCTGCCCCGATTGATAGTCTTCACTGGCAAGAAGTGACTTAATTTAATACAGAGAAAACAGCAAATATGATAGATGTTGGCTTTTCTGATGGCAAATGAAGAATCCATGATTAACTATACAACCCCTGGTGGGAGGCAGGGGACAGGTTTTCAAACATTTCGTTACTATCCCAAGGGTGTTCCTGTTAATGCATCAATTCTCATGGTGTCTGAGAGCTTGCGGTATGAAGCAGAATTAGAAGTCATCTGACTGACAGGCAGTAGATCCACATTAAAAGCTAAAAGAAGCTGTCAAATCAAGTATTACCTTCCAGAAACCTATAGTTAAATCAGATAGCTTTGAGTTCAATACTAGTGTTTATCTGTTAATACCTCTGCCACTTTGCCAAACTACATTTACATATAATATTTCCAGGACAAATAGTAAATTTCTGGTGCCAAATAAATAATTTGCTACGTCTTTTAACCTGCTTCATCATGCTGTAAGTCCTCTTTGTTGGCAATCCCACTAGCTAACAGTGCCGCGAATAACCCAGCAGGTGTGACAAACCAAACTAACATTTTAAAATAATATAATAATAATTCAGAATTATTTTCATAACCAGAATTCTGTGTTGAAATTATTTTGTTTTTCTTTCCTTTCTAAAGCCTTCTCCAACATCCAAGTTCATCCAGGGCTACTTGGGAGCTGTCATAAGTGCTGTCTCAATTGCAGTGGGTAACACTTTATTTTTCTCTCCTGCAAATAAATAACTTCTTTATATTAATTTTATATTGTTTTGGAGAGATTTTTTGAAATGGCAAATGGGTTTCATTTACTAGACATAACTTAGATTGAATATCAAGAAGTGTTAGTACCATTATTCAAGGTACTGGTCAGATATCTGGAATACGGTGTGAAATTCTGCTCTCCCATGTTTAAGAAAGATTAATTCAAATTGGAACAGGTGCAGAGAAGGGATCCAAGGAGTAGAAAACCTACCTTATGAGAAGAGACTCAAAGAGCTTGGCTTGTTTGGCCTAACCAAAAGAAAGCTGCGGGATATATGGTTGCTTTCTCTAAATACACCAGAAGGGTAGATTACCAGGGAGGGAGAGGCATTATTTAAGTTAAGCACCAATGTGGACACAAGAACAAATGGCTATAAACTGGTAATCAACAAGTTTATGCTTGATGTTAGATGAAGGTTTTTATCCAGCAGAGAAATTGAAACTCTGGAACAGCCTCCCAAGGGGAGCAGGGAGGGGTGGAGGGGGCAAAAAATCTAACTGGCTTCAAGACAGAGCTTGATAAGTTTATGATGGGGATGGTATGATGAGACTGCCTACAATGGCATGTAGCTGATCTGTGGCTGGTGATGGGACACTAGATAGGGAGGGCTCTGAGTTACTACAGAGAATTCTTTCCCAGGTGTCTGACTGGTGAGTTTTTGCACTCTTAACTGATCACCATATTTGGGGTGGGGAAGGAATTTCCCTCAGGTAAGATTGTAGAGACTCTGGGTTGGTATTTTTTTAGTCTTCCTCTACAGCATGGTGCACAGGTCACTTGCAGGTTCAAACCAGTGCAAATGGTGAATTTTCTAGGACTTGAAGTCTTCAAATAATGATTTGATTACTTCAGTAACTCAGCCACAGGTTAGCGGCCTGTTACAGGATTGAGTGGGTGAGGTTCTGTGGCCTGAAATGTGCAGGTCCAACTAGATAATCATGATGGTCTCTTCTGACCTTAGAGTCTATAAGACTATGAAGAGATTCTTAACACTGAGGGCTCTCTGTCCTCAGTCACCCAGCCTTTGCAACACCAAGGCATTACACTCTACTTAGTTCTATGTAGGAGAAGTCAAGGTTATGTTTTCACTGAAAAGTTAAGTAGAGTTGGCTACACTCAAGTTGGCACTTGAGCTGCATAGAATGATTGTATTAGCTGTACAGAGCAGTTGTGTTGGCAGCTGTTGAGTTCTGCTAACTTGAGCTTTAGCCTGTACATTGATGAGCAGCCATCTCAAATTAAAAGCACCACCTCACTCGAGCTCAGGGATTTTGTGTGTGGGCAGGACTTGAGTTATGGGTCATATTCAAATTGTAACTTAGGTTAACTCTGCAGTGAAGACAAGCCCTTAGAAATGTACATCCCTACGTTTATGGCTTATAAACCATCAGGTTTATAATTCTTAGGCCATGTTTGTACTACAGAGTTAAGTCTACTATAGTTATGTGGATGATGATAAATCATTGTAATTATATCGCTTGTACATGTTCATACAATGCTCCTTAGTCAGCAGAGTACGTCCACAGTTGGTGCTCTAGTGTCGACAGAGAGCAGCGCCCTGAGGGTCATTATTCCACTGCAATTCATCACCTTCTGCCACGTGGAGTTCTGGGAATGGATCGCAGTGCATGATAGGGGCAGGCCCACCATCCGTTGGTGCAGTTTTCTCCATTCCATCGTTCCATGGGCTTCCGACTACATTTCACACTATTTTTCAACTGCCCCTGTAAAGTGTGCATCCTCCATTTCTGTCTGAAAGCATGGCTCCTGCAATGTTCTCCAGTCCTGTGATAAATGTTATGAATACCACACGGCTGATCCTGCAGTATTTCATGAGCTGCAAATATGAAAATTTGGTGCCTTCTCTGCTGCGTGCTCTGGAAAGAAACAATTCCAGATTGCTTTTGGTATTCACAGAGCAGCTGCACACAGTGGACCGTAGCTATTGGGCTTGGGAAACAAGCACTGAGTAATGGGATTGCATCGTTATGCAGGTATGGGATGATGAGGAGTGGCTGCAGAACTTCTGGATGCCCAAAGCATTTCCTGGAACTGTCTTGCGGTGCAAGGACTCCAAAATGAGAGCTGTCCTCAGAGCAGAAAAGCAAGTGGTGATTACTTTGTGGAACCTGGCAACTCCAGACTGCTACCGGTCATTAAAATCAGTTTGGAATTGGGAAGTCCACTGTGAGGGTTGCAGTCATGCAACTGTGCAGGACCATTAATTGCATCCTGCTACAAAGGACTGTGACTCTGGGTAATGTGCAGGAAATAGTGGGTGTCTTTGTGGCAAAGGGATTCTCTAATGGAGGCAAGGCAATAGGTGGCATGCATACTGACCATATTTTGGCCCCAGACCATCTTGCGACAGAGTACATCAATAGAAAGGGCTACTTCTCTGTGGTATTGCAGGTGCTGGTGGATCACCGGGGCCATTTCACTGACATCAACTCGGTGTGGTCAGGGAACGTACATGACACACCCATCTTCAGGAACATTGGCCTATATAGAAAGCTGCATGCAGGGTCTCTCTCTTCAGACCAGAAGGTTCCAATAGGGGATGTGGAAATGCTCATAGTCATCCTGGGAGACCCAGCCTCCCCCTTACTGCCCTGGCTCATGAATCCTTACACCAGACATTTTGACAGCAGCAAGCAATGCTTCAACGACTGGCTCACCAGGTGCAGAATGACCACTGAAAGTGTTTTTGGCCGATTGAAGGATCGCTGGTGCTGTAGGTTAGACCTCAATGAGGAAAATATTCCCATGGTCATAGCAGCCTGCTGTGCTCTGCCTAACATTTGTGAAGCTAAGGGGAAAAATTTTCCACAGGGGTGGAGTGTTGAAGCAGATCACCTGGTGGTTGATTTTCAACAGCCAAATACCAGGGCTATTAGAGAGACTCAGTGGGGGCTATTCAAAACAGGGAGGCTTTGAAGCAGCATTTTGATGATATGTGTTTCTGGAATGCATTCAAGCCAGGCATTGTTTCCTTCCCACCTTCAATGACCCTTGTATGGTTGCTGGCTAAGCATTAACTGTACTCTGCAAATGTGCTAATTGTCAGTGTATATGAATTCTAGTAGCAACCACCTTGTGTAGGACACAAATAAAGATTTATTTTATTTCTAAGCATAAATGTTTATTACACAGCAGTATACAGATTTACATTTTTTACAAGGGACTTGACATTGAGGAGCAATCTCTGAATTCAGGCTCTCACAGCTGTGTGTAAATTCAGCTATTACTCTGATACCTGTTCCTTGGGATGGAGTGCAAGGGGTACTGCGGCAGGTCAGGAAGATGCAAGGAATGTGTGTGGGGAGTTTGAGGAGGGCATGGCACACAGTTCTGTATGGGCTGCAAGGGGAGTCGAGCCACATATATTCTAACTGCAGTGCAAACAGGGACCTCAGCATCTCAGTTTGGTCCTCCATCAGCTTGATCATCCACTTCTGCCTCTATCATCCGCACCTGCCCCTGTTTCCTCTCTTGGATATCCATGATCTGCAACATCGGATGACTGCAGTGCTTCCTTAAACATGTCCTCCTTACTCCTCTGTTTTGCCTCTGCCAGTGAGTAGGAGGTTCCCCTCAAGGACATATGTGCAGAAGCACAAGAAACAGAGGCAGTATTGTGAGTGCACTCACAGCCTTCAGTCATAACCGTTAAATACTTCTCCTTGTCACTGTCCCTTAGCAAGTGCCTTAAACATGATGAGTTTGCCCCATCTTGTCCCTATCCCCCTGGGCCAATCATAGAATCAGAGAATATTAGAGTTAGAAGGGACCTCAGGAGGTCATGTAGTCCAACCCCCTGATCAAAGCAGGACTATCCTCAGCTAAATCATCCCAGCGAGGGTTTTGTCAAGCCTCATCTTAAAAACCTCTAAAGATGGAGATGCCACCACCTCCCTAGGTAACCCATTTCAATGCTTCACCACTCTCCTAGTGAAAAACTTTTTCCTAAAGTCCAACCTAGACCTCCCCCACTGCAACTTGAGACCATTGCTCCTTGTTCTGTCATCTGCCACCACTGAGAACAGCCTAGCTCCATCCTCCCTGGAACCCCCTTTCAGGTAGTTAAAGGCTGCTATCAAATCCCCCCTCATTCTTCTCTTCTGCAAACTAAACAGGCCTAGTTCTTTCAGCCTCTCCTCAGAAGTCTTGCTCCAGCCCCCAATCATTTTTGTTGCCCTCCACTGGACTCTCTCCAACTTGTCCACATCCTTTTTGTAGTGGAGGGCCCAAAACTGGACACAATACTCCAAATGCAGCCTCACCAATGCCAAATAGAGGGGAATAATCACTTCCTGCAATCTGGTGACAATGCTCTTACTAATGCAGCCCAATATGCCATTAGCCTTCTTGGCAACCAGGGCACACTGCTGACTCATATCCAGCTTCTTATCCACTGTAACCTCCAGATCCTTTTCTGCAGAACTGCTGCCTAGCTCGTCAGTCCCCAGTCTGTAGCTGTGCATGGGATTCTTACATCCTAAGTGCAGGACTCTGCACTTGTCCTTATTGAACCTCATCAGATTTCTTTTGGCCCAGTCCTCCAATTCTGTATCCTATCCCTCCCTTCCAGGGTATCTACCACTCCCCCTAGCTTAGTGTCATCTGCAAACTTTCTGAGGGTGCAATCTACCCCCTCTTCCAGATCATTAATGAAGATGTTGAACAAAACCGGCCCCGGGACTGACCCCTGGGGCACTCCACTTGTGACCGGCTGTCAGCTAAACATGGAGCCATTGATCACTACTCGTTGAGCCCTTTGCTGTAGCCAATTCTCTATCCATTTTGTAGTCCATTCATCCAACCCATACTTTTTTATCTTGCTGATAAGAATACTGTGGGAGACCATATCAAAAGCTTTGCTAAAGTCAAGGTATATCACGTCCACCGCTTTCCCCTCATCCACAGAACCAATCACCTCTTCATAGAAAGCAATCAGGTTGGTCAGGCCCCACTTTCCCTTGGTGAATCCATGTTGACTGCTCCTGATCACCTTCCTCTCTTTAAGTGCTTAAAATGGATTCCTTTGGGACCTGCTCCATGATTTTTCCAGGGATTGAGGTGAGGCTGACCAGCCTGTAGTTCCCTGGATCCTCTTTCTTCCCTTTCTTGAAGATGGGCACTATATTTGCCTTTTTCCAGTCATCTGGGATCTCCCCCTGTCGCCACGAGCTTTCAAAGATAATAGCCAATGGCTCTGAAATCACATCAGCCAACTCCCTCAGCACCCTCGGGTGCATTGCATCTGGCCCCGTGGACTTGTGTATGTCCAATCTTTCTAAATAGTCCTGGATCTGTTCCTTCAGTACTGCGGGATGTTCACCTCCTCCCCATTCTGTGCTGCCCAGTGCAGTAGTCTGGGAGCTGACCATGTCTGTGAAGAAAGAGGCAAAAAAGACATTGAGTACCTCAGCTTTCTCCACATCCTCTGTCACTAGGTTGCCTCCCCCATTCTGTAAGGGGCCCACACTTTCCTTAATCTTCCTCTTGTTGCTAACATACCTGTAGAAACCCTTCTTGTTCCCCTTCACATCCCTAGCTAGTTGCAACTCCAATTGCTCTTTGGCCTTCCTGATTTCATTCCTGCATGTTCGAGCAGTATTTTTATAATCCTCCCTAGTCATCTGACCAATGTCCCCAACGTCTCTGGGTGGTTTCCAAAAGGGGTTGGTACAAGCACTGTGGGACACTATTATAAATTCTGGCACCATTTTCCTCAGGCAGGGGAGTTTGAAGCAGAGTGCATCTCTTGCATGGGTGCGGCTTCAGACCGGGTCTGTATGCTGCTCGCCTTTGTGCTGCTTTGGTTCTTGCAAAAGTAATTGCCGATTGGTGCCTCAGTTTCATACAGAGAGGGAAGAAACAAAGCAGCTCTGCCAAGGAACCTTTGGCAGCAGATTGAAGAGTCCCTCCAGCAAGGTTTCCTAGAAATCTCTATGGAGAATTCCCATGAAATCCTGGTCTGCATTAACAAACTTTTCTGCAAGGACCCCACTGCCTAGCTACATAGGGGAATGGGAAGCACACACAAACAGTGCTAGTCTTGTTCGTTTCTATCCCTTATCCCACTTCTAACATGTAACATAATAAAGGACACATCTACCTCAAGGCGCTGTACAGTATCACATCAAAATGAGTACTTCCCTCTCCTGCATCAGGCACACAAGACCCAGAGTGCTGTGACTGGCTAGACCCCTCCGGAATCAAAAAGAGGCCCTGGCTTTCCACACTCGTTGACCATGTCACCTCTCCCCCATCCTCCTCCAACTCCATTCCCTTGTCCATCACTTCATCCTTGGGGTTCACTCCACAGGCCGCTGCCTCCAGCCCCCCCGAAGTATTCACGGGATTCTTGGCAGTGGAGGGTGGTCATCGTCGAGAATGGCGTCTGGTTCCTTGTAGAAGTGGCAGGTCTTCAGCATCACACCAATTTGCCTTCCTTGCCTTCTGGTACAACTGCCTCAGCTCCTTGATCTTAGCCTGGCACCGATGCATGTCCCTTTCGTACCTCTTCTCCAACATGCCACGAGCAATCTGCCTATAGGTTCCTATGGCTGGAGTAGAGCTAGAATTTTACAGCATCTCTCCACAGACCCAGTATATCCAACAACTCTGGTGTATTCCAGGAGGGAGTACATTTGCCACTGGGAGCGGGCATGGTCAGCTGGGAAGAAGAATTTCAAAAATTCCTGGGCCTTTAAATGGGGTAGAGATGCATGTCTATGTACCTGGCTGCAGGGCAGCATTCAAACTGCTGACTAGAGAGGTCATGATGGGCACTGTGGAATACCTCCTGGAGGTCTCTTAGGGCAACATAAGCAAGCTTTCCCCCCGATTTACATCAACACTGTGTCACTCTAACTTTGTTGCAAAAAGCTCTATGCCTCTTGTCGAGGTGGTTTTATTATGTTGGTATCGCAGGAGAGCTAAATTGGTGGGAAGAGCATTGTAGTATGTACACCTCTGCTGCTTTGTCAACAAAACTGTGTAATGTAGACAAGGCCTTAGACTCCCTAGAAGCAAAGATTCAACTAGTCGTGTTTAGAATCAATACATTTCCAAAGGTCTTTCAAGGGAGACTTCCAAATATGCTCTTAAAACTAAGGTGTTCCGTTTGCTCTGCTTGGACATTAGATATCCCATGGCAACTTTTGGAAGGGTAGGGATTTGCCTTGTTGCCTTGGCCAAAACACGCCCCCCTCCCATTCACTTTCATGCAGCTGCCAGTAGGCTACTGCCCTTCATAGCAGCAATGGCTATGTTTCTATGGTGATGTGTATAAATACAATACTCAGACCTTCGAAATCAACAACTGTACCTAGGTAAGGACAGCTGGATTGAGCATAGAGTTTGCAGAATGTTTTGGGATTGTTCAGACTGAAACAGTGTATCTTTATCTGACACCTTGTTTTGGTTGTTTTTCCTCCTACATATACGTTTCCACCTCGGAGTGTAACTTACACTCATTTTTCACTATTACTGATTGCTAAGTTACTCTGCTTTACTACTTACATTCCATGTATAACTTCCACCACAATTTATAGAGCTGCTGAATTTGGCCGAGTTTCTTCAATGTTTCATCAAGCGATGGCTTCCCATCGCAGAGTCCGTTCCCCCACCAGCACATACTAGTTTTAGCTCCTCAGGCACACACACCGAGCAGGCAAAAGCCTGAGAGAAGAGAGGAGCCTTTCATTATTTCCTGAATGTCAGCAGCTCTCACACCAGCTGGAAAAGTCCATTCCGGATGAGGCCCTCCATTGACAAAGATCAGCCGCAACCCATAAACAATCATGTCTCTGGATTTTTAACAAGGACATCCTTGCTGATCTCATTTGCCATAATGATACATCACAAGGGTCTGTGGCCTCTAGGATATATTTGTACTACAAGTATAAATATGACATTCATATTTATTATTAATCCTAAATCATTTCAGTTCAGTTAGCCCATCATGTTGGAATTAAAATCTGAACAACACATCCTACAGGACAGTTTTGATTTCTAGAGTGTCACTGTTCTAACAGTCTGAGTAAAAGTAATCTCTTTCACTTGGAGCATCCTTTTTTTTAGGGCAATTTTGAACTGTAAACCTTCTGAGGAAGAATCTCCTGCTGTGCAGAGATGAGACTTTTTACAGACGCGGTGATTTTACGTGGTAAACGTCTGGGTTAATAACTAAAGTAAAGTTTCTGAAACCAGTATTCCACATCTATCTGTTAAATAAAAAAATGATTTAGAAAGAGCCTTAATTTTTGTTCCCTGAGATTAAGGCCTTAGACCTCATTAACTGATCTCTGCTGTCAATTAGCAGTAAATCACCTCCCAGTGTGAGCCTATTAAGACCAGATGACCTGAAAACAAGTGTCATTATCTCCAGTGGTCTGCAGAGACCTTGTATTAATTAAAGTGAGTTGCTTCCATGCTTGCAGTGTGCAAGTGAGAGAAGAACTAGAAGGGGGAAAGAAAAAAATCCGTACAGAAAGGTCATGACAAATTGGTTGATTTGAGGTAATGTTTTCCATAGTTTAAATACCCCTTTCCTTATCTAACCACAGTGGGATAGGTTCTGCTCTCAGTTACTTCTATACAACCAAAATCAGGCTGCAGGGATGTAACTTAGAGGAGAATTTGGCCCCATGTTTTTAGCAGTTAACTAAAAAGCTCTGTAACTGTAAACAATATTTCCCCCATTATAAGTATTGCCCTCATCACCAAAGTGGGATTTCCTCTTTCAAGCTCCTTTTTTCATCATTTCTTTCTGCTTGACTCATTTATTGACGCCTTGACTTTCATTTAAATATTCAGTGCCGTATGTGGTAACTTTTTTTTAAAGCACGGTTTCAAACGCAATAGTGACTATGATCCTCCTCAATTAAATTTCATTCTGGCCTCCTTGCTGTGCATTTCTTTGGGAGGCTGTCAGCTTTCCTGGGGATCAATTACATGTTTTTTCTTAAGGAAAAGGAAAAATGGGGTTCTTGTTTATCCTATTGATTTAGTTGGGGTTGAGCCTGCCTTGAGCAGGGAGGTTGGACTAGATGACCTCCTAAGGTCCCATCAAACCCTCATTTATGATACTGTTGCACTCAGATAATGTCAGTGATGTTAATCCTGTTTTTCACCAGTTAACGGGATAAGAGAATCAGGCCTGGTGTGTTAGTCGGCTTTTGTGAACAAATTGTACTGACAACGAGTGAGGTTTTCATTCAGAGGCAATAATGGTCTAATGGCTTGAGATTGGGATGGGGAAGGATGGTTCTGTGGTTAGAGTGCCCGCCTGGGATCTGAGACCTATGTTCAGTTCCTTCCTCTACCACAGATTTCCACTCGGATCTGGGCCAAAGTTCTGGAAATTAGGAGCCTAAATACCTATGAGAAGCAAAGCCTTTATCTGTCTGTCTACCTCAGTTCCCCCGTCTGTACAATGGGGAAATTTGCTTTTCTGTACCGCACAGAGAAAGTGAAGATACATACATTAAAGACTGAGGCACTCCACTACCATGGTAATGGAGGCCGTTTGAGTATCTAAAATAGAGACAGGAGATGTCGTTCAAAATGTTCAAATGAGGTGACTGAAGTTAGGTGTCTGAAGAAGGGGTCTGATTTTCAGATGTGCTGAACATCTGCAGCTTCCAAATGAGGTCAGGGGGATCTGCCACTTCAGTATCTCTGAAAATCAGACCACTTATTTAAGTGCCTCAACATGGATTAATTAGACTAACTATAGGGACCCACCCGTCTCTGAAGATTTTGGCCCTGGAATCTGTTCCCTCTCCATTCACTGATGTGCAACATAACTTTGGGCAAAGAAGATTATATCAGGTCCAGGAATTTATTTCTTCCCCACCTAATCCCCAGATAAATTAGCCATTTAAAAATGGACTAGAGAATATATTGTAGGCAATAATCCTAGAATGGCTGAGGAAGAGGGGCGGTGAAGTAGCAGATTTAACAGGTCTCTTCCATCACTGATTTGTGTGGTTTTTCTTGGACACTCTCCAAATATATTGCCTCTACAGACATACACTTGCTTCCTGTGTTCTGGACAAGAATAGAGGGGTAGGGGAGACCTGACTCTTTAGATAGATGTGGTTTTTACCTCCATTGAGCACATATGTAGAGCTAGACTGACTATTTTAAAGACTGTTGGATCGATGCAGCACAGCATACAACTTCCAAGAGTATGGCTCTGAGAAGGCAATATGTTTAAAGGATTCTAGTTACTGGTAAGTAACCAAGATTTATTTTTTTACCCCTCTGTGATTTTGGTGTATTTTTATCTTGTTCTTGTATACTTGTCAAAGCAAGCCTTCTTTCTGCCTTTTATTTTGATTGCCATAATCTTAACTGATCTTCTGAATGCTAAGCAATAATTGTTCTTTTTCAACAATTGGAGTTCTGTTATGAGAGCTTATTTACCCAGCATGGATATCTGGCTGCTGTTCACTGTGGTAATATGTGAAGTACAATTAATATCAGTTGGTTTTCCTACACAAGACAGGCAAAGCTAGGGAACATTACTAGGAATTGAGAAAACTAGGTACTTTTAAAAATATTTTTTCCAAATATTCCAGTTCCAACAATTGAAATAAGTCAGTGTACCCTTTACTTATAACCATACAGCCATACCAATCCTTTTTCAAGAGTTGGGAAGGTGAAAAATGTTACATAAGTGAAAAACTCCTTATTATTCCTGTTAACTTTTGCAAGAATTGTAACTGGAAATGGTTCTTAAATTACACATCCAAACATTCCAAAAGTTTAGGTGTTTCTACCCAGGCTTTTGGTTTGAACCCATCACTAATCCCAGTACTGACCTGAAAACTCTTCTTGCTTCAGAGTCAGCCATCCAGTATCCATTTGTGGGTTAGAAATGCCCCTTACAACTGTGTTGTTTCTTTGACTTAAAACAACTCGGTACAGGAATCAGATGCAGCTATGGAAATGTCGCTGATACAATCAGCGTAATGCACAGCATGGTGATCAAATAGGTCTACAGTATGTTGTAGAACCAGAGGTGCGCACAGCTCCTGTAGTATCAAAGGGGTATGTGTACTATCAGGCATTTTTACTTGTGTTCAGTTGTATTACATTCTGGTGGCAACACCACATTAAGACACTGATAATTTGGAAGGAGTTCAAAGAACAAAAAACATATTAGGGCTGGAGGGACTGAGTTACTAGGAAAGATTAAAAGAGCCACATATGTATATACGTTTTCTAAAGGATGCCTCAGGGGGCACGTGATAACAGCCAATAAAGATTTTAAAGGTGTTAACACTGAAGAGGTAGGCAGGAATTATTTAGTGTTGTATGTGGGGGAATAATAGATACGATGAGATAAAAAGAAATGGAAGATTTAGGTTAAATATTGAGAAACTTCCTGACAGTGAGATGTATCGGGCTGTTGAATAGTTTCCTTAGAGAAGTGCTGCATGCCCCATTCTTTTGGAATTTTAAAACTAGATTCTACAGAGTACTGTAGGGAACAATCCTGTATTGGCTGGGAGGGGGACTGGATGATCAATAGGTCTTTTCCAACTGTGATTTCTGTAAATCATACTAGGAGGAGGAAAAATGGGCAGTAAATGGACTGATATAAAAGTGATTTAGAAACATTAGCTTTGAGGAATGAATGATCCTGGAATGAAGCTTAAAAGAGTGTTTTAAATTACAAAACAAATAAATAAATGCAAAAAGTAAGGGCGGAAGAAGGGGGAAAACAAACTATGTACAATAGAAACAAATGCTCTTACCACTGATCGGTTTTCTGTGTCGTGACAAGCTGTGTAGATGGCGGATGGTGGTCTCTCTGGTGTCAGGGGCAAGAGATCTGGCCCCAAACCCTCCATCCCTTTCAAGCACTCTGGACCGGATCTGAATCGCTTATGCTATTGTAGCTCCAGTGGCTTAAGTGGAGTGACTCCCAATTTACCCCAGTGTTAGCAAGCAGAAAATTAGGCCCTCTGTCCCCAGGATCCCCAGTCAATGATTTCAAAAGCTGGCAACTAAACCTGCTTAGCCTACACCATGCTCTCTGCAACATCCACTAGTCCAAAGGGCTGCCTGGTGGGGATAGTCTTCACTGGCTTAGCAAGCCACGCTTTTTCTGTGGCTTGGCTTCCCAGTATGGATGATGGGCCTGGTTAGCAAATCCACCCAGGGAGGAGAATGGGAAATGAACAGCCAGCTAAACGAACAGGGTAAAGTGACGGGAGAAAAAAGTTGGGCTGTCTGGGAAGGGAAGGGAGGGAAGAGTGCTCCATTAAGGAAAGCCACCTTAGGGTAGTAATACATTATTGTCTTGGAGCACTCTATGCCAATGCCCCATATGCTGACAAAGGCAGTTCCAGTCTGTAGTGATTGGTGAAGGTGTAGCTGATGCTCCAAAGCTTATCCAAGGAAGACCTCTCCTCTCTCTCAGCCCAAGAAGTGGCCATAGCTCCAACAGAATAGGCTTGAAGTTGAATCAGATAGGGGAGGCTAGCAGAGACATAGATGATCGGGATGCAGAGAGGGATACAACGAGGTAGTATAGTCAGACGTGCTTTAATTTCCTTTCAGGAACCCTTGAAGATGAAGAAGGAATAGGACTTTCCCAGCTCCTTTGTCCATGACAAGTAGGTCTTTGAGGCTCTACAGATGTTCTCTGGCACTCGAATTTCCATATGCAATTGGGGTCACAGCAAAAATTGAGACAAGTCTCCTGTTTAAAATGAAAAGAAGCTGGAACAAGTGTGAAACAAGTGTGCTTTTCCCTTATGTAAAATGAGGTGAGTGGTTGCAGGCCAGTGCTATGAGCTCCCTCGTCCTTCAGGTGGAGGAGACACTAGTATGAACACTGTCCAGGAGAGATGTTGGGTGGCACAAAGGACCCTGGAGAAGCATGTTGAGGCTCCTGGGACATCACTGGAAGCCTAAGATAGGACATGGCCTTTAGGAAGCTAGTCACAATAGGGTTGCATTCCCCACTGGGTAACCCTACAGGAGCCCCTGGGGCTTTTAAGGGCTGAAGTTTGGATCCCTGTGGAGCTAGTTGAGAGACCTTCCCCTCATGATAGAGAGAATCCAGGATGTCTGAGCAAGGGCTGGGCCTTGGTTCCAAAGCTACTGCGTTTGGTTGGTCTTTTGATCCCTGGCTGACACCGGAGGAGAGAAACCACTCACTGACTACACTCAGGAGCCGAGTCACTGAATAATAGTACTTATATGGGCCCTTGCATCGATAGGTCTCAAGGCACTTTATAACAGAGGAACACTATCATTATTATCTGCATTACACAGAGGGGAAACTGAGGCACAGAGCTTAAAGGACTTGCCCAAGGTCAGCCAGGGACTCAGAGCTAGGAATAGATCCCAAAAGTTCCGATTCCCAGTCCACTGCAAAATCCACAAACCCACAGGAGCCCTGCAGGGTACAACAGGATAAGCTCAACAGTATACTTTATCGAGCCAACCCCTCAGCTGATGTTAATCACTATACCTCCACTGAAGTCATCATTTACTCCAGGTTTTACCCCCTCCCAACCTCTAATGAGCAAGAGTTCCAAAAAGAAAACATTGGGCTGTCTAAGAGATGCAAGGCTAGCTTGGCATAAGAGGAGGACATGACTGGAACAATGCAATTAATTCTTTGCTTCAGCATTCTCAGAGCAGGACGGGGGACTGGCAATGCAGCGAGACATACAGTTACTAAAGGAGGAAGAAGAAATATTGACGGAAATCAGGTGCATGTCAGAAGAGGTGAGCAAGGAAGCCAATGTCTATCAGGAGATGGGGAAAGTTAGTCCGCCTAGATCCAGCCTAGAACTTCAGAATAGGCAGGCAAATCTCTAGCAGATACATTGTAAGAAGTGTGGCAAATTGCCCACTCTGCTGTGGTGGGTCCTGTGCGTTGCTTTCGTGCCATGGGTCGGGGCACCACCTGCCGCCCTTTTCCCTGGGCAGTCAGTGCCTCTGTAGTGCACAGGAAGGGGGGAGGGACCTGAGCCTACCCTCTACTCCAGGTCCCAGCCCAGGGGCCTTATGAATAGCAGCCATGTGCTGCTGACACCGCTTGCAGCTGCACTTCTTTCTTCTGGGCTCTTTCTCCCTCTCTGTTCTCTTGTAACTTTCTTGTGGCTCTGGTTGACCACAACACTCCTCCCACACTACTGCAGCTGTCCTTCTCTCCCCCCTCCCCCCCACCTGGCCTGAGCAGGAGTTTTATCAGGACTGGAACGACCTTAACTGGCCTCAGGTGCTTCTAATTAACCTGTAGTAACCTGCTCAGTCTGCAGGGAACAAGGCTGGAACCATTCTGGGGCTGCTATATCTCCCTTCTAGGACTCCTGCAGCCGTCTGGCCCTGCTGTCTCACAAAACATTGAAAGCTGAGGGGATCCAAGAAGTGATAGTGCTATTAACTTCCCTCAATAGTGAGAAAGATACTGAGGATTTCCCTTGACTTCAAATTCATCTCCTTCCAAATTTGTGCCCCCCTCCAGCCCAGTCAGAGCAGTCTCTGCGGATGCTCTTTATGCCTCAGGACTGCCACCACTGCTGGTAGGAGACAAAACAAGCTTCCATGTTTAGAGCCCCTTCATGGCAGAGCTCTTACACTAGTCCCTTAACATGAGTATTTGCTGTAGTATTGCAGAACAAACCCACCTTAAAGTAGGAAAAACTGCTCAGTCAGCTAAAGAACAGGCTTGAACATTGTGCACCTACTGTGTTGTGAAGGGAAATAGTTCCCCATGGAGAGACACAACTGTCAGAGTGCCACAAGAATCTTCATTATAGCTGATTTGGTGTACGTCATGTGGACAAAGTTGGGAGGTATTGCCAATACAGGGCAGGATCGGCATGTCATACAAGATCTGGATGACCTTGTAAAGTGGTGAAATAGAAATAGGGTGAAATGTAATGGTGGAAAGTGCCAGGTCATGCATTTACGGACTAATAACAAGAATTTTTGCTATAAGCTGGGGATGCATCAGTTGGAAGTGACAGAGGAGGAGAAGGACCTGGGTGTATTGGTTGATCATAGGATGACCATGAGCAGCCAATGTGATGTGGCCATGAAAAAAAAGTAACGTGGTCCTTGGATGCATCATACGAGGTATTTCCAGTAGAGATAGGGAGATGTTAGTACCATTATACAAGGCACTGGTGAGACCCCATCTGGAATGTCTGATCTCCCATGTTTAAGAAAGATGAATTCAACCTGGAACAGGTGCAGGGAAGGGCTACTAGGATGAACCAAGGAATGAAAAACCTGCCTTATGAGAGGAGACTCAAAGAGCTTGGCTTGTTTAGCCTAACCAAAAGAAGGTTGAGGGGGAGATATGATTGCTCTCTATAAATACATCAGAGGGATAAATACCAGGGAGGGAGAAGAATTATTTAAGTTCAGCGCCAATGTGACACAAGAGCAAATGGATATAAACTAGCCATCAGGAAGTTTAGACTTGAAATTAGACAGAACCCAGCAGAGATGGGTGACCAGAGAGCAGTGGCTGCTGACTGGATGCTCTGAAGGCAGTGCCCCCCGCCCCAGCAGCAGTGCAGAAGTAAGAGTGACATGGCATGGGGGGGAGATGGCATGGCATGGAATGTGGGTTGTCATTTGGGAGGGGGGGGGGCATCACAGCCTGAAATATTTTCAAAGGGGGTCCCAGAATTTTTTATTTTTTGAGAACCCCTGCTTTAAACCATGATCTGAGGATTTTAATAACTAAGTCATAGGTTAGAAGCTTATTACAAGCGTGGGTGGGTGAGGTTCTGTGGCCTGCGTTGTGCAGGGGGTCAGACTAGATGATCACATTGGTCCCTTCTGACCTTAAAGTCTGTGAGTCACTGCTCTCCTGCAAGAAGGAAAGGTAGTGAAGCAGTGATAAAGCTGGTTGTGAAAAGGAAGGGTCGCAATGGCTAGAAATAAGGAAAGTGATAAATAGAACTGGTTGAAAACTTTCCAGTGGAAGAGTTTTCCATTGGACAATGCTGATTCAATGACAAAACATGCTGTGGGAATGTATCAATTTTAGGTCAGAAATGTCACAGAAAAATTGATATAGTCAAAACATGTAATTTTTACTTTATTATTTTGATTTTTATGTTACATTATAAACATAGAAGTTGAAACAAAAAAGTAAAAAAACATTTTGGTCTTATCAAAATGAAACATTTCAATGTTTCTGATATTAAACTTCAGAATTTCCATTCCATGGTAATTTTGAAATTTTGACTTTGTTCCGATGCAAAACAGAAATATTCAGAATTTCCTGAAGAAGAGGAATTTTGGTTTCTGACCAGGTTCAGAGTTAAGACTGAGAAAGAATAAGAAGGGAGCAGACAAATAGGGCTTAGTAACTCAGCGTGGAGAAATGTATGGTAATGAGACTGAAGACAATACACAAGAAAAGAAATTACCTGCACAGTGATATTACATTGAATGTAGTTCTCCGTAAATGGAAGGATCAGAGGCAGTGTGGGATAACATTAACATGCTTAGCTTGGAGCACTTATTAGCAGTAAAATAAAGAGTAACAAAAGTCTGCTACATATGATTCTGAGAGGGTTAGTTTAGTGATTTAAATCCCAATCCAAAGTGCACTGAAGTCAATGGACTCTTTCTGTTGATTTCATTAGATTTTGGACCTGGCCTTTAAGCATCAGATTTGAAACACTTAAATTCCTCAGAACCACAGGTTCAAAGCCTTCCAGGATTATCCAAGGTAGATAAATGGAGCTCCAGGTGGTACAATGTGTAGGAGGAGCTTTCGGACAAGCCTTAAAAACCAGGTTCTAGTTGCTCTGTGTAAATATCCCTTGGGATTTCTCAGAAGAGTAAAGGGTTTTTCCATTGCCCTTTGGCAAAGTTTCTGACCTCACCCAACTGTGCAATCTGCTGTTAGCTTATTGCCCAGCTGGTTAGTTGTCCACCTGCTGCCTTCCGCCCCCAAGGTGCTGTGCGTTGGTTGGTATAGCATTGGTATCATTCTGATCTTACAACGGGGTGGTCAGTAAGTTATATTGATGAGAACCTGTTGTAAATGAGATAAGAATTAAGCCCTGTATGATGTGTTTAGGAGGGGTGTTATATGTAATTCCACATGAAGGCATTGGTGGTGACTCCATAGTTGAGATTACATGATTTCAAGTAATAGTTGGGATGATAACCCTTTATATGGATGGAAAATAATGTCTGTAAGGTTGCTACTGACTATTCTTCCCTGGGGGTAAAGAGTGAATTTCCAAGAAAAGCTGGAAGTAAATCCACTCATCAGCTAGGAATCATGGGACTTAAGCATATGTTTGCATGAGCATGTTGCCTTCTACTGGTGGCAGGGTTTAAAAACTGAAAGCCCCCCCCCAACCACACACATGCTTTTGTTTGTGTTGTATAACGCTGACGTGTGTCTTTGTTGTGTGGGCAGCAGAAGTTCTGCATTGTCTGTAACTGTTCATATGTATTCTTTTAAGTGCTTGTGTTTTGTCAATTAAGTGACAGATAACATGTATCACTTAGCAACCTCAACTGGATTTTGAAACAAAAGGAAGGGGCCAAGAATGTGTGTTTTCTGTTTGGGCTATAGCAAATAAAACTGCATATAAATGTAACCCATTCTCATTGTAGCTGTCTGTTCCCATCAGGGCCTTTAACATGGGCTGTCTGACCCAGTGGTTGGAGCCAGGAGTAGTGTCAGGGTCAGGGCAAGGGAGCAAATTCAGCAAGCTGGATTAGTGCAACCCAGCAAGGGTCATCGAAAAAATACTGGCAAATGCTTGTCAGAAAGAGTCTCAGTTGGTCAGTGCTGAGTGATTCTGCTCTGGAAAGGGGGATCCCCATGCAGGGCCTGCCCCGTAAGCAGGCTGAGCACGACCCCCAACTCTTAGTCAGTGGATGTAGCTTCTGGTGGGGGGGTATTAGAAGCAGTTGCCTCATAACCCTTGCAGCTTGCTGGCACAGAGGATAAGGCTCACACTCGGTGGGACTGGGTGTCAGACCTGTGGTCCCTGATGCCTCCAGTGGCTGAATCACATACAAGTTTGAGTATGCTACAGCCTTTCATAGATGCCAAGGCCAGAAGGGACTATTCGGATCATCGAGTCTGACCTCTGATATAACACAGGCCAGAGACCTGTCCCAAAGTAGTTCCTAGAGCAGAGCTTTTAAAAAAAAAATCCAATCTTGATTTAAAAATTGTCCATGATGGAGAGTCCATTATAACCCATGATACATTCTTCCAGTGGTCGATTGCCCTCACTGTTAAAAGTGTATGTCTTATTTCCAGTTTGAATTTGTCTAGCTTTAACTTTCAGTCACTGGATTGTGTTAGGCCTTTCTCTGCTGGATTGAAGAGCTCATTATTAAATATGTGTTCTGCATGTAGATACTTACAGACTGATCAAGTCATCCCTTAATCTTCTCTTTGTTAAATTAAAAAGATTGAGCTCTTTGAGTCTATCACAATAGGGCATGATTTCTAATCCTTTAATTATTCTCATGGCTTTTCTCTGAACTCCCATTTATCAACATCCATCTTGAACTGGAGGCACCAGAACTGAACACAGTATTCCAGCAGCGGTCACACCGGTACCAAATATAGGAGTAAAATAAACTGTCCACTCTTATTTGAGATTCCCCTGTTTATGCACCCAGGACAGCATTCGCTCTTTTGGCCACAGAATGAAACTGGGAGTTTATGTTCAGCTGATTATCCACCATGGCCCAAAAACTTTTTCAGAGTCACTGCTTTCTGGGATAGAGTCCTCTCCCATCATGTCAGTACATGACCTATGTTCTTCCTCGAGCGATGTCCCTGTGGGTGCTGCACTTCAGGTGTCAGTGTGCATCCTGGCACCATCAATCTGAGATTTGTGCAGATTACTGCCTGTACGGGCCGCACATGCACGGAGGGTGACTTGCGGCATTGTTGGTGCCCTAACTGCTGCCTGTGCGGCCCAACCCCCTCAGTTCCTTCTCAACCATCTCTGGTTTGAGAGAGAGCTCCGCAGCACTCCTGTTGTCCTGGGATCAAAGTTGAAAAAGTTTAGTTTAGGCATAGTTTAGTCACAGATTTTAGTCATAAAATAAGTTAAATTTACAGTTAAAATTTTTTTTTTTTACTGTAGCTAGTTTAATTAGACATACGGAGTATCATCTTCCCAAAAACTTAGAAATGCCTGGATCGCCAGGATTTAAGAGATGTGAATCCTGCAGGACATGCTCTTTGCATCAAGTGCCTGCTAAGTGCATGCATTGTGCTAAGCTTAAAGTGAGAACCAGGCGAGGTAGAGATCTCCTCTTTAAGTTTATTCTTATGGAAAAGTCCCTACAGCCTACCTCCAAGTCTGACACTGGAGAAAAAGGCAACACTACGGCTCAAACTTCAACATGAAAAGGAAAAGAGCCACGACCTCGCCCTTTAGAGACGTGCCTAAACAAAAGTGGTCTCCAGCCAGGTCTCTACCTCCTGTACCTTCTGTCGCAAGGGAGAGTTCAGCTACGGTGCCTACCACTTCCGGCACTGTTAGCACCAAAAACGCATCAGCACTGAGCCAAAACCAACACCAGCTACTGCACCGTTGACGCTAGTCAAGTCAGTACCAAAGATTGCACATGCAGGCATCAGAGTCATCCATCTCACCTATTCCCACTTCACTATCTAGTGATGATGAAAATGGCTCACATGGTGTTTTCTCCCCATACCAGTCTTCCCCAGCCAGAAGAGATTTTATGTCCTCACTAAGATCACTGGCTCAAATTGAAGGGACCACAAGGGAGTGGATTGAACAGATGAAACTGCTCTCTCAAAGATCTTCCCATTCACATAACATCTCAGAAGAGTCATGTACATCCCGTAGTGTGCAACAGGGCACACCTTCAACATCAGCCAAAGCCTTAGAAAAATCTGCTCCGCCATCCCCTGGACAGGATGCAGACTTAGAGGAGTCAGATGACAGGATGCAGGGGGAAAACTCCCCAACTCACAATTCATCCTCATCTCCGGACGAGGCAGTAATACCTTACCTTCCATGAAAGACTCTAGAACAACCCTCAGAACTGTGGGTATATATACCCCATCATTCAAACACAGAAGGCATCAACTATACCAGAGGAGGGACTTCTCTTCCAATCGCCAACAAAGACCATATGATAATTACAGGCAGAGGCAAAGACCGCAGAGAAGACAACTGTCCAACAATTCCAACCTCTCTCAACCAGCCCAGCCCAAGCAGTCGTTTTGAGAGCTTGGTCGAGGGTCTGAGAGACACCACACAAGCAGGAACATCAACCATTTTTGGACATCGATTACACCCGTTTTTCACCAAGTGGGCAGATATTACCACAGACAGATGGGCCCTAGAAATCATCTGCAAGGGCTACTCCATGCCCTCCACATACATACCATCCATCCACCCTCCCTCGCCCTCTTCAGGGACCTCTCCGCAAGCACCTGCTGCAGCAGGAAAAGCTCCATGTACTACAACTGGGAGCAATAGAGAAAGTCCTACCTCAATACAGAGGCAGAGGATTCTGCTCCCAGTATTTCCTTACACAGAAGAACAAGGGGTGGAGACCAGTTCTACATCTCAGACCCCTCACCAAATTCATTCGGGTTCAAAAATTCAAAATGGTTACTTTAGTAACGATAATTCCTGCATTAAAACAGGGAGATTGATTCTCAGCCGTCGGCCTAAAGGACGTTTACTTTCATATTACCGTACACCCATCTCATTGACAGT
This sequence comes from Mesoclemmys tuberculata, assembly GCA_007922155.1. Classification (NCBI taxonomy): domain Eukaryota; kingdom Metazoa; phylum Chordata; order Testudines; family Chelidae; genus Mesoclemmys; species Mesoclemmys tuberculata. Next base: position 4,593,526 of record ML675627.1, on the reverse strand, counting down.
GCCTTTGGTTTAAAGCTGTTATGAAACACTACCAATATGCGGTGCTACCTTTTGGCCTGTCCACCGCATCACGAGTCTTTTCCAAAGTATTTTCGGTGGTCGTGGCACACCTATGATGCTTAGGTGTGATGATTTTTCTGTACCTAGACGACTGCGCTCTCCAAAGTCCAACCTAGGCGGAGGCAGAATACATATTTTCCAAGGACTAGGCCTACAGATAAACTATCAAAAACCTGTCACGATACCAACCCAAACCCTAGAGTTTATAGGGGCACACCTCGACTCAATCAGGGCTACAGCCAGACTACCAACTCAAAGGTTCCAATCAATATCGAATCTTATACTAGAAATCAAAAGCAGCCCTTATATGGCAGCCCGCACATGCTGCCAGCTGATGAGCCATATGGCAGCCACCACCTTCATGGTACAATACTCCACACTACACAGGAGAGGCCTCCAAGGATGGTTACATTCAATCTTCATTCCAAGTTGACACAGACCGAACAAACAACTGACTGTACCTCCGGCAATCAAAGGCTCCCTGGACTGGTGGATGAGCCCAGATAACTTGTGCAGGGACATACCATTCCAAAAACGTGTACCATCAATCATAATTACCGATGCCTCCCTGATAGGCTGTGGTGTGCACGTGCAGGGTCTCACTGTCCAGGGTCAGTAGACTATTGGAAACCCAATTACACATGAACTTACTAGAACTGAGAGCCGTACGCAAAGCATGTGCACATTTCCTTCCACAGATAAGACACAAATCAATCCAAACCATGATGGACAATGTAGCCTTCATGTTTTACATAAACAGACAGGGGGGCGCCCGGTCTCACACACTGTGCACCAAGGTAAGATAACTCTGGAACTGGTACATAAGCTACAATATAGATCTATCCGCCTCATACCTCCCAGGACACATGACTACAACAGCGGACATGCTGAGCAGGAAATTTGGGCTGGACCACGAGTGGGAGATCAATGACAGGGTCCTATGCGACATTTTTCAATGCTGGGGCACACCATCCGCAGACCTATTCTCGAGAAGAACAAACCGCAAATGCAATCAGTTTTCCTCCAGAGCAGGACAGTGACACCAATCTCTAGATGTCTTCCTACTCGAATGGAAAGGGACATTACTATACGCATTCCTACCATTCCCTCTCCTATCATGAGTAGTAAACAAGATACAACAGGACCGGGCCTTCATCATTCTTATAGCTCCAGCATGCCCCAGACAACTGTGGTACCCGTACTTAACAATAATGTCCATCTGCACTACAATAAGACTTCCAACAGAAAAAGATCTCTTATCACAGAATGAAGGCAGAGTGACTCACCCCAATTTGGCCATGCTCCATCTGACAGCCTGGAGGCTCCTTGCTTCCAACTAATAGAATGTGCTCGACACAGGTCCGAAATACATTATTTAACAGCAGGAAGCTGTCCACTCACAAAGCATACCTGCAAAAATGGAAAAGATTTAGTATGTGGTGCCATACCAAAACCATATCCGTGGTTTTGGCACCCCTGCCACGAGTATTTGAATAGCTACTGGAATTAAAAACCTCAGGATTATCCCCTAGTTCTGTTAAGGAACAGTTAGCGGCCATTAGCACGTTCCACCATCATCAGGACCATCATCACCCATTTTCCCTCACCCCATCATGAAACGCTTTTTGACTGGCCTTCAAAACATATACCCAGAGATACACAAACCCACACCAGCCTGGGACCTAAATATGGTGTTAAGGGTACTCACCCACTCCCCTTTCAAGTTCCTAGCCACTTGTTCCCTCCTTCATCTGTCTATGAATGTAGCATTTCTAGTTGCCATAACCTCAGTGAGAAGAGTAGGTGAGATAGGGTCCCTTATGACAACCCCCCTCCCTACAATTTTTTACAAAGATAATGTCATATGTTTACCAGAAATATCATCCTCTTTCCTTGTAAAGCAGACCATATACCTAGCAACATGTTATCCCAAGCCCCACAAGAATCAATCAGAGGCTAGATGACACACATTAGACATACGAAGGACACTACTATTCTACCTTAACAGAACTAAAGCGTTTCACAAATCACCGAGACTATTCATCTCTTTGACACAACACTCAAAAGGAAACACAATATCAACCCGAAGACTATCCAAATGTATGTCAGGACGTATAAAATCACGTTACGAACAATCAGGAACAAAATCCCCAATACATATTAAAACTCACTCTACCAGAGCGATGGCAACCTCTGTTGCCTTCCTCAATAACCTTCCTATATCCGAAATATGTAGGGTGGCCACTTGGGCTTCCGAACACAGGTTTATAAATTATTATGTGATCACGACTTACGCTGAACTGAACATTCAACTAGGGTCCACAGTACTGACATCCGTTATTGAGAATGCTCCCAAGTTCCCCCCGCCAGTAGCGGGACACTGCTCTTCAGTCACCTGAAGAGGAGCACACACAGGACATCACTTGAAGAAGAAGAGAAAGTTACTCATGTCATGCAGTAACCAAGGTTCTTCGGGTCTCTGTGAGTGTTCCACTACCCACCCTCCTCCCCTCTACTTCAGAGTATCTATAAGTCTCCACAGTAGAGAAGGAACTGAGTGGGTTGGGTTGCGTGGGCAGTCGTTAGGGTGTCAACAATGCCACAAGACATCCTCCATGGATGCACAGCCCGTACAGGAACTGCTGCACGAATCTCGGATCAACGGCATCGGGACTCACCAATATCTGAAGTGCAGCACCCACGGGGACACACATCTTAAAGAACTTTGGTTACTGCACAAGGTGAGTAACTGTCTGTTCTTTGTTTCTAGATGAATACATTTACATTTAACCATATTAAAACTCATTGTTTGCTTTCACCCAGCTTACCAAGCAGTTCAGATTGCTCTGTATCAGTTACCTATCCTCTTCATTGTTTACCACTTCCCCAGTTTGTGTCATCTGCAAACACTATCACTGACAATTTTATGGTGTCTTTAAGGTCATGGATAAAAATGTTAAATGTAGGGCCAAGAACTGGTTCCTGTGAGACCCACTGAAAACATACCTGCTTGAGGATGATTTCCCACTTCAAATTAAATTTTGAGACATATCGGTTAGCCAGTTTTTAATCCATTTAATGTGTGCCGTGTTAATTTTATAGTGTTCTAGTTGTTTAATCAAAACATTGTGTGGTACCAAGTCAAAAGCTGTAGAGAAGTCTAAGCATACTACATCAATACCATTATGTTTATCAACCAAACTTGTAATCCCATCAAAAAAAGATATCAGGTTAATCTGACAGTACTTGTTTTCCAGAAAAACATAAATCCTGATTTGCATTAATTACATTACCCTCCTTTGCTTCTTTATTAATCAAATCTCATCTCAGCTGTTTCATTATCTTGCCTGGGATTGATGTGCGGCTGACAAGGCCCGTAAATTACTCGGATCTTCCATTAACCCTTTTTAAAAATTGGCACATTAACATTCTGCCAGTCTTCTGGAACTTTCCCAGTGCTCTAAGACTTACTGAATATCAGAATTACCAGTCCAGCAAGCTCCTCGGTCAGTTCTTTTAAAACTCTTGGATGTAATTTTAAAATGTGTAACTTTAGTAGTTTCTGTTTAACATCCTCTAGAGATACTAGTGGAATGGAAAGAGTGTTATTACTACATGATGAGACTGTCACCTGTTTTTCCCTAAATACAGAACAGAAATATTTATTGAACACTTCTGCCTTTTGTGCATTATGAGAAGCCTTCCATTTCTATCTCATAATTGACCAATACTATTGTCAGGATTCTTTTTATTCCTAGAAAATTTTAAAAACTCATTACTGTCCTTAATTTTGCTGACCATAGAATTCTCCTTCTGTCCCTTTGCTTCCCTTATCAAACTTCTACAATTCCTAACTTCTTTTTCAATTGTGGTGTTTTGGTCATCTATTAAGGCATTTTTAAATGATTCCCAATTATCATTCACATTTTTCTGATTAAATTATTCATTCCAGCTGATTTGGTTTTTAATTGTTAGAGCTTCATGTAATTGGGCCCTATTAAAGCACTGTGTGCATGTGTATTTTACTGGTCTGGACTTTATTCTGCTTGCACATCATAAGTGTGCTCAAGTCATGAACCCTTGTACTTATGCTCCCATTAATTTTTGGTACTTGTTATCCGTTCCTCTTTATCTGTTAGAACAAAGTCTAATAAAGAATTCCCCTTTGTTAGCTGCTGTACTTTTTGAGTGAGGAATTTGTCATTTATAATGTTTAGAAATTCCCAGAATGTTTTAGTACTGGCAGCATGAGACCTCCAGCATATGTCGCTCTCAAATTGAAGTCCCCCATGATTATGCAGTTCTTTTTCCTTCATGTTAGAGATGGGTGGGTAAGAAGGCAGTCAGCCTAGTGACCGTGTTGACAGCTAGCTTTTTTAGCTCAGGCAATAGAGGCTTACGCTTTTAGATCCAGGGGACCTAGGTTCAGTCCCTGCTGCCAATGACCCACCGAGGGGCATCATGTTATATAAACATTTAAACGTGCCGTTCAGCGTGCACATGGAGACATTTGTCTTTTAACAGCACTGGAATTTCACAGCAATATCATTGCTCCTTTTTCCTCTTTCCCCCAAATGCTGACTTTTAATATGCACAGTGGAGGCTGGCCAACTTGGTTTTGTTTGTTTTTTTTACTGTGTGATGAGTACACAGGTGTTCTACAGAGCAGTGAAACTAAAGAGAGATGAGGAAAATAATGAAGAATTTAGGGTAAAAACAGTCTGCATATAATAGAGAAGAGAAACAGTCTCTTAATTACCTTGTCTACTTGGCTGAGGCATCAGATGTAATATATTTTCCATTGGAAGCAATGTAATAAAACCAATTACTCTTTATTTAGCACATGTGCAGAGGTGAGCTGCAGTTTTAGGGCTGCTCAGAACCTAGGCTTAGCATAATTCTCGTGGCACTTTTATATACAGTGACACCTGCATTAAGGACTGTACTTCTAATAGGCACCCCACTATTTTAAGCAATCACTTTAAAGCATCCAAGGTTTTGTACATAATGAATTAAAGAAACACCTCTTGCAGGCAGCCTTTTTTTGTTAGGCCCAGGGCAGCTGCATTACTTAAAATGGATTTCATTTTCTGTTAAGGAGATTAGATCCTGATTCAACCAGGTACCTAAGCATGGGCCTGGCTTTCAGCACATAAGTAGCCTTGGGAACTTGTTTACATGAGAAAGTTGCACCACTATAATTTCAGGTATGAATTTAAACTGATATAGTTAAACCAGTGCAAGAGGTTTTGTGGATGCTTATTTCAGTATGTGTGACTTATTTCAGTTTAGTTTAAGTCAAGTGGGAGCAGGCTTAACTATTGAAATAAGCCACTCTTAAACCAAAATTTAGTGTGTCCACAGAACCAGTTAAATTCTATCTATCCTGGGTATTTATATCATCTAAACACCTCCCAGTCTGTAATGGATTTACAGACTGCAATACCCCTGTGATGTGGGGCAGTGGTAAATGGGGTAAATGGATTTACAGACTGCAATACCCCTGTGATGTGGGGCAGTGTTGTCATTCCCATTGTACCGGTGGGAAACCGAGGTTTGGAGAGGCCAAGTGATTTGACCAAAGGCATACAGGAAGTCTGCGGCAGAGCAGGACTTGAACCCAGGTCCCCCCAAGTCATAAGTTAGTGCACTAACTAATTCCTAACTTTCTCATGTAGACAAGCCCTTAGTGATGCTTGGTGAGCTTAGTGGTTCCAGAAAGATGCAACTTGCCCTTTTAAATAAGAAACAGAAAAAAATATCATGGACATTGTTTGGATAGTCTTGCAGTAGCTTTCATCCAAACTACAACCAGAGCTATTTAGCTTATGTAGTTTGCTACACCTAAAGAAATCTACTAAGTTTCTTAACTCCTTGAGCCAGAGCTATTTGGCTTCCAGAACTTAGAAATTCCACTGAGGCTCCTACACAGCTTCTAAACTGCTTGAGTTAGAGCTTATTTGGCTTAAGATTTTTTTGTGTGTGTTTCTACCGAGATTGTAAACTGAGTGAAGAAGTTTTTAAACTGTGCTGGGAACTGGAGCTCTGAGGCTATAACTTCCATATAACTCCCAGCTTTGGTATCTAGCCTCATTAAAAATAGGTTCATGCAATAAGGGGCCAACCGAAAATCCACAGAAGTCAAATGGGAATCTTCTCACTGACTTCACTGGGCATTGGATTAGGCCCTAATTCTCCCCCAGCAGTAATGGAATACAATAAAAATGATGTTTGTTGACCAAGTTTGAGATCTCTCAGTGCAGAAAAGTGTAAAACTTTTCCAAAAATGCCTTACCTCAAAAACTCCCTGCTTGACTAACCTAAAACTCCCATAACGATTTTCTTTCGCTAGAGACCACACAGTGCAGAATTCTGACAGAAGGATTTTGGTTTTCTCCCCCAAAGAAAATTGGAAGCTGCAGGTGTTTCAAAAATCAAGCTTATAATGGACATCAAGTTACAACACTACGTGGTCATTGCTGTGAGTTCATAACGTAAGATCTTTGACCTGACCCTGCAGCCTGAAGGTCTCTCGTTTGGGAGTATGATGTAGGTGATGTCTGTCAGCAGAGGTGGTATTTTACTGGCCTGGTCTTTCCAGACTGTACAGGCATTCCCAAATCTTTGACCCCGAATGGTGGTCGTAATAGTAACTTATGTTTCTATAGCATCTCTTGTCTTGTAGGATACAAAGTACTTGTGAAATTTAGGCCAAAGTTTTCAAAAGTGCCCACTAAATTTTGACTTCCCAGCTGGGTCCTGGCCTGTCACGAGGGCATTTAGCACTGTAATAATACAAATAGTTAATAACAAGATGACAGAGTCTGAATTTCAAAGGTACTGAGCAGTCACAGCTCCCACTGCCTTAAGCTGAAAATGTGGGTCATCCCAAATATATACGAATCATGTAAGGAAGAGCAGCCACTTGCAAGGTGCAAAGTGTCAATTATTTAACAGCACACAGCAGTTTAGTACAGGGAGTGAAGAACAGAATATTTCATTGAAACTAGAGGGAAAATATAGGGCCACAGAATGTAATTAGATCAGTGGTTCTCAACCTTTCTAATGCCGTGACCCCGCAATACAGTTCCTCATATTGCGGTGACCCCAAACCAAAAAATAATTTTGGTGGCTACTTCAAAACTGTAATTTTGCTACAGTTATGATTCGGAATGTAAATACCTGATATGCATTATGTATTCTCATTGTATAATGATTACACACAAAGCACCTTACACTTACACAGTATTGTGTGTATGGTGTGTGTACTGTTTTTACATTATTAACCTTTTTTACACCAGCAGGCTGTCTCGCAGGCTCTCTTGGCTCTCCACCTCTTGGCTCTCCGCCTCCTAGGCTTCTGTCCTCCGGAGCTTGCTGCGTCCGCCCACTGATGACGTCAGCAGGCGCCGGACACACGTAATGCGCTGTTATGGACTGTGGAGCGTTCCCCCCGCTTCCCCCGCCCCTTAGGCCCCGGACGGATGATGCAATCACGTCTGCGCATGCGCGCAGGCATTCAGTTTGGAACGCGCATCCATAACGGTGTGCGTTCCAGCTGAATAGCGCTGCTACAGATGGTAGTGCGACTTCTCAGCAGCTAAAGCCATCGGAAATATGTATTTTCCGATGGCTTTAGGCGACCCCTGTGTTTTGGTCGTTCGACCCCCGCCGGGGTCGCGACCCACAGGTTGAGAACCGCTGAATTAGATGAATTAAAATCGGGCCAGGAAATTAGGCTTAAAGATGCCATGAGTAGTTGAGCAAACGTGAACCCAAAATGTCAGGACTTCAGCGTGATGCCTCACTGAAAGATAGCCGGTCCCGCTATTGACTCAAAGTCAACAGTAGGAGCAGTATGTACTGAATTACTAACACCATTTCCTGGAGTGCCCTGAGTTTTCTTGGAGGCACTTTGAGATATGCGGTTTAGTGAATGGGTATCTCTGAAGTCTTAGTATCTCAGTCAAGAGGGAATATTTCTAGAAATGATATCCCAGCATGACAGCGAGTGGAAGGCAATATCCAGGTCTTTACTTTGGTGCTCTGCTGGTACTGGCCAGAACTTTGATTCAGACTGGTATCAGCAGGTGGCCTGCTGTTAAGCTCTAGCATCTAGTGTGCTGGACAAACTCTGCAACAGAAACAAAAAGGGAGGAGCAAATGGTTTTCACAAACGTCACTTGAATAGGAATGAACAGATCATTCAGTAGGAAGGTCTGACTTCCTCTTATTCACTGCAACAAGTTAGTGTCTCTCCTTTCTCTTCAAGGCCCTACATAACCCCGCCACGGTCTACATCTCTAATCTAGTCACTACGGGTATGTCTACACAGCGTCTGGGGGTGAACCTCCCAGCGTGGGTATGCAGACTTATCCTCTTGAGGCTCGTGCTAGCTCCCTAAAAAGAGCCAGTTAGACGTGGCTTTGAGATTGTGGCTTGGCCTGGAGCTTGGGCTCTCTGGGGACCGACAAGCTAGGCAGCAGTTCTGTAGAAAAGGATCTGGGGGTGACAGTGGACAAGAAGCTGGATATGAGTCAGCAGTGTGCCCTTGTTGCCAAGAAGGCTAATGGCATATTGGGCTGCATTAGTAGGAGCATTGCCAGCAGATCAAGGGAAGTGATTATTCCCCTCTATTCGGCACTGGTGAGGGTACATTTGGAGTACTGTGTCATGTTTTGGGCCCCCCAAGGCAGGAAGGATGAGGACAAATTGGAGAGAGTCCAGCTGAGGGCAACAGAAATTATGGGCGGATTTGGGGCACATAACTTATGAGGAAAAATTGAGGAAAAGATTGTTTAATTTGCAAAAGAGAAGAATGAGGGGGGATTTAATAGTAGCCTTCAACTACCTGAAGGGAGTTCTAGGCAGGATGGAGCTAGGCTGTTCTCAGTGGTGGCAGATGACAGAACTAGGAGCAATGGTCTCAAGTTGCAGTGGGGGAGGTCTAGGTTGGACATTAGGAAACAGTTTTTCACTCGGAGGGTGGTGAAGCACTGGAATGGGTTACCTAGGGAGGTGGTGGAATCTCCATCCTTAGAGGTCAAGGCCCAGCTTGACAAAGCCCTGGCTGGGATGATTTAGCTGGGGTTGGTCCTGCTTTGAACAGGGGATTGGGCTAGATGCCCTCCTGAGGTCCCTTCCAAACCCAGTCTTCTATGATTCTCTGATCTATGATTCTAGGCCTAGGGAGGAAAGTGGACTTGAGAGCCTGACCTGCAACCTCAGATGTGGTGTGCACATAACCTTAGTGCAACACACACACTCCCCGCTTCATCAAGGAGGTGACCTTGTTGCCATTTTCATCCGCTTCTCCCACAAATATGTGTCTGGTTTTCCCCCAACCTTCCTCCCTGTGAATGGAATGCCTTTCTCATGCAGTCTGCTGAGCCACCTCCCTCTCTTCAATCAGATCCCTCCTAACGACTTGCTGCATCCATGATGGCCACAAGAAGAGATTCCATAACATAGCACAGCAACAAATCTAAAGAAATCACCATATTAGTGATTGCCTTCGCTGGGCTTCAAAGTGCATCCTTGCCGACTCTTTGCTGGAAGGCTTGTGGGGAACGTAAGCACTACAGGGCGGGAGCTGACTTTTCTGCACTCTTAAACGCTAAAGCACAGAGCAATCGAGTAGCCACCTTCACTCGCCATATCCCCTGTTATCTTCTGCAAGGTACTCCTCTTCCCTGCCCTCCTTCCGCATCGCCATCCCCCCATCAGACACGAACTCACACACACACACACAATTTTTCACTCTCCTATCTAGGCGAAGGGGCCCCTGCCGCTTTACTAATCCCAGCTCCCTCTGCCTGATAATTGTTTGTGAGTGGTGTGGAGTGGCTGCATCGACAGACTGGATTTGGTGTTAGAGGCCATAATCAGTTTGTGAGAGAGAGCAGGAGGCCACCCACTGTCCTCAGGACTTTCTGCCACTTAGTGCAGTAAAGAAACATTTAGAAGTAGGAGGAGGTCAGTTCAAAGTAGGGCGAGGGAAAGGAGGGAGAGTGGGGCCTGATCCTTCCTTACAGATGAGCAGGAACGGATTCTGTCACTCAGTAATTTTTTTCTGCCCACTCCCAATTCTAAGAGCAGGTGGTGAACTTTCTTTGCCTGTTTGGCTTCTTTTGTACATTACTCTGTGTCCTGGATCCCTGCCCTGAGCAAAGTCTCAAAGGCTCCTGTTCCCAAGTCTGCCTCTCTCCTTCCCTAATTATTCACTGATTTCAAGGCCAGGAAGGACCATTGTTCATAGATTCATAAATTCCAGAAGGGACCTGTCATGGGGTTCGCTACTCACTGCTGAGGAATCTCCTCGTGTCTCAACCGGGGACTAGTTCTTGAGCAGTCTGACACCTTCTCCTTCGGTTGTTTACTCTGTGGTCGGTCTCTCTCTCTGGTCAGGTTACTCCTTTTCTGTGACTCGGCCCTCCGACCAGGTGACTATGGTCCTCCCCTTCCATGGTAGCAGTCTCTACATGCAGACTGTCTCAGGCGCTCTTCCACTCTACTGCCCAGATCTTGCCACTTCCTCACTGGCTGTTAGGGGAAGCCAGGCCTGCCCACTACTCCATATTCCAGCCCAAGGACCTTGTGTCTGGCAGACCCTGTCCCAGACTTTGTCACTACTTCCCTGGACTCTTTCTTACTTTTCTTCACGATCTTCTGGCGCTCGGCTGGGTTATCACCCAAACTGCTACTGTTGAAATGATTGAGGTAGCCCGAGAAGTTTAACAGCTGGGGGCAAGCTTCTCAACTTTGTGACATTTAGATGCAAAAGAAAATAATTACTCCTGCAAAGGGATGGGGGGGGGCGGGATGAGCGATGGCAGCTTTTACATCACTTTGCCCAGCAACGCCAGCTCTGGGGTTTTTCCCCAAAACACCCATTCGAACTTTACCGTACAGCTAATTAAACCCTTGGATCTCCCTAGTACCTGGGAGTTGGGGTTAGTGGAAATACAATACCCACACAGCTGGAACAGTATCAATGAAGACACCCGTTTTGAAATCACCTCTGGAGCTAAGAAATGGAGTTTCATCCTACAATGAGGGTACTACTTGGCCATACCCGAATTACTGATCATAAAGCAGCACCTTGGCTCATCACTCTGGAGCACCTGAGGTGGTCATGAATTATGACCCTGTGGTTAGAAATCCACCAATGTTGCTTATATATTTTCTACTGGCAGGGGACTAGCTAATATTCTGCGTTTGGGCCCCAGCATAGCATCCAAAAAATTCCTTTCTCGGCAGACATCATGAGGTTTTAACTTCTTGTATCTGTACACGGACATCGTGGAACACCAGTTTGTGGGGGATTTTTCTGTTCCCCTGTTACTCTTTGTCCCCGTTTGAGGAAGGAGCAATGAGTTTGTCACCATCACCTACGACAAACCGCATTACATCCGTCAGTAAACACCACATCAACACCATCATTTAAATAAAGACAGACCAAAACAGACACGTCTCATTTCGCTTCGGGAAGGTGATTGTTCAGCTGCATCTGTTTTCCCGGAGAGAGCAAGGCTTCTAAAAAGCAAAATGCTATGGTATCTCTAATAAATTACAGTGACCCCACCATCTACAGCAACTATCACAAAGCCCAGGCTGGATACGCCCTTCCTGGTTATCATGGGGCCCCTGTATTGTATGGGGCTGGCATGGGCAAAATATTCCACAGCCTCTTTCAAAAAACTGTACTGCTTTTGAGGAGGGAGCTAGAGATTATTAAATCCCACGTAAAAACCGCCGCTCAAAGCATAGTTAAAGACATGGTAGGCCATGTCTCCTGTTCTGTTCTGGAGAAGGTGGGGAACTGCCTTCACAGGAGGGATCATTAAAAAGAGAAAGAGAAATGCGTCATAGCCGTGATGCACAGGTCCCTGAAATGCCTTAAAGCACTGGGCCGGCCACAAGTGAAAGACGAAGGTGAAACACAGGAGAAATAGGAAACGCTCTCCAGCTGGTAAAAGGGGTATATATATTAGTCAACATGGCTTTTGTTCACTGCGGGTCTGAAGAGCGCACCAAATCCGAACTAGACTTGTTCCAAATAGTCCTTATGCAGATCAGCGTCGAGAAGAGGTGCTGCCTCTATCAGCCATTATGTATGCTGCCCCCCTTGACTTTTTTATATCAGGGGAATGGCATAGATTATATGGATTTAAACAACACGCTTCTGTACCTCTATTGCAAGATTGTAAAATGTGACGGAACTGAACTCACCAGGCATGCTGAGGTGGGCCTGGTGAATTACCCCATGGCATCTATTTTCACTCAGTTGGATGTCATGCTGGGAGACTGCCTCGTAAGCCAAAGCAACAACTGTTACTCTTACAGGCCCTTTGTAGAATTGGTGCTTAATTACAGCGATGACACTTTCGCCACACAATTTTCCGCCAGCCTGTTTAATAAAGATACCCTCGGACAACATGAAACAACAGAGCTGGATGCTGAGAATCTAGGGTTTGTGAGGCAGCAAATCTGATGGCTCTGAGCCGGATGATAGAGCTGCTGGGCCATCTACACAGTGATCTGTTTTTTCAAGAAAAACTTTTGTTGAATAGCGTGGATGTGAAAATTAAACTGATGCACAGCAAAGACACCTTCTGCTTAATGGCCCATGTGGCCGAAGGCTATAAACTGCGCATTGTATCAGCATCTCTTTTTGTGAAGAAAGTACGGGTGGCCCCGGGTGTCTGTCTGCAGTACGCTGAGGCCCTGCTTACCACTAATGCTAAATATCCAGTGGACCATGTGGGAATTAAAGTGTTTAGCATCCCCGCAGGCAGCAAGGTCAATAACCAGGAGAACCTGTTCTTGGGACAGTTACCCAAAATGCTTGTCCTAGGATTTGTGGATAATGATGCCTTCAATGGAAGCAAAAAACCCTTTTCACTTTAAACATTATGATATTAATTTTGTGGCCTTGTACATGGATGGTGAACAGATACCAACCAAAGCTCTGCAACCGGACTTCGAAGCGGGGCGCTGCTTGAGGGAGTACATGAATCTGGTACACTGGTAAATTCATGAAAGATTGTGCGCTGCTAATCGACCATGTGGAGTTTGCACAGGGTTACACCTTGTTTGCTTTTAACCTGCCTCCCGACTAGGAATGCGCCAACCACTATTCCTTGATCAAAGCCTGGAACCTGAGAGCAGAAATACATTTTGCAAAGGCTTTGATGGTCGCCCTCAATATGATCGTGTATGGAGTTTTTGACAACATCATAGAGATGATTCAGAGGAGAAACATTCTGTTTGACTACATGTGAACATGGACACCATGCAGCTCTTGCGTGTCTTTTTGGCGAACCCTTACACAAAGAGGATTTCTTAAATGTGTACCTTTACGATTGGCTCCCTAGCGGCAGGCTATCTCGGAGACCCCTAGGTTTGGTGGTCAGCGTGCATCCACACAACCAAGCGAACCAACTCTGGCTCACCTTGTACCTGGCGGAGTGTAACCGCAGAGTTTTTTTACTCATACAGGCACCCGTCCCCCCAAACAGTGTGCTGTCTCCGAGAAGCATTATGACATTTTTCAACAAAAATGCCACCGACATTGTGTTTCACACTAGACAATTACAAGACCCCTGTTCTGTCACCTGTGGCTATCACTGCGTGTTTTTCTTACATCACCATAGCAAGGGTTTACCTTCTGATCAGATTTTAAAATTGTATTCTAATGACTTAGTGCAAAATGACCGGATGGTGTTGAATTTTGTAAAAAATATAAAAAGTTAATTCTCGGGCGTGCCTAGGCTCATTCAAAACATGTCTCAACAAGCCCAGATGTGTGTATCTTGCAATGACTTTCATAGCTGTGTTTCTCAAAAAAGACCCCAGGGTATTTGATGTCTGGTAGGTTTTTGTTCTTTTTTTTTTTTTTTTTTGTTAAAACAATGACCAATTCAGAGAAAGTGCACGTAGATATTGAAAAAAAAATTAAAAATATAGAATTTTTTTATTTAAAGCAAAATATTACCATTTTAAAAATAATTTTTAGATCATGAAAAGACATTACACGCTGAGCCATTCAGATATTTTAGACAGTTTTTGGTTTTTAGAAGGCAAAAAAGGGACTGATGTTTGTCGACCAACCCCAGTATCGGCAGACGAGGCCTTCAGGCACTCCAAAATATCTCGGTTGATCGCATTGCCCATGACAGAAGATGGCATGTTTGGCTCTGCTATGGTGCTCATAAACACATCACATCCTTTAGGTATGTGTCTGCTAGGAAAAGAGTGCATCTGGGTGATGGCCCTGACTAAGTCAAGCATGTTAGAGCCGTTGACCAGCAAGCCTTTATGCAAAAAGCCCCTTTATCGTTCCACGAAAAGAGCTTTTTATCCTGACCCAGCTTATTTAGCAATACTAATGCATTTTTCTTATAACGCTTATTCACATTATCCAAGACCTCCTGAGCAACAGTGTCAGAGGTCTTTGGTGTTTTGGGGGGCTTTGCAGTCACACACACTATGCCTGTTCTGGTAGAAAAGGACTTATTTTCCCTTAATTCAGATTGCTCTGCTTCATGTACATTAGGTACCTTTGAAGCATGGCGGCATATAGTTTAGCCTTTTTGTACTCAGCTAAGTCAGACCTTTGAAGAACAGACTTCAGTTCAGTGTCCAGCAAGCAAGTCGTGGTCATTCTGATATTTTCTTCCAGTGGAGGGGGAGCCCTTAATTGCTCCAACTGGCGGCTGGTCACCAGGTACATTTTTTCCGCATACTCCATTATTGATTAGTCAAAAGCCCCGTTATCAGAGGGATAGCAAAACATAACAGAGATCTGATAAACTCCCCAGACTGCTTCACAAGAAGCTTCTTTCTTTTAAACGAGATCCTTTTATTACACAAAGTTTTTATAAATGTGCGTCTCTTTTTCAGCGCTTGATTCTCTCTCAAAGGTACATTTCCTTTTAAGGTATTCAGCGCTATTTCTGAGATGTCTGCTATTAAATCATGAGAAGCCAAACATAGTATAGCCTTCCTTTGCTGTGGGGGCAATTTACTAAGTAATTTTAAAAGGACCAGGTTTCTTTTCACGCAGCTAGACATGTTTTCGATCGGCAACCCCTGTCGTTGAAAAGGACTGACCGATAATTCATCTCTTTTTATACCCGGCTATTGTTCTTTTCAAAGTATAAACCGCCAGCCAGTCTGGAGGGAAAAGACCACTTCTTAGTCTATATGCCTCTGGTGTAGAAGCATTTAAATCCACCACCACGTAGCCGTAAGGTCTTTTGGTAGCATCCTCAAAAGCGTCTAGAAAGAATTGTGTCCTGCTGCGGTACATTTGCCAAGCGAGAGTAGTGATTTGCAATTTATGCCTGGGGTTTTTTAACAGAACCATGTACTTGGCATTTAGGTTAATCATGCGACTCTTTTTTCCCTGACAAAATACGTTCTGAACTATATACATAATGATCAGGTTCCTGTGATGCACGTATTTGGTAAAGGCTTTCTCAATTTCATCACTTTCACAAACAGAGCTTATCAGATCATCTACAATATTTGTATTTACTTTATTGGTAGGAAACAACCGGTCATCGTCAAAAGCATCAGGCAGCCCCTCCACAAAACTGATAAAGGGGTATTTACCAAGCAGTTCTTTATAAGGAGGCTGCCAGCAATGTAACACCACACAATGTTCTCAGGCATAACAGACAATGTTTGCTTGGCGTTATCCAACACATTTTTTATAAAGTAACTTTTTCTGCAGTTGCTAAGCCCTGTGGGAAAAGGGGTGATTCCACCGCGTATCCATTTTTCAAAAGCCGTAGGGCAGCATGTTAAACCCTTCTCTGAGGACCCTCTTGTTGTAAACGACTTTCTGTGTTTTCTTAAGAGTCTTTGTCTCTATTTGCCACTGATATTTTGTCCCTTACTATTGAGGGCTGCTGCACCTCTATTTTGGGGTGTTTTCTCCCAGGTCTGCGTTATAGTCCTGGACTAGATCTTTCATACTGTCAAAGTTGATCTTTTCAGTTTGCTACATTCAGAGTAATCCCTTTGACTTTCATACAAGCCTTTCCTCCCGACAGCTTTTACCCATACATTTTCAGATTGGCTGACATGAACTCCGAGATGTGCTGATCTGCAGGCTCTCACTTGCAAGGTCCCCTAAATAATCCCCCCGAGGGGGCTCCAGTCACCCTCCCTTTCACAAATATCATCAAGTCCATGTTGTGGTACAGCCTGTCTAGCAGGTTGTATAGTTCCAAGCAGGCATAAGCGGTGATGAAACAAGCAATGAACCCGTTGGTATTGCTGGAGACTGAGTATCAGTCTTCCACGTGCTTCCAAGACACGTACGCTGTTTCATCATCGATGAACTCACAGGATGAAGCCTCATAATTGGGGGAAAACAGGTACTGAAAGAGTTTGTCAGGGTCTCTCACAATGCTGGTCTTGGGCAGGTTTGTTTTTTGGCCAAATTTACCCCACAGAGAATTTAAAAACAGTTTTGCGGGGTTCAGTGTGACCTCGCGTTGGTGTGAACGCACGCCTTCTTTCCGATAGAAATCATTACCGTACTTATTTTGTTTTTCTTCATCCGTGCCCCAGCTGGCATACCCTGAACCCTCTTGTTACTGACGCAGGTGTAATTTTACGTGCTTTGAAAAGAGTTTGTCCGATTTTTCATCAAAACGTCAGATTTCGTAGATTTTCGCCACCTTCCTATGGCTGTGTTCAGTTCCATTCTGCACCAAGTCCCCAGGAGGGGCTCGCTCCTCGTCAGTGTGAGTGCATGTCTCCCACTGCTCGGTTTCTGCACAGGTTCAGCATAGCGGGAACATAAGTTTGCTACCCGTTCTGACAGGTAACAGTGGAAAAAAGAGATCTCACGGTGGGTACACTTTAACTTTTGCAATTCTGAAATAATTTGTGAGAGGTCCAAATTTGTCATGAACCACATCGGGGTGTCCAATAGGGTATTCTTTGGTTTTGTTTATGAAAGAGTACAGGCTGGTAAAATCCTAATAGTGGATTTCTTCACTGAGGTTAGGTTTGTAATACAGACAGATGGCGTTAGTCTTGCCCCCAAAAAGAGCATCCCTAGGGACCAGAGGCTGAGGCAATTGGGCTTTGTTTAAGAAATCTGCAAGCTCCCTATCTGTTTCTATCATCACCTCCCACTCATGTCCCCAGAGAGTCCTAACTACATACCCTAGTCTTTTCAGATAGTCGGTCTTGAGTTGCAGCTTGTAATAAATAAACCCGAAAGTCATCCCCGTCAGAGGGTTCATTGCTTTTTCATGGTAACAGGTGACACAGCCCTGGAAAAAACATCCGTTAAACACAAAGGCCATGAATACCCCGTCAACGACAGCATAACCATCTAGAAAGTAGGGACCTACCTGTAACTCCGCACCCTGTAATGCATGATGTATCTGTATATTTTCTTTGTGAATGGTAATAACAGCCACTGAATAGATGGGGTCGAATATCTCTTTTTCTGCCTGCGATAGTTGTTGAGGAAGAAGGGCTATCGTGTTAGACTGTAAAAACATAAATCTGTACATAACCATTCACACAGATGTCAGTGTTATGTACCAGAAAGGATCTGTACATGATTTCACCTCCACAAATTCATCAGGGCCTCTCTCTACAATATCTACCATCTGTCATTTTCATGACCTCTTCTCTGTACAGGCTACAGGCCCATCTCAAAATTTTGACATCCTGCTGACAATAATACGCAAGCTCTTTCTGCAAGTCAAATGTTTCATTTTGGTTCTCCCGGTACCAGTTGAGAAATTCTGCTTTCTCCCTGGGCATCATGCTGTCAGTGCCTTAGTGCTCCACCCCAGGCGCAGGCCCCATGAAATTTTCGTTTTCTAAAGTGTTAAAAAAAAGTGGGAAATATCCTTTGCATCCTTCAAACCCCAGAGCCTGCGGGAGCTTGTTAAGCTTAATGGGCAGGAAGTTTAAAGAGTCTATAAAATGGATGCCCAGGGCCTTAACTTCTACACACATCAGTTTACTACCCTGAGTTATCACCTCTATGCACATCTTTTCCTTCAGTAACTGGCTAACAATGAAGTACGCATCGTAACCTTTGGAATTATGCACTATGAACATGTAGTCCTGAAACTTTTTGCTGATAAAAGTCGTAGCAAAGGTAGAAAGACACTCACCACTCTTAAATTCCTAGGATTTTTCCAGCTTTAGGGACATAGCAAAAATGTAATTGGGCACATGCAACCCCATCTCCCGTGTGCATTCAAAATTGTAAAAAACATACTTTTCTGACAATTTGGGCTTTCTAATGCTGTCAGTAAAACACAGGTGGCTGTCTACATCAGCAGTGCTCAGACCCTGACACAGCTTACAACGCCTCCTTTTTCACCTGTTCCCCTTGTCCACATAAGATTGATACTTATCACACAGTTTTAGACAGGCATGCTCCTGGTTTTTTCGATGCAGTGTCTACATGTCCATCTAAACACTCTTTGGACTGACAATACAGGCTGCAGCTAGGACACCTCAGCTGCATGTCCGTGCTGTCCGAGCACGTCGCACTCTAGGAGAGGCAGCAATGGTACCTGCAAGAGTGGTCATGACTGTACACCGCATGGGAAAACTCCAATCCTTTTTCACATCCAAAACCCCATAGGAATGCTCGTTGTGCAGCAGGATGAAAAATGGCTTGGGGTACACCAGGCCACTTGTTTTAAAACCGCCCACCCCCTTTCTTCGTATAAAGCGCCACCTGTACATTAATTTGCAAATGCTGTTCAAACGCCGCTACGTCACTGAGCATAATCTTTGTTCGATGTGACCACCCTAGTTTCTCATGCAACATTCTTGCCCCATCTAACAATTCTGCATCCATAGGTTTACAGTTGGACATAGCAATCGAGAGCCCACCAGCAAACCACAGACTGGTACTGGTGTAAGTCAGGTCTACTAAACACTGTCACTTTTTATGGACAATTTGACTATTGAAGATAGAATTTAAAACTCTATGGCCACGCTCGCCCATGTTTTTTACAACCATCACAATGAGGTGTAATGTTCCATCGATATGCGCCTCTCTATTACTCTGTAACAGTTTAGAGGCCTGATTTAAGAAATCTTCAGCAAACAGGTCATCCCTATTTCTTCTGACCAAAAACAAAGATCCTCTGAATGTAACCGAATGTAATCGTTCGTGGCTAGCCTACCGTTAATGTCATCGAGAACTAACTGTATCCCCCCTGTGTACGGCTTCAATGACCTGCCCAGCTGAATTGATTCATTCAAGCTTGAATAACGAAATTCCTTACAATACACAGTTGCCAGCTTCTCACCTGCTCCATATACACATCACAGTGGGGATCTGAATCTTCATTTTCAGGGTTATTTGGTGGTTCCTCTACAGGACCATCAGGTGCGTCTTCTACATCAGACGCTATTTGAGAGTGAGACTCCAAGGAGCCACTGCCAGGGCCATCAGGAGCAGAGGGGGACCTGTCTGGAGAGCGTTCTGGGGAATTTTCTAAATCAGAGTCTAGGTGAGAGTTACCACCGCCCCGCAGGTCAGAATCCGCCTCCCCATTCTCAGACATTCCAGTTTGAGAGCCGCCACTAGAGGGCAACTTCTGCTCTTTTGTGCTGGCATTGTTAAAGGTTTCTGAGCAGATTTCTGATTCTTTGGCATGTCCCTAGAGGTGTCCCTGAAACTCCAACTACAGCACCATCAGGAGCGCTGTCCATGCCTGATTAGGAAAACAGAGATGTTCCAATTTAGAGTCAAATAAAACATTTTACAAAATTCACCAAAACCACAAAACTTAACTTTACAATCTTTCTCACCCACACCTACGTATTTGCTTAAAATACAAAACCACATGAACAATCAAATGAATAAGCCAAATATATTTACTAGACTTTATCCCTCTGTCAGTCATTGATGCTGGTGAATTTTCCTTTTCAGCTGTCTCTTTCCTTTTTCTTTTGAGCTTGTTTACCCACCAGTCTAAAGGTCTCTCACATTTTGACTGTACTGTGGAACAAACAACATTATTATAAAATGCATGAAAAGATCTTGTGAACTTTTAAAAACAAAATACTCATTGGGTTTTTCTTTCTTCCCTATTTAAAAGGTCATATTTTAAAAAAAAAATCTATTTCAGGCTGTACAACAAACACAGGTTTTTTGGGTTTATTTCTACCACTAGTGTTTCCTAGATATTTTTAATACAAGCACGTTTCCACCAGGCACCCAAAAACAAAGTGTGCAATAAAATACTTTTTAAATCTCCCACCATAAATATGTCTCACACAGACCCCAAGATCACCAACAACAATTAAAACATTAAAACCAACTTTTTAAAAACCATTTTTAAAACACATTTTGAACAGAATAAAAAAAAAACAGTAGTTTTTAAAACACCAAACCAACAGTTTGTAACAAAATACTTTTCAATAAACCCCACCACCCTAGATTTTAAAGTTCTGTTAAATCGCTCCACAACCCCCGCTTTGACTTCATTATTAGTAACAAAATGGTAGACGCCATGCTGCTTTAACAATCTGCTTAAAGGTTTGTTTAAAAATTCTTTTCCCAGATCAGTTTGTAATTTTTTAGGCACGTGACCTTCTCTGAAAATAGCTTTAAAGGCTTTGGATTATTTCATTGCCTGTCTTGTCTTTGAGGCTTAAGGCCCAGGCATATTTGGATAGAATGTGTATCACTATTAAGATGTTCTTAAAACCGCTGTTATGTTTGGAAAACCATTGCATATCCACCAAATCTGCCTGCCATTGCGTATCCACATCTGAAACAACGGTCTTGTTTCTTTTAAAATGTATTTGAGCCGGTTTGTGTTAAGCATCCTGGTCTGAAAGCCAAGCTGTTACCTGTCTTCTGTTCTAAGTTTTACTATGCTTTTTGGCCTCTTAAAACAGAGTTCCTAACTTCCCCAGGGGTGTAATATATTTTCTTTAAAAGAGCCATCTGCGTAGACATGACTATTACTTGTAACATCTTTTACTAACACGAGCATGGAGGGGGGGACACGTTCACACTGACGAATTTAAACAAGTTTTTATTAATCACCTGGTTTAATGTGCCCTTTTACAACTGCCTGTGAAAATGGATGCCATGACCCCTACCATTAGGGAGTCTGAGCTGGTTCATTCTTCCATCTTGTTTTTTTCCATATTTTCCTCTCAAGATCTGTGTTTCAGACGTGAGCAAAAACAGCTGATGCATGATAGATTTACTCCCACAGGGCTATCGATGTGTAGGTTCTCAAAGGCCTGTAGAAAGACATCGTAGAGCTGTTGAGAGATGAGGAGACTCAAAAAGCTTGGCTTGTTTAGTCTAACCAAAAGAAGGTTGAAGGGAGATACCTCCCCTCTATTTGGCATTGGTGAGGCCGCATTTGGAGTATTGTGTCCAGTTTTGGGCCCCCCACTACAAAAAGGATGTGGACAAGTTGGAGAGAGTCCAGAGGAGGGCAACAAAAATGATGAGGGGGATGGAGCACAAGACTTTTATGAGGAGAGGCTGAGGGAACTAGGCTTGTTTAGACTGCAGAAGAGAGGAATGAGGGGGCATTTGATAGCAGCCTTTAACTACCTGAAAGGGGGTTCCAGGGAGGATGGAGCTAGGCTGTTCTCAGTGGTGGCAGATGACAGAACAAGGAGCAACGGTCTCAAGTTGCAGTGGGGAGGTCTAGGTTGGACATTAGAAAAAAGTTTTTCCCTCGGAGGGTGGTGAGGCACTGGAATGGGTTACCTAGGGAGGTGGTGGAATCTTCAGAGGTTTTTAAGCTGTGGCTTGACAAAACCCTCGCTGGGATTATTTAGCTGAGGTTGGTCCTGCTTTGAGCAGGGGGTTGGACTAGATACCTCCTGAGGTCCCTTCCAACTCTAATATTCTATGATTGCTCTCTATAAATACATCAGAGGGATAAATACTGGGAGGGAGAGGAATTATTTAAGTTCAGCACCAATGTGGACACAAGAACTAATGGATATAAATTGGCCATCAGGAAGTTTAGACTTGAAATTAGACACAGGTTTCTAACCATCAGAGGAGTGAAGTTCTGGAACAGCCTTCCAAGGGGAGCAGTGGGGGCAAAAAATCCAGCTGGCTTCAAAACTGAGCTTGATAAATTTATGGAGGGGATGGTTATGATGGGACAGCCTAGTCTGGCAATTGACTGATCTTTAACTACTGGTGGTAGATGTGCTTATGGCCTATGAAGGGATGTTATATGGTGTGGATTCTGATTTATTGCAGAGAATTCTTTCTTGGGTGTCTGGCTGGTGAGTCTTGCCCACGTGCTCAGGGTTTAACTGATCGCCATATTTGGGGTTGGGAAGGAATTTTCCCCCAGGGCAGACTGGGAAAGGCTCTGGGGGTTTCTCGCCTTCCTCTGTATCATGGGGCATGGCTCACCTGCTGGTAGATTCTCTGTGCCTCAAAGTCTTTAAACCATGATTTGAGACTTAGTCATAGATTAGGGATTTATTACAGGGGTGGATGGGCGAGGTTCTGTGGCCTGCATTGTGCAGGAGGTCAGACTAGATGATCATATTGGTCCCTTCTGACCTTAGAGTCTATGAGCGATTTTCAGAAAAATAAATGTAAGCCCCTTCTACTTGGTTTGTACCTACCTCATCACAGCCCACATGCTCAGCTGTCACTTCTTATCGTTTTTATCTGCGCTGTGTCTTCTCCATTTACCTTGTCCGCCAGTGACCTCACGCAAGCTGCAGCCGTCTTCCTCCATGGGGATGGACAACATGAGGCTGTCACGCTCATCGGGCTGTCTCACGATCACTCGGGTTTCAGGTTGCAGCATCCAACATCTGAGCCAAAGTTGCTCGGCTGCTCTCTATTCTCAGAACTGTTACTGATGGAGCATTTTCTCCACAGACAGTTAAAGGCCCCCAGAGCTAAAACAAATTCCAAAGTTCTCATGGGGATGGCAAAGGAGTCCATGTTTTCTTCTCAGCATTGCCACGATTTCTGAAACGCATTCTTGAAACAAGATGGGGTCTTCCTCTCGGTGCTGAAACTTCTGAGATGGTGCTGCCAGCCGACCAACTGTCGAGCCCCAGAGATCAGGCAGGGGTTCTGGTCTAGACCCCCACACTACACCTACTCTGATTGGTATACGTTTCCCTTCTGGAACAGCCTAAGTGGGTGGAACCCACTCTGATTGGTAGAGAGTGGTGGGAGGAGCTCTCAGAGGGATCACACCACCCTCTGCCAGGGTGGGTCAACCCTTTTTAGTCAATCCCGCTCTCTGGGGTGGTCCTGCAGGGGTGAAACCCGCTCCTATTGGCGGAGGGTAGTGGGAGGAGCTCTCAGAGAGGTCACACAACCCACTTCCCATCAGGTGTCCATCTTGACCCGGAAGTAATGCCACAGGGGAGTGGGCCATAAGGTAACAGGTGGGCGTGGCCTGAGGGATCAGGGTGCAGGGCCTGAGGGGTCAGAGGGCGGAGCCAATGGTTGATTGATGGTAGGACCCTTGTAATACTCCTGTATGTTGCTGGGCATTCTCCTTTCCCTGTTTACAGTGTGGTCCCACTTTGTGAGCTGCGGGAAAGAGTTCACAGATTGGATAAAATCATTTCAAAACTATAAAAACAAACCCTCATTAGGTTCTTAAATCTAGGCCTTGCATTGAGAGTTTGGGGAGATTGGATTTAAATCTGTATCAACATTCAATTTCATATTCACAGCAGGGTGGGTGTTACTACAGACTGAAGAGCGAGGTCATCTGTGGCACAGAATTGAATCTGAAAGTAAAATGGTTTTTATTACCAGTATCGTCACAGCACTGACTCAGCTCAACCATTTTTCAAAAGCGGCTGCTTCTGCACTTTGCATTCAAATCCTGCGTTCAAAGCTACAAGCAGGGGAGTTTGGTAGCAAGCTACAAGAAAAATATGACGTCTCTGCAGATTCAGTGAATCAAATATATAAATAGCTGTATTATAGATGCAATGGTACTAGCCACCCTGGTTAGGATTATCTGAGCATTTCCTTTCTAAACCCCCACTTTTCCAGTAGCTTACAACTTTGCTTTCACCTTTTGAGCTTCAGTTTCCCAGGACTTGGACTGTTTGTGCAAACGCTGCTCAGCCGTTTTTGAGAACAAAGAAAGGGAGGAAAAAAGACACTTTTCCGATTATTTAAAAAATATATATCAGGACTCTTTTTGAACATCGCTAATGCCAAAGTGTGTGTGTGTGAGGGGGGTGAAAGCAGAAAAGGAAGATTTGGCAGGGAAATACCTGGAGGAAGTAGTGTCATAGGAAGAGAAGTGCCATTCAGTGTCCCAGTGAAAACCTACTTGGATTTAGAGGGGTGCTGAGGGTTTGAAAATCCTAATTGTGCTTTGACGGTGTTTAAAAAGTAATAGCTTTTTTCAGTATCTTCCAATTTTCCCAAAGAAAGACAACTACACTGTGTGTGCATGTGTAACTGACCTGGTCAGAAAATGTTGGGGGTGGGGGTTCTCCACAGACAATTTTGATTTTGTTATTTATTATGTATTTATTTATTTGGTAAGAAAATTGAAAGCCTTGAAAACCAAGAAATTTTCATTACTTCTTGGCTGAAAATTGTCTGCATTGCACTTTTTCAGCTGAAAACTTGAGGTCAGAAACTGTCAAAAATATTTGGATTATAACCAAAAAATTTTCTTTTTGGGTCTTTCGGGTTTCAGACGAAAAACAACGCCCTTGAGGAAAGCAGGTGCTTTCTGCAATAAAATTGCATTTAGATGAGAACCCGATTTTCTGTCAGAAATTTTTTTTTTTGATGGAAAACTGTTGACCAGCCTTAATCAGTAACCCACACTGATAGACAGTAGGGTTTTGTACCCCCCCTAGTGGCTGGGCAAAGACCCACACTGTGGCTTTGGATTACCCATGTGCAACTACTTTAGGCCATTGGAAAAAAAAAAGAAAAAAGGGGGGGGGGTGGAGTATAGCTATGTAACCTATGCCTACGTGATGTCACATTCTGTCCCCCTCTAGTGGCACCTAGACCAGCTAGCCATTCATGGAGCCTGCTACAGTCTTGACTAAATAACACACCTTTTAGTTCATGCAGTAAAGGCTCGTGCCTTAAGCTCCAGAGGTCCCAGGTTTGCTCCTGGCTGACAGCAACCGACGTCTGTTGATGCTACACTTATACATTACCCTCTGCATGGCTAAACCATAATTCAATGCAAACCCTGCTAGAGGGACGAGATGCAGATGCTGGGACGGAGTGAGACTGGCTAGGAAATTTCTCTTGAACTGGATAAAAAATGGAACATAGGGGCATTTCCATTAGAGACAATGGTGAAGAAATAACCCAGAAGAGTAACACTCTAATGGATCCCACCCTTTCTTTGGGGGTTGTGGTGGAGACCTGGAGTTGCAGGGTGATGGGGAGAGGGTGGAAGCAATGGAAGGGCCACAAGTAAAGTTACCCAAATGGATTTAGCTTTGGAATGATTTCAGAAGTGAAGAGCTCTCCCTCTCTCCCATCATTCTCTCTCAGTTCAGAGCTCTCCACCTTAGTCGCTGCAGGCAATGGAATGCGCACCGCTATTTGGAACTAAATGCTTTTACTTTTCTTTGATTTCTCTGTCTAAAGGTGGGCCTTAATGTTCTGGTTCAGAGAGCAAACAAGTTTTCTCCAGCCACCCGTCTCTTGATTCAGAGGTTTGTGCCATTCCCTGCTGTAGGTAAGAAATGATATACTTCTGTACACTCTGTGTGTGATAAAGTCCTAAGTATGGATTTAATGCTGTTAAGGCTTCTGCCTTTCTGATTTATACTGCCATCTGAATACCAATCTGGCAGCTCTGTAAGATGTACAATGAGTGGCTGAGATGTTGTTATTCTAACTAAAAGACAGGATTGAAATTCACTGGTTCAGCGGGAATAGCCCATGTGGGCCACACCCTGAAATGTTTTCATCAATATCTTTGAAGCATAACAGAAATCACTAGCAGGATGAAACAGGCATATTTGTAGTTGCATGTGAGTTTTGAGGACCATGGCTGGAGAGCAGGGATTTGCATGCTGTGCAATTATTGAAAGCAGTGCTAGTGTGGTACTCTGCTAGGCTGAAACCGTTCCATTCCAGTATATAACAAAGTAGCTATTGGCATCTCCCATTAGACAGCAGTGTTCAATCTGAACGAAGGCAGTACGACTTTGGTGTTAACACAGTAGCTACCTGCTTCTGGAGATCTAGGTTCAGACATGGTGTAGGTCCCAAGTGAAATGAGTTTGGTGGTCTTAACCTGGTTTCAAAAGCTTATTAAATGATCCACTACACAATTTGTCATTGTTCAGTCTTTAGAGGCTCTGAATCAGAAGTGTTAGGACATTGGAGGTTGCCTGAGGTGTATTGACAAATGTTATGCGAAGAGGCTATCTGGTTTGGTGTCAATTAGTGCTATCAGCTCCTTGCTTTTGAGGACACTAAAATTCATTCCAAAAGCAGCGGAAGAAAAATGTGTGCATGCAAGAACTAATATACTCTGTTTCCCACCTGATCTGCTTATTGTATGTTCAGAAAACTGGGCTGGTGCACGTAATCCCAATTAGGCTGCAAAATCGGATTATGGGCCAGATTTACAAATGTATTTAGGTGCCGAAAGATGCACATAGCTGCCATGGGATGTACAAAAACACCTGAGCAGGTTAGGGGCCTCATTCCACTGAGAGAGAGCGGAATTAGGCACCCTCACTTAGGGGCTGAACGGGTCAATAAAAGGTTAGGTTGCTGGGGGTGCAGTTTAACTGTTTGAAGAATGGCTAACATCAATGATATAGGTTGTTTTGTGACATGAGAGAGAGAGGTCAGCCAGCCATAGACCATAAAACCCAGCATTACCACTAGAGCGAGGGGTAGATGGTGAGTTGTTTTGGTTTATGCATGGGACTCAAAGCCAGGAACTCTTGAGTAAGAATCCTGGCTCTGACCAATTCCCTGTGTGATATTGGGCAAACCACTTACAGACTAATTTTCAAGTGGCCTCTACTTTTGAGTGTCTAGTTTTTTGCATGCCCAACGTGGGCATGCTTTTCAGAGACGCTGAGCTTCTACAGTTTCCCTGACTTCAGCCGGAGTTGAGAGTGATCTGTGCTTCCAGAAGTCAGGCCCCAAATGTCTCAAGTTGGGTGCGCAGAAAGCCAGGCCCCCAAAATCAATGGCCAGTTTTGGAAATGATGTCCTTTACCTGTCTGGGCCTTAGGTTCCTAGTCTGTAAAATGGGAATATATAAAGTAAACTCTGCAGGGCAGGGACCCTATCAATTTGGTCTGTGAGTTGCCTCTCACATTTCAACTGCTGCAAAAAATAATAAATAATATGTATACTTACCTCCTTCACACGGGTGTTCTGAAGATTAATATTCATACTTCCAGAGGGGTGGGTAGCCGTGTTAGTCTGTTTTTAGCAAAACAGCGAGAGTCCTGTGGCACCTTAAAGACTAACAAATGTTCATAGTGCACTTCAAATCTGAAAAGCTCTGCGTAAACTGTTACAAAGGACACAAGTTCTTGTTTTTCTCCATACAGGCTTCTTTTTTTAAGTCAACTTTTCCTTTTCATCCATGGCAAGGGTGACTAATTTCAAACCCTCAAAAGGCAAGAACAATTACTGTTGTCTTCAATGGTGGTTTTTTTAACTGATTGCCTGTCTTGTTGACTGATAGGAATGATGCATATGGGGGTGGTGTGTATCTGCCATAAACGTTTTAACTGTTTATCAAGTCCTTCATCAGACATCATTACTTAATCACCCTTCAAAAAGGGGGCATGCCACGTTCTTTGTACTTCTCCAAGGAGAGTTTCACGGCTTTGATATATTGAAGTTTGTTATTTGGAGAAGTGGGCTTTACAGTTTGTTAAGGAGACTCTGAGATTCGTGGTCATTCTGATCTTTTCCTGAAAACACGTCTCACATCTGTGGGCTCACCGAAGAGAAAGCTGCTCTTCACCATTCTTGCTCTTGAGTTAATTGGGAATCAACTAATGTGAAGTAAAAACCGAGTGTAGATGAGTCTCCTGAAGTTGACAATGTAGTAATTTCTGTGGAACGTAGCTGTTGTAGGGGGTCATGATATTGGAGAGTGAGGTGCTCCACCGGGAGGGCATTAAAAATAAAGACCATGAATGTTAATCTCTAAACATCCCCATATTAGCCAAGTAAAGACTCAGTCCTATGAGGCAACGAGCACTCTCCATGAGGTGTTGAGGGCCATCATCTTCTGCTGAAAGTTAATGGGAGTTCAAGTCACTCAGAACTTTACAGAATCAGGCCCAGAGTAACTATTCTGTCTAAATTACAATTACACCCTCTTTAAGGCTCCTTTGTACTGCCAGGGAGTCAAGCCCTCTTGGGTTTAAATGGTGCATAGGCTAGGAGCTGATCCTCTGAACTGGAGTCAGTTTCATCCTGGAGATGAACTGAGCAAATTATTCATTATAAAGTAGTTGATAACTTTTGTATGTTATTAAAATTCTTTTAGAGAGACAAAAGTGGGGGAGGGAATATCTTTAATGGAACCAACTTCTGTTGGTGAGAGAGATAAGCTTCTGAGCTACACAGACCTCTTCTCTAGGTCTGGGAAACGTACTCAGCAGATCACAGCTAAATACAAGATTGACCACATTGCTTAACGTAAGTAGCTAGAACATATTCTGAATCATTTCAGGTGAAGTGGCCCGTTAACACCATTGTAGTCACGGGACAAAAAGGGGGGTTAGTGGGTTACAGATTGTTGTAATAAACCATAAATCCAGTGTCTATTAAAACCATGATTTTTCGTGTCCAGCAGAGTAATGAATTTAAGCTCCCAGGCTTGTCTTTTGAAATGTTGTGCAGGTTTCCTTTCAGGATGAGGACTGATAGGTCAGACGCAGAGTGATTTGCTATGAAAAATGTCCACCCACAGGTGATAAGGTGTTTTTGTCTTTTATCATTCTCCTGTGTGAGTTCATTCAAGAGCATAGTGATTGTCTTGTTTCATCTACATAGTTGTCACTCGGGTATTTAGTGCACTGGATGAGGTACACCACATGTTATGATAGGCATGTATAGGACCTATGGATCTTGAAAAGTGTGCTGTGGGAGGTGTTAATCACTGTAGCAATGGAGATATGTCTGCATCTGTTGTTCTGGCAGGTTCTGGTGTCGCTTTGATTTGGTGTATCCTGGTCTGTGGGGACTTTGGAGAGGTTGAGGGTGGGTTGTTTGAAAGTCCAATAAAAGATATTACCTCACCACTAGGGACCCCACATGGGGAGGAGGGAGGAGCGGAAGGGTACACTTTACTGGGGCCCAGAGGCCCTGGGCGGTCCGGCTTGGGCTGCAACCCCCATTACTTTGAGGAAATAATTATTCATGGCTCGTGAGATTGTGTGTATGGGATGAGGGATTGTGGTATGTGTGTGGAGGGGACCCATGTTACAAGTTTGTACTGGGCCTGAAAAATTTATGCTTGAGCCCTGCTCACCGCCATGTTTCTCTCATATCTCGGGACCGACACAGTTACGACACTGTATACAACGATGACATTGTTTTAGTTATTCATTACTTAAAACTCACAGGTTTCTTTCGTGAATGTTTCTCGGTCAGCAGATCAGTCGAGAATTGCACATTTTGAAATTGAATATACAATTCAAACTTAGCCCCCAGCTGCTATTTAAGCATTCAGTCTCCATGCTCACGCTGCTAGTGAAGCTTGCACAATTGTGGTAAGTGAACACAGAGGGGTCATGAATACAGTTGGCTGAATTACTTTACATAGCTTTACCCACTATTCACTGAGCAATACATGTCAGATAGTTCTCTTGCATCACGGATTTCCATATCAGTCATGCTTCTCCTGCACTGGCGAATGAGAAGAATAGAGTTCCCCCTAGTGCACTATTGCTATAGAAGGCAGAGGGACATCTTCTATGAATGACTGAGAATTTCTGTAGGAAGTTACAAAGCAGCATCGTGGCACAGGAATTCACTGCAAAGCTGTTTACATAAGCTACATTGAAACTGGACAGTCATTTATCTAAATGCAGTTTCCGTTATAAGGCAGTTGAAGTAATAATAAATATTGATGGAACGTAGAAATTCTGAATCCCAAGGCATTTGATTTTTACAGTACTTAGTGATGCATTGTCTGCATCAGAGACAGAAACAAGTCTTTAAACCAGCAATAGAACCAGTCATTTTTACAATAAAAATGGGTAAAATACTTTTCCTGTGAAAATGCAGACTTTTAGGAGCTGCCTATGAACATGCTGGTTGGTGTTGGTCATGCTTTGAGCAGGGGGTTGGACTAGATGACCTCCTGAGGTCCCTTCCAACCCTCCTCTTCCATTATTCTAAGCCCAGAACTTTGTGAATAATTGTTCCGACTCTACCATTAGCTGTGAATTTTGGGGTGCAAGTTGAAATCATTCTACAGTAGATCATTTAAATATCTCTGCTCTAAGAGGAGATCCCCTCCCACCTTGGGACAACAGTGTTGAATGTATGATATTCGTCCTCAGAGCCAGTCTGACATGGCCACATTTTCTAGATCTCTTGGGTAAAAAATGATGTCAGAGTATTCTAAAGGACTAATCACCAGCCATAAGCCACTGCTGACCCGGATAATGATTAGCAAAGCAATTCCACACCTTTCATGAACTGGTTTCTGTTTCTGTGGCATAACATTGAGGTGCTAACTCTTCAGTGCTCAGTTCATTTTAAAAGCTTTTGCCCAAGCTTCATTCTGCTGCTGACTGATAGAAAAAATGTTCATGGCTGCTTCAGACTCCCGCAAAGTAAGCACGACAGCCCAGATCTTGAGAGGTATTTAGGAGCCTAACTCCCATGGGTTGCAGTGAGAGTTAGGTGCCTAAATATCTCTGAGGGTCTGGGCCATAGTGACTGATGAGATTTCATTATTGCCTTTGAGTAGGCAGCTCACTGTGAAACGTATAGAGCCATACTGCTAAAGGGACAACCAGTTCAGCCCGAGTCAGGCTCCCTTTGCGTACACCAACTTGGTACGTGCACATCACTTTTGCACACAGGTTTCGGGCCCAGTCGCTTCTTTGTGCAAACAATAGGACTTGCATGTGCAAGATGTGGAACCGGGTGGTTTGCCAGTGCGGAGCACAAAGCGATCATGTGATACACTCTTGGCTGCCTGCTCCACGTAAAAAGATAGTTGCTATGGTGTTGGATCACGGGCAATTTCCAGGTGTGTTCTTTGGTCAGTTCAGGGTAGAACATGTTGCAGTAATCTAGTGTGATGTGACAAAGCATAAATGCCTACGTCTGTGTCTGAGAGACAAGGTCATAGGCTCCTGGCCAGCCAAAGAAGGCCTTTATGGCCACTTTGGTATCTAGGTGTGCATAAATTCATTGTATCCATGCCTGATGAGTCCAGCAGAGCTCTAAGGTTAGATGGGACACCTCAGGTAGGAAGATGATTTCTGTGGAGGTGTGCTCACACTTCCTGTTAGTCCTTGTTAAATGTTCATAGAAGAAAGTGCTGGTGCCCCCAGGCTGGCTGTGGCGTCATCAGGCTGTGATGTGCACCAGGATGAAGGTGGAGGTAAATAGTGCACAGTATTGCACAAGGTATGTGATTTTTTGTTTTCTTACATTGAGGTGAGTTGGAACATCCCAGGCAAGTGCCCTCATCATCAGGCTATTGGCTGTTCTCAGGAGAGGATATCTGTCTGTCTGTCTCTCTCTGTGTGTGTCTCTCTCTCTGACATTTTCATCTAAACTGATGATGATTCTGCAAAAAGTTTCGGTTCCAGTGAAAAAAGTTTCCTCTAAAAATTCCCGATCAGCACTAGTTGTGATCCAAAGAGCATATTATCTTGCCTTCTCTGATATCATGTCTTGTTTGACCTGGCTGCCCATAGGAAAGTCTTGTGTTAGACTAACATTGATTACGCTCCCTATTAATATTTAGCTCATATCCATCATCTTTATCCAAAGATCTCAAAGCTTTTTACAAAAGTGATCATGATCCCTGTTCTACAGATGGGGAAACTGAGTCACGGAGCAGTCACACAATTGGTCAGTGGCAGAGCTGGGAGCAGAAGCTTGGTCTTCTGACCCAAAGTCTTCTGATCTAAGCAGCAGACAATGCTGCTTTCCTCTGGCTCTGTAGTATCATCTACCTGTGTGTGTGTGTCCATGCAAAATAAATACATGATAACATGAAAAGGATGTTGGAAGTGGAAAGTGAAGAACTTAATGTTCATTGAGTGTGCAGGCTGGATGATGTGCAGTGAATGAGGAAGCTGTTCAATAGTTACTTGTTATTCTGACTGGCAGGGTGTGTTCCCTGCTTCATCCATTGCACACGGTTCAGCTCTAGTGATGGAATAAACCCTGATCTAGTCACCCAGCCTGTACTGTGAGTGAGGCAGAGGTTCTGCAGGAAAAAT
Source organism: Mesoclemmys tuberculata (assembly GCA_007922155.1). NCBI lineage: Eukaryota > Metazoa > Chordata > Testudines > Chelidae > Mesoclemmys > Mesoclemmys tuberculata. Next base: position 4,561,030 of record ML675627.1, on the reverse strand, counting down.
AGTGGGTGACCATGTAATTAGGTTGTATCATACAGCATACTTCACAGGAGCAGAGTTAAGGGCTGTAGGCTAATCTCAACTTTGGCATTTCCTGGCTCGGAGCGCTCCATTCTTCATTTACTGTCACATCGTTATTTGTAGCATGCCCTAGGTTTATTTTAAAAGTATATTTTTTTAAAAAGGGAAATACAATCTCATGGAACTATTTGGTAGACAGCAGTTATGTTCTGTCCTGCATCCAGAGCCCACTCAAAGCCCGTTGAAGTCAGTTAGACCCATGATGGGCACGCTGTACCAGTCCTTTGAGGATCTGGGCTCTAGAATTTTTCCATTCATTTCAATGGGCTTTGGGTCAGTCCCTTAACAAAAGAGGGACCTGCAGCACTCTGCTTCATTCAGTGTCCACATAAGCAGAGCCTATATAATCTTCTTCACCTGTTTCACTGGCCCACATAACACTGGGAGACTGGGTAGTGAATTATAGTTTCCATTCACAAGCACCGTGCTATTGGGAAACTTTGTTTAAAATGTCTGTTGTCTATCCCAGCTAACCTTGGGCAGATCTCTTGACTTCTTTAGATCTCAGTTCCCCCATCTGCAAAATGGGGTGGTGATACTCCCTCGCTTTTAAAAGGCACTTTGAGATCTTAGAATCACAGAATATTAGAGTTGGAAGGGACCTCAGGAGGTATCTAGTCCAACCCCCTGCTCAAAGCAGGACTATCCTCAGCTAAATCATCCCGGCGAGGGTTTTGTCAAGCCACAGCTTAAAAACCTCTAAAGACGGAGATGCCACCACCTCCCTAGGTAACCCATTCCAGTGCTTCACCACCCTCCTAGGGAAAAGCTTCTTCCTAATATCCAACCTAGACCTCTCCCACTGCAACTTGAGACCATTGCTCCTTGTTCTGTCATCTGCCATCACTGAAAACAGCCTAGCTCCATCCTCCCTGGAACCCCCTTTCAGGTAGTTAAAGGCTGCTATCAAATCCCCCCTCATTCTTCTCTTCTGCAGTCTAAACAAGCCTAGTTCCCTCAGCCTCTCCTCATAAGTCTTGTGCTCCAGCCCCCCAATCATTTTTGTTGCCCTCCACTGGACTCTCTCCAACTTGTCCACATCCTTTTTGTAGTGGGGGGCCCAAAACTAGACACAATACTGCAAATGTGGCCTCACCAATGCCAAATAGAGGGGAATAATCACTTCCCACGATCTGCTGGCAATGCTCTTACTGATGCAGCCCAATATGCCATTAGCCTTCTTGGCAACCAGGGCACACTGCTGACTCATATCCAGATTCTTATCCACTATAACCCCCAGATCCTTTTGTGCAGAACTGCTGCCCTAGCTCATCTGTGCCCAGCCTGTAGCTGTGCATGGGACACTTCCGTCCTAAGTGCAGGACTCTGCACTTGTCCTTGTTGAACCTCATCTAGGGGATGAAAAGTGCTATAAAACTCTTACGTTATTATTTGTCATTAAAATCCTTGCCACTATGGTCATGCAAATATGTGTTTCAAATATGTATTTAATGGTAAATTTTATTCTAACTATCCTTTTCAGTTTGGCATCAAGGTGGCATTAAAGGTTAGCAGTAGATTTCAGAGCCAGATCTCAGACCAGGCTTGGATCAGCGATGCACGTACAAAATCTCTGCCACCAGGTGGTTCTATTTTTACACAGAGGTGTTAGAAGAAAAAGGTTAAGCTGGCATCAGAATTGATTGGGGACCCTAATTAATTTGTTTAGCCCTTAATTAATTCTCTAGTTCTTATTTTATTTGTGTACTGTCATGTTTAATTGTATGCCAGGACATCAGGAATCCTCCCACTAATTGCTGTTTTGTTGTTTTGAGGGCTGGAAGTTTATTGGTTTGGAGACCTGGGCAAACTGTTTAATTAAAGATCTGTCTTCATATTAACTACTAGGCTCCAGAAATGAGCTCGATTTAACCTTGTAAAGATAAGGGGCCAGATGCTGAGCTGATGTAAATTGGGATAGCTCCACTAATGTCAATAGGGTTACACCAGCTGGGGTTCTAGCCCACTGATTTCAATGCAGGTATGGTGATTTACACCAGGCAGGGATCTGAGCCATGTTATGTTTCTCAGAGTGTGTATGTAGAGTCACAAAATTGAATTATTTCTCATTACCATCCTTAACCTCTCTCATCCCAAAGGAGCTCAAAAGTGATGGAACCCCAGTAAAATGCATCCACCTCTAGGGTGGAAGGCAGCCACTGTCCTGTGCACAACAGTACATTTCACACCCCAGGTTGAGGGTATAAAGATTTGGGCCAGAGACATGGGGTATGTCTTCTCCGTAGTTTATCTGGGTCCAGTAATCAGTGGATGGGAGTGTACAGATTGATTGTCCATCAGTTAAGCCACACTCAAATCACACCTGTGTAACTATGCTGGTTCTGCAGTAGTTCACCAGGCATCAGGATTTCTGGGAGATATCCTCTGGGTCTTAGTACTGCATGAAACTGCATCACTCTATGAATCGTTTCCCAGTGTATCGTGGGAGAACTTACCTGTCTTTCCTGGATCCTTGTGCAAAAGTCTGAGCTCACCAACACAAGAAACATAAGCAGTTTCAGATAGGCACACTCCATGCTGCGTTCCAGCTGTTAGCAAGGCATGAATCCAGCCAGAAGGCTGATGACTTGTTCTAGCTGTCGACATTAATGCAGCCCTCATTTCTGGAGCAGCAACAGGCCAATGCATGACGTGGGATGCATTGGAGGAAATTTAGACAGTGGCTTGTTACCTTAAGAAGGCCGTGGCTGGCCTTGCTAAGGAGATCATACAGGAGGCGTGCAGAGATGGAGCAGTGGAAACAACTGAGGCAGGATTTAATAGCTGTGGAATCGCACTGTGCTGACTGGCAGTTCTGGTGTAGGGCCACAAGCATCACGCAGTGAAACTTACATCATCCTGCATATCTGGGGTGATCAGCAGTGACTCTAAAACTTCCGCATGAGGAAGGCCGCCTTCACGGAGCTGTGTGAGGAGCTTGTCTTGGCCCTTCCGCCCCAGAACATGCATATGAGGCAGTCTGTACCAGTCCAGAAGCAGGTTCTTTTTACCATCTGGAAGCTGCCTATCTTAGATGGCTACAGATCAGTGGCTAACCAGTTTGGTGTTGGCAAGTCAGCTGTGTGTGCTGTAGTGATGGAGACGTGTGCCTCAGTTATTGTTATAGTTTGCCTTTAAGTGGTGAGGAATGCTCATGTCCCCAAAATAATTATTGGCTTTGAGAGAATGGGGCCCCTGAGCTGTGCTGGGGCCATTGATGGTCCATTGTCTGCCCACCCCCTGTGAATACGTGAACTGGAAAGAATACTAGTTCATTATGCAAACCTTGGTAGTCTACAGGAGGTTCATGTGCACCAACATGGGATGCACCATAGGATGCATGACACCAGGGTATTCCAGAAAGCTAGTGTTTTCAAATTCGGACAAGAAAGGACTTTCTTCCCTCCCAATAACATGGTTAGCAGTGGGGTATCTCTACCCAGTTATTGTAAGGGACTCGGACTATCCTCCACTGCCCTGGCTCCTGAAGCTGTATCCTGATATGAGAGCACCCGGCAGAAGAAGGTTTAAGGTTTACACACAGAGCAGTTGCAGGATGGTGGTGGAATGTGGCTTTGGCTGCCTGCAAACCTTCTGGATGTCAACGCCCATAATGCCATTCATGTTATCCGGAAGTGCTGTGCACTGCACAACATATGTGAAGAGGGGGAGTACTTTCACCAGGAGTGAGTCAAAGACAGTGCTGGTTTACACACCCGTTACAGGCCGCCAGAAAGTCACAGGGACTGGGTCCAGGACTGCGAGGGAAGTAAGGGATGCCCTGTGTGCCCACATCCTTGCTTGCCAGGGGAGATGCCTGTGAAAATGTGGAGTTTTGTGACACATTGATATGTAGAGTACAGGTGAATCTGTTGTCAATTTGACTTTAATAAAAGCGTTGAATCGAACGTTCTGTCTTTGTTTTCCAAGCACTTGCACACCAATCAATTGTGCAAACAGATACTTTATTTAAAAACAACACAAGCACCCCAGCTGCCGCTGCATTAGGAAAAGGACAAAGTGCAATCAAAATCTGTACTGAGTGGTACACAACTGACCATGTAGACGATCAGTCCAATGTCACAGGAGATGGAATTGCATATTACCAGTGTACCTGTTCTCCCTCCCCTTGGATGCACAGGGGTAGGATGGACAGGTACACCTGCTCGTGTACATTCCCACTCTACGAGTGCATCGATTGACTCATTCCCAGCCAGAGCTCTTCACTGGCTATCTCAGTGGCTCTCAATCATTCCAGACTACTGTACCCCCGTCAGGAATCTGATTTGCCTTGCTGTAAGAAGGCGCTGCGGCATCCCCCGGAGTTGGGACCCGAGGGAAGGCCGCAGCCAACCGGCCGGAGGTATGGCCTGCCAGGCAAGTCTGCCCGGCAACAGGGTGGTCAGGCTGGGATAGGGCCAGCCCGCCAGTCTGCCCGGCAACCACTAGGACAGACCAGGTTAGGGCCAGTCCGCCCGACCAACCAGAGGCCGAGAGGCGGAGTCCCTACAGGAAGGGGCGGTATAAAAGCCAGGCCACAGGCCTCAGTGAGAGGGAGACAACTGAGGAGACAGAGGTGCCGCCCCGCTGCCAGCGGCCCAGGCCCGGCTGGAGCCCGACAGAGGCGAGGAACACCCGCCGCTCCAGACAGGAGCCCCGCCGGCTTCCTGACCCCCCCGGTACCGGGAGTGGGTAGGGCCCCCGGGGCCAGGTGCTTGGGACCAGCCCACGGGCCCCAGTGACTGGTCTGCGCTCCCCGAACCCCGAGCCTGGCCTGAGGAGCCCGAACAGCCCTGATGGGAGGCCCCTCCGGAGGCCGGGCTGGACTTAGAGGAGCTGCCCGCCGCTGACCCCCCAGAGGCTGGGCCGGACCTGGAGGAGCTACCGGAGGCCGAGAGCCCCCGCGAGTCCTGTGACCTGGAGGAGCTGCCCCTCGCGGAAGACCTCCTCGCCCTACCGCCCGTCGACGAGGAGGGACTGGCGAGCCAGCCGTGGGCCAGGTACCCCTACGGCCTGCGGGAAGCGGGTGCCTGGGAACTCGGGGAGGAAGTAGCCCAGGGACAGCCAGACACAGTGGCCGAGTTAGGGGCCCAGCCCCAACGGCGTGTTGCGGCAGGAGCCCTGCCGAATCAGTGGCGACAGCTGTGCCACTGATAGGGCCCTGGGCTGGGACGCAGTGGAGACGGGTGGGCCTGCGTCCCCCTCCCCCTCTCCCTAGCTGCCCCAGAGGAAGAGCCCTCCACCCCCCAGCCGGACGGCTGGAAGTCTGCTTGTCTCGACTCCTCCCCAAGAGACAAGAGCCTAAGACTGCTTGCCCGCCCGCCCTGCCTGAGGGCCGGTCCATGGACCAGTCATTGAGAAACACTGGACTAGATGATATCCTGAGGTCCCTTCCAACCCTAATCATCTGTGATTCCATAATATTACATGCATTACTCATCTCAGGTGAATGTGTAAGGTGGAATTTTGGTGTATGTTGACTGTAAGGCATTTATTTAAAAATAGAAAAAAGAACCCAAGTTCAGCTCTGGAGTAAGTGACTGTAATTCCACCATAGTCAGCAGAGCTGCTTGCATTTACACCAAGTCTGAATCTGGGTCCATTTTTAGCCTTTTCCATGCTTTCCTCTCTCACTTTCCACTCTGAAGTATTGTCACAGTAGAAAGAAATGTTGCCTATAAAATCCATCTGTTGTTGGTTTTTAAATGGGGGGAGGAAATGCAGTTTGAAAAGGAGAGTAGCAACGGGCCTCAGACACGGAGTCTGGGTTAGCTTGGATTTGAATTCAAAATCCCCCAAAGTTTGGGTCCATTCCACAGATGAGCTTGACCTGTGACCTACACAGATCAGCCGTATCTGTAGAGCCTTGCAAATCTGTGGCTATCCGCTTTATATCCGTGGACCATTTTTTGTGGATTGCGAAGCGGATGGTCACGGAGGTGATGGACTGACTTTCTGGGACTTCTGGAGCAGCTGCCAGTGCCAGGCACCAGAACAGCTGATCAGCTGATAGGTGGCAGCTGGGACTGATCAGCTGTTAGGCATCATGTGGGGCTGAACATCTGATCCGCTGTTTAGGATGGCAGGGGCTCACCAGCTGATGCAGGGGGGTAGCTGGCTGCAAAGAGCTGATTGGCTGGGCGGATGGCAGATGTGGATCAGATGCAGACCATGCAGGGGTCTACGTCTCTGGTTACTACAGTGACAAATATAAGATGTTAATGCTTTATGTTCCCGTGTACCCCAGAAAAGAGTCAGTACAGCTGAAGGAAAGGGCGCTGGATTCTGTTCCTCCTTCTGCTTCATCAACGGAATTGTCTACGAAGGCCCCAAATGAAACTTGCTTAAAAGTTTAGCTTTTAGGGCCTAAGTGCCAATCAGTTATACGGGTGCAAAGTAGTGAAGGCAGTGGGGTTGCCTCACTGTTGCTGGGGGCAAAATGTAAAGATAGGGGGTTGGCGCAGATGTCACTAGCAGCAGAATTTGACCTTTATTACTGGGGATGATGTCTAAAAAGGATAGAACCCGGTTTGGCCTCCCAGAACCTGATTCAAAGCTCGCTCAAGTCAATGGAATGGCTCCCATACGCGAGGTCCCCAGATCCCAGGCTGAGTTTGCAGGGCTGGCCGTTAGCAAAAATGTCTTTTACTTGTCAACTGAGCCCATTTAATGATTGATTGATTGATCTAGATCTGGGTCTTGTATGAGCTCCATACCAGAGGGCACCCACCCGGAGCTCTGGGCTTTGATGCATGTATTTGATAGAGAAATAAGTATCAGACAGTGACCCTCCCAATGCTATTTTTTTACTTAGTCACCTTTCGGAGTAGAACAGTGCTGCCGGCATGTATCATAAGTCAGCTCAGGAATTTTATTTCTGCTCAGTGGAGCGGCACTAACGCAGTGCGGGATTTTTTTCTAAAAAGAAGCCTTTAAAGTTTCCAGATTTATGGCCATGTTGTTTTTTTGTTTTGTTTTGTTTTGTTAGCTCCAATTGGAATTCCCTGAGGGTGTTTTTTTGTTTCTATATAATCTCTTTAAGCAACTCCATTTAGGCAGCACAAAAGGATATATTCACAGTGTATAAAGAATACCAACTCACAGACAAATGTGAAATATGTATCAAATCAGAGAGACCTGATAGATGAGGTGATATCTTTTATTGGACCAACTTCTGCTGGTGGGAGAGATGCTTCTGAGCCACACACAGCTGCTTTTCAGATCTGGGAAAGGTACTCCCAGCGTCGCAGCAAAAAGCAAGGTGGAACCGCATAAGTAGTTAGGACATATTGTAAGGGACGAGGCATTTGATGGATCATCTTAGATCTTTCATATTTGACTGGTACTTCGGACATATAAAGGGCTAGATATTATGAAAGATTGTCATAAAAGTAATACAGATAGAAACTTCTGACAGGATTTTCCCAAATGCTGAACATCAAAATCTCTGTTTGAATCTAGTCCAGATTCCCTAAGTACTTTAAAGATGATTGAGGGGTTCAAATATGCGAGGGGACATATAAGTACCTTACATAGATCTCATAGCAATAAGAGAGATTTTCTTTGCTTTTACAGAGTGAGCAGACAGTTTGCCCATCTTTGCGTCTTCCACTCTGTACTTCGTAATCCACAAACCTTGGATTTCAGCTTTTAAAGTATTTTCGGATACATTTAGTGGTGGTGAAGGGTGCTGGATTTACCACTCTGGGGGCTCTGCAGAGGCAGCATGGGTAGCCACCCTACGTCCCCATATCCGTCAAGCCTGATCTGAAAGCACTTTACAAAACTGGGAAAACATCAATGTCTCTGTTTCACCAATAGGGAAACTAACGTGTACGGGAGTGAAGACAATTGCCCAGAGTCATACGACAAGTGAGTGGCAGAACCAGGAACAGAGCCCAGGGCGCCTTTCATCTATTCTGGTGCCCTGTCCAGTGGAACATGCTAACTCCATTCAAGTTAATGGGAGTTTTGCCAGGGACTTCAAGGCAGGGCTGAGCAGGGTTATGGTTAGAATTTCTGCAGCATATAACAGTGGCTGATTTGTAACATACGGAGCAGATAAGATGATCAGATGTCCCGATTTTATAGGGACAGTCCTGATATTTGGGGCTAACACTTATATAGGTCCCTGTTACCATCCTCCACCCCCCACCCCGTTCTGATTTTTCACATCTGCTATCTGGTCACCCTACTAGCAGAAAGTAAAACTTATTTTAAGTCTCTCTTCTTTCCTACTATGACAGGGGACAGTTAGCGGCAGTTGGCATTATGTCTCCACCCACCTGGAGGCAAAGAGGGAAAAGAACTGAGCAAGGCTCGCTGTCTAGAAACTGCTTTCCACCCCCTCTCCTTCCAGCTGACCTGGAAGCATGGAGCGCTGGCATCAGTCCGCCTGTTCAGCCGCCTCCATCCTCTAATTCTCCTCCTTCCTACATGAGACTCAAAGCAGAAAACCAAGTTAAAGAGCATAATTGCAAATGATACGGCAAACCCTGACACACACGCTTACACAGGGTAGCACGGAAACAAATACATTCCTGACGTGAGAAGTTGCAGGATGCTTAGAGCTTGGAAGTAGCTACTGGAGACTGGGTCTTTTGTGGTGGGGAGGGAAGGAGAGCTTTGGTTTTCCCGAGTGTCCACTTCCCCATAATGATTAACCATCCTAAAGTGAGAAATTCCCTGGTGCCTTCCTTGCATTGCGTCCCGTAACATAACACGAGTGTTCCCATGACTGCCGATTAGTGACTGTGCCCTGTAATCTCAGCCAATTCTCCAGTTCTTCAAATGGGCGCGTATACATACGCGTGCGGGTCACCTCCGATTCTGGAGCGTAAGCAGCATGTGCTAACACAAATCCACTTTCGTTGCAGGGAGCTGCATTGTGCCAGGGCATGCCCAGCTGAAAAAACGGGAGGGGGGGAAAAGTGGGTTATATGAAATGAATGAACATTAATCCCTCAAGAACTGCTTGAAACATGTCTTTGGAAGGAGCTTGTGGGATGGATGGTATTGCCCATCCAGCCTCTTTCGATGTCCACTGCCTGCTCCACTCTCTTCGCTATGATCAGTCTGACCAGATGTTGCTGTTTGTTACTGATGTTACAGTAGAGTCCAGGGGGCCCATCAAGGTCAGGGCCTCACTGTGCTGGGTGCTGCACAGAGATGGAGGTGCCAGGTCCTCGGCTGGTGCAAATCAGCTTAGCTCCCTTGAAGTCAGTGCAGTTATGCTGATATACAACAGCGGAGTGAGGATCAGGCCCATGTCACAAAAATGCAGGCACAGATTCTCAAAGGTATTTAAGCTCCTGACTTTCACTGAAATCAAAGATCTGGGCCATTGTCCCTGTCCCACAGAGCTCACACTCAGGGTTTACCACAGTGAATGAGACAGACAAGTCAGGACAAGGTAACCAGCATGGTTTTTGTATAATAAGTCATAGTCTCTGTTGCATAGTCCTTTTCCACAGGTAGGGTTTTGTAGGCATCATGGCAGAGGTGAGTGAAGGAGAGGTTTGAAAGAGGACAAGATGGGGAACTTTTCTGCTGCATGAGGGGTGGGGTGGGCGGTTGCATGAAGGTGCTCGGGAAGAAATGGACTAACAGATGGGGGAAAGCCAGCATCGCCGAAGCAAAGTTGGCAACTTGCTAAGACAAAGTTGCTGACATACTGAGCGGGCCTTTATAGAGAAGGGTCTTAGTGGTAAAAATGTGAAGCTTGTGTTTGGCTCACTGGAAAAGGGACTCAACAATGGGGTGATATGACCAGAGCCACAAGGCAATAGGCTGAGCCTAATAGCAGCATTCAGAGTAGAATTGAGAACGGGCCAGATTACAATAGTCTAGACTAATGAGGAGGAGGTTATTTCAAAAGAATTCCAGAGCGGAGACCTAATCAGCCATCAATCTCAGCAGAGGGCAGCTCTTGGAGGCCAGGTGTGAGTTGCACAACTGGAGCAGACTGGAGGTTGAGGCTAAATGTTGATTGAAAATCAAGGGAACCCACTAAGGCACTGGTGGATTATAGTCTCGCTTGGAAAGATGCCTAATTAAAGTGTTAAGCAATAGATCTCAAAGAAAGAAAGAAAACCAAATCTAAGCAGCTATTTTCCCCTTAATGTTGCCACCCCATGATGGGAGTTCAACAGGAACAGGGTTTACAACAGCATGTGTTAATGAAGCTTCTTCTAATTAGATTCTACAAAACTTTGTATGCACTGTTAAGAGCTGAGTGCAGCGCCGATCTAAAACATCTGGGTTGTGTTCCCACAGCTCAGTGAAATCATTTTCAACAGGTTTCTCTCCTGCCTTCAAAAGTCTATGTGTGCCAGAAGAACGTGTCTGTCTAGCTGTCCGTGGGATAGAGTAAGGCAGCTTCCTTGGGCTTGTGGGTCTGTGGTCAGCAGAACCCCTCATGGAGCACTGACTCACTGATAGAGTAGCAGGCAGGGGTGCCGCACATAGCTCTTTAATGCCATCCTGGGGTAAGCAGCTCTGGGAGGTTGGTCCAGGTGAAGCGGATGGGATGAGAACAAAGATTTCAATAGGGAGGGGCAGTCATCAGACAAAGGAGGGTTTTAGGGAGGCTGAAAATTTTGGTGTTTCCAAGCCGCGTTTTGCCTCAATCCACCTCTGACTGTGCCAGCAAATTGCCTGGTCAGTCACAGAACGTGATCTCGACGTATTCTCCTCCTCTCAGCAATAGTGTGCAACTCTCATTACAGGTGTCAGCCCTCCCCCCTCAAAAATCCCTTTGGGGGTCCAATTCTCCTCTCAGTTATAGCCCAGCGAAAGCCAAGTGGAACGGATGTTACTGAGAGCAGAAGGGGGCTGGATGATTTTTAAATGGGGGCTGCAGCCTGCCGAAGTGTCCTGTGAAACCAGATGGAGGGATTACTGATCACTGCTTCTCTCACCCTCAGCAAGTGCCAATATCTGCAACGTTGTCCTGATGAGACACACAGAGCTGGAAGAAGGGATTGACGTCCTGGACAGTAACGGAAACGTCGTTGGATCTTCCAGAATTGCTGCCAAACATGTATGTATGAGTTTACACGCACATACGTCGCTGGCTTTTTGGCCCCATGAGCTAGAAACAAAGGTGAATCTCAGCTGTCATTTAGAAAACTGACATGGTCTAGGCCAGGGCTGTCAAACTCATTTGCTATGGTGGGCCAGATTTGAATTAAATGTACTTCAAGTGGGCCATACATACCATAAATCAAAATGCTAGGCACAACCATATTTATGTGGTATTATATTTTATTTGCTAGATATCAGCGATATCAAAACTGCAGTAAATTCACTTCTACAACTACTACTGTTTTACGATTAAAAGAATCGATCAACGATTAAGAATTATAGTAGTGCACAATGCCCCAAGACCACACTGTTCCTCTCCCGGCTTTTGGAGCGCTGTGTCTTGGGCACACAGCACTCCACGCACTGCCGCCAGAGTTCACAGATCTCATGGCAGCGAATGATGTCGTGAGATGTCACGGCAGCGCACACTGCCGCCAGAGGCTGGACCAAAAATGTTGATGGGCCATATTCGGCCTGCAGGCCGGATGTTTGACACCCCTGGTCTAGACCTTATTAGCCATCCAAGATTAATCAGGTTCTGAAAGTTTAGTACCTGCTTTGCACAGACAAGTGAGCACTCACAAATCTGAGGGCTATGGTGTGCTCAAAACAGTACAGGTGACAGATCAGGAGTACGGTTCTAGAAACTGCTTTTGAGTACTTGACCCAGAACGCCTGGCTTAGTTCATCAAGATTAATCGGAGAGTAAGAGTGGTTAAAATGTTAGCTATGACTCTGGTTACTGTGTGACCAGTCTATCAGCAAAGGTCAGAATGAGATCCAGTGGGTGAAGCTAGACAAATTCAGATAAGAATGTCTGGTTCGGATTTTTAACCGTGAACACTGGATCAACTTACCTAGCTATGTGGTTGATTCTCCAGCACTTCAAGTCTTAAATCAAGACAGGCTGTTTTTCTAAAAGTTACATTATAGCTCAACCAGAACTTATGGCTCGGTGAAGGAATGGGTTGCATCAGATGATCATAATGCCTTAAAATCTATGAATTCTTTTAAATGAGAGCCTATTGTTCCTTCCCTCAAGCTGTCAGTCTGAGGATTTCTATGTGGAAGCTGCAAGCAGTTGACATTGAGTATGAGGCAGAGATAACATACACCTTTTTACAAATGAGAAAAACTTAGTTTGCCAGTTGAATAGCTCGTTAACCCACCCTGTGCCAAATGACTTTAACCATCATCCACCAAACCTTTACAAGGAGACTCCAGCTGTTTTTATTCTCTCGCTAACACCTGATTTGTTCTCTCTGCAACCTTCTAAATTCTGCCATATGCTCATGACTACATTATGACTTTCCTGTTTTTTCTGTTCTTGAGTGGCTTTGTCCCTGGAGCTTCATCTGATTGTTTAACTGAACCATGTTGTTTTCTAGTGAGTTTTAATCTGATAAGGGAAGTGTGCAAAGGCACACACCGAGGCAGAGGAGTTCATAGCATAATCCTTGGCGCATCTAATGCTCCTTCTGTCCAAGGCTCTTAAAGCACTTTACACCAAGTAACTAATTTAGGCTAGGGCTATACTGACGGCAGCAAATTCGCCGCCGTCATGTCGATTTCTCTGGATCGATTGAGAGGTCAGTAAAGACCCGCTTAGTTGATCCAGAAATCAACCTATGAAAACCACCTCCGAAAGTGGTGCAGTGCAGTATGGATGCCACGCAGAACAGAAGCAGAAGTGTCAACGTGAGTTATGCAAGATTTTTATGTCACTTGCATATCTCCCCTCGACTGCTGCTGAATCTCAGAGGTAAGTACAGACCAGCCCTTAGTCTCTCAGCTGCCGCAAGGAATGGTAAGTCACTATTAATATCTCCACATTACTGAAGGGGAAACTGAGGCACAAAGCTGTTATGCAATTTACTGAAGATCTCAGAGGCAACTAGTTCAGAGCTGACCCAGATTTCCTGACCCACCCTCCCATCCCTAGCCCAAGACCTCTCTGTGTCTTAATGTCTGACCAAAGGGCTCAGGTCCAGATCCTGAACATAGTTAGGTTCCTAACTTGTACTGATTCAATGGGAGTGTAGCATGTAAATACCTTTGAGGACCCGGGCCTCCATGTTGATCTGGCAGCAGATTTTGAGTGATGTGCTACTGGCATTTTTCTCTGTGTGGGAAGGAGACAATCAGTGGAACACCTGGCATGGGGGTTACCTGTGCTGCCCTAGGACGCCACTGCTCTGTGTCTATGGATGGGATTCTGCTCTCCCCCTCTGCATGGCTGCGTGTGGAGAGGGAATTGGAGCGTAGCGAAGGGGAAACGGACTGGGGCGGCCATGCAGCCACTCCTGAGCTGCTCAACTTGCCAAGCAGATGTCCTGTCCCTCTGTCCTCCTTCCAGTCAGCAGCACCAGCTGGGCTCTGCTCTTACCAGACATCTGAGCCACACTCCCCCACCTCCAGTCTTTAGATTTCTCAGTGCCCTCCTCGCAGTTCTGCACATACAGCCAGCCTGCTCCTGTCAGCACATGACTGTCTCCCTCACCTCCTGACTACGCTCTTCCCAGCACCCCTCGCACTCAGCTGTAGTCCCATGTCCTCCTCCTTGGCTCACCACTCAACCTCCCGATTCCCATCCGCACAGCTCATCCTCCGCTCCTCTTTCAGCACTAGGTGCCGTCATGCCTCAGCTGGGAACCCAGACAGGGCCTCGCTCTCTCCAGCTCTGCTCCCCTGCGAGAACGGGGAGCATCCGCATTCCCTCTCCCATCAGTCACTCTGCTTCTCTGGGCTGCTTTGGAGAACACACCTGAACCCTCATCTACCAGACCTCAGGAGTTTGTTGCTAAAACCAGATATGGTAAACGTTAGAGCCTGATTCGGTGGCACAGAGCATAGCAGGAGGGCTAATTTGGGGATTGAGGCATTGGACTGGGACTCAGGGAGAACCGGCTTTCATTCCTGGCTCTGCTGCATGCTCCTTGTGTGACTTTGGGTAAATCATATAATCTGCGTGTGCCTCAGTTCCCCATCTGTAAAGTGGAAGTGATTGCACTTCCCGGGTTCACATGAGGATATAATTATCAATGGTTGTGAGGGGCTCAAATGCTATAGAGATTGGGTCATACGCTGAGATGGATCATAGATTCATAGGAATGTAGGGCCGGAAGAGACCTCGACAGGTCATCTAGGCCAGGGCCCTGCTCTGATGCAGGATGAAGCAAACCTAGTTCATTCCTGGAAGGTATTCGGCCAAGCTGTTCTTAAAAACCTCCAGTAATGGGGATTCCATAACCTTCCTTGGACACCTCTTCTAGAACTACCCTTCTAGTTCAAAAGTTTTTCTTAATATCTAACCTAAATCTCCCTTGCTGCAGATTAAGCCCATTGCTTGTTGTCCTACCTTCAGTGGACATGAGAATAATTGATCATCATCCTCTTTATAACAGCCCTTAATATATTTGAAGACTATCAGGTCCCCCTCAGGCTTTGCTCAAGACTAAACATACCCAGTTTTTTTAATTTGTCCTCATAGGTCAAGTTTTCTAAACCTGTTATCGTTGTTGCTCTCCTCTGGACGCTCTCCAGTTTATCCATGTCTTTTGTAAAATGTGGTGCCCAAAATTGGACACAGGATTCCAGCTGAGGCCTCATTTGTGCCAAATAGAGTGAGACAGTTACCTCCCGTGTCTTACCTGTAACACCTCCCTTAATATACCCCAGAATATTAGCCTTTTTCATCACTGCATCACATTGCAGACCCATATTCATAGATGGAAACTTAGCTTATTTATTACATTCTTTGGCCCATGCCCTGCTCTCATTTATATCAAAGTTACTGTGGATTTACACTGGGCATGACATTTTAACCGAGCACAGATTCTGGCCCATAATTTGCAGCAACAACAGAATATATGCAAGGAGACCTGGGCAGGAATTTTTTGACAAGTAATTTTTTAATTAAAAATGCTGATTTATCAGAACCAAAACTGCTCACCTAATGAGGCCAGGTTTGACAAATCTCCCTACTCAAAATATTTTGGCAAAAAAAAAATTGAAATGTTGCTTTTTGACATTTTCTAAAAAAGAAGTTGGATCAAAATTAAATTGTAGATAGGGATTTTAGTAAATTTAATCTAAAAAAATTAGAGGGGGTAATTTTTTTTTAAAGTCAACATTGAAACAAAACATTTCAGTGTACCGTAACTGAATTTTTTTTCAATTTGTCAGTGTGTGAAAATTTTTAAGATTTTAATTTCCCTTCCTGATTCAGAATGGGAAAAATGTTCAAAATTTAGAAAATTCTCCTGGCATAGGAAAACCATTTACAGCCTAGCCCTATGTTGACAAATTGGAGAAGGTTCAGAGAAGAGCCACAAAAATGGTTAGCAGTTTGGAAAATAAAACTCTTGTGCTGTGTCTTCACTGACGGCAGCAAATTCGCCGCCATCAGATCGATTTCTCTGGATTGACTGAGCTGTCAGTGAAGACCAGCTCAGTCGATCCAGAAATCGACATACTAAGACCACCTTCTCAAGTGGTGTAGGAGTCAAGGGGCATCAAGGGGAATGGCAGCGCAAGAACAGAAACAGAGAAGTCGACGGGAGTTACACACGTTTTTTGCGTAGCTTGCGTAATTCCCATTGACTGCTGCCAAATCTCCACAGTAAGTGTAGACAGGGCCCCCGTGATAGATTCAAAGAGCTCCATACTTTTAGTTTAACAAAGAGAAGGTTAAGGGGTGTGTTGTTCGTCCATGGGAACAGAAAATGGTGGACTATTCAGTCTAAGAGACATAAGTATACATAACAAGAGCCAATGGCTGGAAGTTGAAACTAGACAGATTCAAACTGGAAATAAGGTGCAGATTTTTAACAGTGAGGGTAATTAACCATTAGAACTTGCCAAGGGTTGTAGTGGATTCTTTATCACTGACAATTTTAAAATCAGTATTAGATGTTTTTCTAAAGATATGCTCAAGTTCAAATAAGAGGTCAGACCAGATGATGTAGTGGCCCCTTCCAGTCTGGTAATCTATGAATCTGTATGCAAGTGACTGATATCAACTTTGTTATCAATCTTTGTTGTTCCATTCCAACCATATCCATACCATTAAAAATGCCAGGGAAAGGATTTCTGTCCCTGTGGATTCTTTGCTCAATGACGGCATATGCTGGGACGAGTTTAAAGTGTCTGTCTTCTGCTTCTTTTTTATTTTATTTTATTTCAGGCACTGATAGAGACAGCCCTAACTAGAGTGGTCCTGCCAATGCCTATACTGGTTCTACCTCCAATTCTTATGTCTATACTGGAAAAGTAAGTTTTGGGTGATGTGGGGAAGGGGGAGATTTCCAGGGAAAGGGAAGCTGGGGGAAAGCGAGGAACAGCCCTCCTGGGTTTAGATGTGCAAAATAGAGTACATCTGCGCTGGAGCTGGAAGGTGTTATTTCCCACTTGAAGAGACGTATCTGTGCTAGCGCAAGCTAGTGTGCTAAAAATAGCAACGTAGCCACAGCAGTGCAAACAGCAGGAGGGGGCTAGCTCCCCTGAGTCCAATCCCATCCGAGACTCTCTATGCACTCAGGTCGGCTAGCTCCATTCATTCCACCGTGGCTACTCTTATTTTAGCTTGCTACTTTGATCAGAGCTAGCTTGGGTATGTCTGCCCAAACCAGAAGTTACACCTGCAAGTTCCAGTGTAGAGATTAATTGTGATTCAAGAGGAAATATCCTTGTCAAATTGACCATGGACAAAAGTGTACTGTCGTATAGAGCAGTAATTGTATTATTACACCCTGTATTGTTATTCTGGTATCTTTAGCCTTTGCTGTAGAATACTGTAGTATTATTATTGGCATTTTGGCTTCTCTTTAAAAGGAACAAGAAGAAATCTTCCGTCTGAATTGCTGCAGTTGCTTAATTATCGTTACTCTTTAAGGGCCTGAGCCAAAATCCACCGTATTCAGTGGGAAGATTCCCATTGATTTCAGTGAACTTTGGAGCAGACCATACGCATGCAATTTCATGCAGCCCTTGGGCTTCTTTCTGAAAAACGGGACCTTAATTATCAGCCCCTGCATGGAAGCCTGGGTGGAACACTAGTCTCAAATTCTGTCTGTTGCACACCCTGTGAAACTTGGCTTCCTGTGATTAAGATCAGCTCCTTCATGATTTATGGCTCCATGATATTTCAGTGCACATTTGAGAAATGCTACATTTTTGGTAGCATTGTCGGGGGTGGGGGTATGGGGCAGCATTATATTACGTCTTATTATCACTGTTACAGCATTTTAGCAAAATATCTCCTCCATCTACTGACCATTTCCCCTGCCTGTGTTCCAAAATGTCATTTTTCTTTTTTGCTAAAAAGACCGTGCAGTGAGTTCTTTTTGTTCTGGATGTTTACTCTTTCCTGGCTTCTGAAAAAATCTTGCTCTGCCAGAGAAGAGGCCATCTACTATCATCCCATCTGTACACCTCATTCAGTTTCAATGGGCTTCAATGGGGCGTGTGTCACCTGTGAACCTTCAGAGACTGATTACTGCATTGAAGGATAGTGTCTGTAAAGAGCCAGCTACCTTTGTTCCGACAGCTAAACTGGAAGCACTTTTTAAGGAAATGTTAATGATGGCAACTCTAAAACACTTCACTGACAAAGTAAACAATCATTAGCACGACTGGGTATTGAACCACAGCTTTGGGGAGCAACAGCTTTGTCCTTAGTCCATAAATGCCATTTGGCTCTGTGAAATGCTCACTGCTTGTTAGCAGGGATCAAGCCTTTTTCTCTAAGTGTTAATGTCTGATGTGTTTCTGGGATCTTCCATTTGTTCATTTGTATTACTGTAGCTTCTAGAGACCCTCTGTAAGACCAGGGATCCAGCGTGCTGGGTGCTGTACGAACATATAGTGTGTCCCTATCCTGGACTCTCTTAAATAGACAAAACAGAAAAAGGGTGGCAGGAAGCACAGTATTATTAGCCCCATTTTACAGACTAGAAGATGAGGCAGAGAGAGATTAAGGGCCTATCTACATGGGGAAATTGTCCAGAATAATTTCAATCTGGATTAAGCTAAACCAGAATAAGAGTGCCCACAGAGAAGAGCTATTCGAGAATAGCTATTGTGCTTTAAAATCATACCCTACCTTATTCTGAAATAATTTCCTTGTATAAAAAAATACTAAGTGGCTTGTCCAATGTCACAAGGAGAGTTCTAGCCCATTGCCTTAACAATAAAACCAGCCTGCCTGTGCTATTAATTATTTCCATAGCACCAGCATTGCTTGGTACTTTCCAAACAGACAGGCTATGGATACTGATAATGTTTGCTTTTCACCTGTAACGCTCAAAATGCTTTACAAGTGGCTCGCTGTTATTGTCCCTATTTTACATGTGGGGAAACTGAGGCAAAGGGAGTGGAAGTGACTTGCCCTATGACACCCAGCAGGTCAGTGGCAGAGCTAGGAATTGAACCCAGGACTCCTGTGTCCCACAGGACTCAGGCCAAATAAAAAGTCTGTGCTGACTGATGAGCTGTAAAACCAGCATATTGTGTGACAAGTGCAAGGTGGGTTAAAGATCTTACGAATTCTGGCATCACCGTAAAATACCTTCCTCTGTTCCATTGGTAGTCATCTGTCTTCCCTTTCCCCCATGATGTTGTTGGGCCTTGCCTTGCTCCAGCATCTCCTTCTTTTCCCATTAAGTCTCCCCGTGCACTAAGTACCCCCTGCTCCAGCTTGTATTTGCTGAAATGTAGTTATTGAATGCTCCCACCACCATAGACCTTGCTGGACCTTACTCTGTTTATCCATGTTTCCTCAATGATTTTCTAAGGCTATTCATCAGAGTATGAGGCTCCTCTCTTGCAGTCAGGAACTATATGGAAGAGAGGAAGGTGATCATGAACAGTCAGCATGGATTCACCAAGGGCAAGTCATGCCTGACCAACCTGATTGCTTTCTATGAAGAGGTGACTGGCTCTGTGGATGTGGGGAAAGCGGTGGATGTGATATACCTTGACTTTAGCAAAGCTTTTGATATGGTCTCTCACAGTATTCTTATCAGCAAGTTAAAGAAGTATGGGTTGGATGAATGGATCATAAAATGGATAGAGAACTGGCTAGAACATAGGGCTCAACGAGTAGTGATCAATGGCTCCATATCTAGCTGGCAGTCAGTCATAAGTGGAGTGCCCCAAAGGTCGGTCCTGGGGCTGATTTTGTTCAACATCTTCATTAATGATCTGGAGGATGGGGTAGATTGCACCCTCAGCAAGTTTGCAGATAACACTAAGCTAGGGGGAGTGGTAGATACCCTGGAAGGGAGGGATAGGGTACAGAAGGACCTAAACAAATAGCAAGATTGGACCAAAAGAAATCTGATGAGGTTCAACAAGGACAAGTTCAGAGTCCTACATTTAGGATGGAAGAATCCCATGCACAGCTACAGACTGGGGACCGACGAGCTAGGCAGCAGTTCTGCACAAAAGGCCCTGGGGGTTACAGTGGATAAGAAGCTGGATAAGAGTCAGCAGTGTGCCCTGCTTGTCACGAAGGCTAATGGCATATTGGGCGGCATCAGTAAGAGCATTGCCAGCAGATCACGGGAAGTGATTATCCCCCTCTATTTGGCATTGGTGAGGCCACATTTGGAGTATTGTGTCCAGTTTGGGCCCCCCCCTACCAAAAGGATGTGGACAAGTTGGAGAGAGTCCAGCGGAGGACAACAAAAATGATTAGGAGGCTGGAGCACAAGACTTCTGAGGAGAGGCTGAGGGAACGAGGCTTGTTTAGTCTGCTGAAGAGAAGAATGAGGGGGGATTTGATAGCAGCCTTTAACTACCTGAAAGGGGATTCCAGGGAGGATGGAGCTAGGCTGTTCTCAGTGGTGGCAGATGACAGAACAAGGAGCAATGGTCTTAAGTTGCAGTGGGGGAGGTTTAGGTTGGACATTAGGAAAACGTTTTTCACTAGGCGGGTGGTGAAGCACTGGAATGGGTTACCTAGGGAGGTGGTGGAATCTCCATCCTTAGTGGTTTTTAAGGTGCAGCTTGACAAAGCCCTGGCTGGGATGATTTAGTTGGGGTTGGTCCTGCTTTGAGCAGGGGTTTGGACTAGATGACCTCCTGAGGTCCCTTCCAACCCTAATCTTCTATGATTCTATATGTCCCTGAAAATGGGAGATTCAGACAAGTTTTGGGATGCCAGTAGAGGGTGCCTAAAGACAGGAGTCTCTCAGGGGAACCAGAAGACTCCACAAGCATGTACCTTTGCAGTTCTACATTTTTGCAGGGTTTTTTGTTTTCAGTGGTCAGTGGAATAAATATTTTCAGTCCAATTTGATAACAGCTCATTGAGTGGATGACTAAGGAGGGAAGGGGCTTTTGAGAAGAAGGGAGTTTTCAGGAGTTTAGAACAGTACAGGAAGGTGGAGGGATAACAGACTCGGTCAGCAAGAAAGAAAGGTAGATTTATAAGGCCGGGTTTTGAGTTTGCCACAAAGCTACACAGGTTTGCTCCAGAGAATCTGGCCCATAAAGACTTCCTTCGGGCATTGGCTGGTATTATACGTTTTTATATTCATACAATAGTAGCCTGTTTGGCATTTTTCTTGAAGCCCCAGCTCCTGGATTCAAGCGATTAGGTGGGAATCTCAGGTTTTGTTATGGGTTTTTTTTTTAAGTAATTTTTAGCCCTCATGGATGCAGAGAAGAGTTGAAAATGTGATCTCCCTAAGTGTTCCCTAAAAGCTCAGAAACCACCAAGCCAATAAAATGAACCCAACATTTATTATTTTTAAAAAATCTCATGATTTTTAAGCCAAATTCATGATTTTGGTGCTCTGACTTTTGATTTCTGAATGTTTTGGATTGGCGATGAATTAGGACTAGCAGAAATATAACTTCTCTACTTATTTATAATACTTACAGATAATGCAGGAGATTTGCAAAGGCAAAAATGGCATATAGGCACTCAACTCCCATTGACTTTCAGTCAATGTGCCTTGCTGCCATTTCTGCCTTTGAAAATTTCTCCCATTATAATATCTAATTTTGGAAATCTATGATACATTATCTGATTGCTGCCTTGCTTTCCTCCCTCTTCAGTTCCAACATGAACTTATCTGCTGCTGTCTTGAGAACTGTTAGTGCTTCAAAAAGAAGGGTTCCATACCATCTGAAAGCTTGGAACCCCAGTTTTCAAGTGCTATGAAGCTCTATCCTTTATTTATCTATAGCAGCTTTGTGAGTTATGAGCTGCTAAGATCATGTTAGTATTGAAATGCGGAAAATCCCAAGATGGTAATCATGATGATGTGATTTTGAAGATTTGATATTTCAGGTCAGTTGAACAGTAAACTGCATCTCCCAATGGTGCTACATTGCCTCATAGGAGTTGTAATTCAGCTGCCTGGCCAGACTACATCTTCCATGATACATCACACAGCTTGGTCAGGGGGAGGCTGCATTGCATCGTGGGAGATGTAGTCAAGCCGGGGGACTTGGCCCATAAGAGAAAATAGTGGCATGAGATTCCTGAACTACAACTCCCAAGAGGCAATACAACATCATAAAGAGACTCAGTTTAATTTTGAATTGGCTTGAAATAAAATGTTTTGGATCAGTTCAACAAACTGAAATATTTCAATGTGAAATGAAGTGTTTTGATTCAGTTTTCCTGGTGGAAAATTTAAAATTTTTGGCAAAATTAAAATTTGCCAGTGAAACATTTCAGTTGTGCAGAAACTGCCTTTTCTGTCAAATAGTCATTTAAGTGGAAAATTGCCAGCCAGCTCTTCTACTTATCTGTCTTTCTGAAAGACAAGATGTGTAAGCTCAAAAACTTGTCTCTCTTATGAATAGAAGTTGGTTCAATAAAGGTATTACTTCACCCACCTCATCTTCTAATATCCTGGGACCAACAGGGCGATGACACTGCAAACAGTGTCAGTCTTTCAAACACATAGTCTGTCATTTTGGTTATGGTGGGAACGTTTTATTGCAATTCTAGTAAGAGACGTATGAGATGTAGTACACATAGCTTTGTTTATAAAAACACTCAAATTACTTTAAAAACGAGGAGGAGGATGCCGGTATATTATTTTGATGGCTGAAGGTGATTTTAAATAGACCTAGGGCTGAGTCACAAAGTTCAGTCTGGATCTTCCTCAGATTCAGATTTCTGGTGTGTTTGTATCTGAGATTGTGATTAGTAAGAAAAGTGCCACTCTGATGCCTCATATATAGGGCCAGGTGTAAATGGCTGTAATTTCCTTGACATAGTGAAACTATGGCAAGTTCCACCAGCTGATGATCTGCCCATCACCCCATCAATGGGTTTCAGCTTAAAACAAAACTAATACAGTATTGCTGGTTTTATGTCCCAATATTTTAAAAGTTTATTTTAATGACCAGTTCCTGGTCATCTTTCCACTTGGATCCGGGTCTTTCATCTCTCCCAGCCATCTTTTGCATCTCTCCATCTGCATGTTTTAACTCCTCCAGCTGCCTCTCTCATCTCTCATGCCATTTTTTTCAGCTTTCTTGGCATCTCTAGTCTCTTCACCTGCTGTGTATTTTAACTCTCTGGGCCTTCATTTTTTGCTCTCCAGGCAACTCAGTGTTACTTCCCACTGCTCAGCTCCCCAGTGTTCCATTCTTTCACCATATCTCATGCATCTCCCGCTGCCTGGACTCGTGTGGAAGCATCCAGCCCATAGAATCGGCATTTATTTTGGGACAGCATGCGTGGTGCGGACAGCACAATGCCGTTTATTTTGCACAGATGTATTCTTATTTAAGTTGTATAATTAACAATATCTATGTTTAGATGGCCTTAATAAAATATAAATACAGTTTAACTGTATCCATGAAGGGAAGAAAATTCTAAGTATAGGACGTAGATCATTTTAAAGCTGTGCCTTCTCTGGTGTAGTTACTGGACCAAATGCATCCCTAGTGTAACTCTGACTTCGATGGAGTTACACCAGGAATGAATTTATCCCAGGCTTTGGGCTAGCATAAGTCACCCCAGTCCACACTGGATCAAGAAACCAGCTTAACAGTAATCATGCTGGAAAAACCAGAATAATTATTGCTAGCATGATTCGAGCCAAAAGGTGGACAGGTGCCAATGACTTTTTTCAGCCGTCAAGGTAATGATCTGCTAAGGCAGTTTCAGTGGTGGGAGTATCAGAGGCATCTATGCTCTTAGAAAGTTAATATAAATTAAATATTTGGGGACATACTGCGGTATCCATTTGTAATTTCAGTTTTTATTCAAACTCCTGTCCATGAAAAAATAATAGGCTGTGTCATTATTTTATTATTACTTTTATTTAGCATGACCAGTGTGCACGTTTGTAAAGATGTGGGGTCAAAAACTTTGCTGTATTTGGCACAACCTCATTGAAGTCAGTGGAACTGCACCAGTTTACACCAGTTTACACTAATAAAGATTTTGACCCATGCTCTACTCCATACATTAGGCATGCAGCCTAAATCAGGCATGTCAGACATACAGCCTGGGTGCCAGACCCAGCCTGCTTGATGTATTGACGTAACCCACATGACTACATTCACATTGTGAAGAATCTCAGCTTTCATTAAAAAATATAGTTCACTGAGGAAGGAGGATGAGCTGGCAGAGCAGAGAGCACCAGGGGTGGGAATGGAGAACAGAGATGTAGGCCGGAGGGAGTCTTAAAGCTGTGGGAGGCCTAAAAGGCAAGGATGAGAAGCTTGAACTTGATACAGGAGATGAGGTGAGGCGAGTGGAGGGATTTGAAGAGGGGAGTGGGGTGAGAGGTGAGGAGGGCCTTGGCTGCTTCATTCTAAGTGGTCTGGAGGAGAGCAAGCGGCGATTGTGGCAGAAGGGCAAGGAGCATGAGGCTGCAGCGTGGATTCCTTGAGGTCAGTTTATAATCGCAAACACTGCACTTTTCAGCAGCAAATCTGAGATGTACAAACAATCTCCTCACACCCGGCGTGTTGCCTCCTGTTTGCTGAAATTCTGTTAGAGCGGTCCCAGTGACAAGTTTCCCCACTGCAAATCACACCCCCACAATGGCACCCGCTGGTCAGCAGTCTCAGAGAAGTGGACGTGGGGTTGGAGACACAACTCCCCACTCTGGGTCCAAGTTAAGGCACGTTAGTGGGATGGCGTTTCTGCTGGCCATGACATGCCCATTCTGTAGGCACCTAGTGAACTCTGGTCTCCAGCACATCTGTCACCAGCACTAAATTCCCTTGAAATCATCTGAGAAGTGGGGAAGCTGCAGTCAATGTCATGATTTTGTTCTAAGCAGCAGAATTATTTTCTGTCCAATACCAGGAGCGCAGTTACGCCTTTCAGCAGCATTTTGGAAATGGAGAGGGTGTGTCACAATTTTAACAGGGACTCCCACAACAGTTTCTCTCTCCCTCTCCCTCAACCTGTGATAAACGCAGTGTCTTGGGCTTTGTATGCTGTGGAGGAGAGGAGAACTGGGAATCAATTAATTTGTTTTTCAAGTTAAACAAAAAGGGTTTCCTCATAATCAGAGCCGAAGAAGATAGCAGAACCTTTTGGCAAACCAAAAGAGACCCTTGTCTGGAAATCTTTATATTGAGTCTGTGGATGAGTGTGGCTACCGGCTTGGTTTGTTCATGGGGAGGATTCTAGCTATTCTATTCTCTATAGGTTCTTATACCACGCTCGTTGCTGGAGTATCTTAGCATCTCCCAGTAGCGCATTAAGCAACGTGACTGCACGTCTGTCCATTTTTTGTTCTCGCATCCTCTTCCCAGGAGAGAAGTGTGCGCAGTGGAGTGTTTTCTTTTGCAGGGTGTATACACACGTACATACATGCATTACTATATGTTTAAATTAGAGAGGAGAAGGTCAAAGAAAGGTGCCGACCGCTTAGAACAGAAAGGAGTGAGGTTCGTGGTAGTCCTTGCTTCCTGGGGGAGTCTCCTGAACTGACAAACTTTACCCTTCTTGCAGAGAGTCCCTTTGTGCCAAAGGAGCAAGATCATCGGCCACAGTCCTCATCCCAAAGATTTCGGCTCTTTCGACAGCCCAGGCCGTTGAGTGCTTTGAAGATAAGGAGTGAGACCTTGAACTTGATTTGGCAGTGCAGGGAGTGGAGGGCAGGTGTGACAGGCTCGTGTTGCTGAGGGGATGAGCTGCAATGTTCTGTACCAGTTGGAGTTTGCTAAGGGCTAAAGGCTTCATGTTCGGGCATGTCACCTTGCTGTAGTCCAGAAAGCAAAGGTCACAAACTTAAAGACGCTGGTCCTGTTGTTTTAATCAAAATATCCTTTTATTTTACAGTAAAATTGAGTGCCTTTTTATAATGTTTAATGAATAGTTTAAAATCAACTCAATTCACTGTTAGGGCAAGGCACCAGTCGAGTGGTTTAAAATAATTTATTTTTGGTAGCACCCAGTGTGTGCTTGGAGTTTCCAAACACTCTCTAAGGTTGGTCCCTGTCCCAAGGAGCTCCCAATCAAAGGACAGACAGACAAGTAGATAGAGGTGAGGGGAAACAGGGAACAACAGGCAATGTATGTAGATAACTCAATTCACTGTACGCTGCCCAGCAGAACCGAGTCTTCAAGAGGGACTTAAATACAGGCAGGGCCCTGCAGATAAGCTCCAGGAGGTCGTATTGTGCACAGTGGGCCACATGAAGAAGGCCCGGGGTGACTGTGTGAGAAGCTGGCCAGTTGTCCAATAAAGCTAGCAATGTCAGCAGAATGCAGGCACTAAGGGGAATGCAAAGTCCTACCGCCCTAAAGATGAGAGTTTCTTCTCTCTCTCAACTTCTCGTCCATCCCAGATCTCAACAGGATAGTTCTCAAGGTGTGCAGTGAAGTGGGCTCAGCTGATAGCGTCAGGTCCACATGCACCCGTGCCATGCTCAAGTGCTCACAGGCCATAAGTCAAAGCTATATTTTCTTTTACAAGGAAACTCCTGGAGTCCGTGGCTCCCCTGACAGCGATCTTGTCACTAGCAGAGCACAGCATTCCATTGGGTGACCCTCAAAGCGGGGGCGGCAGGTGGAGGGTATCTGGGAGAGGCCTCCTGTGCGAACTGATTTTGACAATAGAGGCTATTAGTCTGGCAAAACAAATGTGTTCATCAGGTAGATTTTTATGCTCCCTAGGGATAAGTTGCTTGTGGCAAGGATGGGTTAACAGGATCCTGATATGGGACCGTTCCATCAAGGACAGGAAAATCACCCCCCACGTTCCTTTATTTTGGAGGTAGTATTAACAAGGGGCTCTGAGTAGCCCCCTCCTGCGCCTCAGGATATTCAGGGCTTTGACCCACAAGACATCAGCGTGATGTCCCTGTCCCGTTGGAATTCACAGTCTCTCATAATGTATGTATTTGCTAGGATCGTGTTTATATTAAACAAGACAAAACCCACAGAATCTGTCAGTCAGGAGATTTCAGTTAACTCCTGTCATATTTAGTTTAGCATCTAACACCTTCTTCTAGGCAAATACAGCTCTGGTTCACTGAACCCGATAACTCCTTTTTAGTACCCCCAGTGACTTCCATATGGAATAAATTACAGTACCTCCTGAACAACACCAGAGGCAGCTGCCAAATTATGCAAAATTTAAATCACTAATGAACAATGTGATGAAAGTTGAATGAAGGTGTATTTACAAGATCTACAACACACTGTGTCTGTGGAGCAGATGTACTGTCTGCATAAGTTTATATACACACACACACAGGCATATATATATATATATATATATATATATATATATATATATATATTGTGGTAGGGTGATAGCAGGGGGGAAGAGGTAGTCCACCCCCTCGTGGGTCTCGCGCTTTCCCGGCTCAGCCAGTGGTGCAGCCGGGGAGGCTTCGGGGAGGGAATGGGCCCTGGTCTGCCCCGAAGTGCTGGGGAAACGGCAGGCGAAGCCCCACGCCTCTGTAGACTGCAGGCGGCAGCCTGCCCGCCGCGGGCGGCCAGCCCGAACCCCACTCTGCCAACTCCCCCCTTGTTGGCTCTCTCGCTGCAAACCCTCCAACCTGTAACTCTGACCTCCAAGCTCCTCACTCCACAACCCACACTGTCTGTCTGCTGAGGCAGGCTTTTTGAGTGTTTGGGGCGGGGCTTCCTAATTGGCCTCAGCTGGCCTAATTGGTTGAGCAGCCCCAGCTGGCCTAACTGGTTCAGCAGCCCCAGCTGGCCCAACTGCCCAATCAGGCCCCTGCTGAGTCACCCAGGAAATAAAGCCCGGCTAAGTCTGGGACTAACATACCTGCCTTCCTGGACCCTTGCATAGCCGCTAGGCCTTTCCCCGTTACAATATATATATATATATATATATGGAATCTTTTAGGTCTTTCTGTTTAAACATATCTATCTCACAACAATAATTTATACCTGAGATAAGTGAGCCAGAAGCTCCTCATGATGTCATTAGCTTGCTTGTATCCACTGTGCATCAGCAGCAAGATGGAAAAAAAGTAGGCACCAGGGAATTTTGTGGAGGAGTAGACAAACAAAACTTAAAACGAGAGTGGGGAGAGAGAGACAGAAGGAGAAAAGACTTTGCACATCGTAGTGTCTTTCATCCAAAGATCAATTTACAAATGTTAATTGTTCTTCGCAGTTGAGCGTGAGGCAGGCAGTGCTGCGATGTGTGCCTTAGAAATGAGAATAATAGGATGTAAATATTATCATTTTGCAGGAGCTCAGCAGAGGGATGGAAGAGTCAAGGCTCACATTTTCAAAGGCGACTTCTAATTCTAGGTTCCTTGCCTTTTGGTTGCCCAGCTTTAGGTACTCTGGGTCTCAGTCATTGTAGGCGTGCGCTTTGAGTCTTTGAGCCAGTGCAAAGTGGGTATAATGTTACTGTTCTGATTTGCTAGAGTTTTGCATTCATTTTCCATTGGTGTAAACCTTAACACAAGATTCAGGGCAACAAGGAGTTGGGCTCAGTGCATCTAAAGCGGGGCACCCAAAGATTGAATCAGAATTAGAGACCACGTAGGAAAATTTGTACTGATCTGACATGTTTTGAATCACAGAGCACTCTGAGTGCGATACCCCAGCTTGCACTGAGTAGTTCACAAGTAGCCCCGTTGACTTTAATGGAACTTCTGATAGGGCAAGGTACCATCCCATGGGAGGATGGTCATCGCAGTCTAGCCCAAAGCATGTCAGGGCTGGTTTACACTGAAAAGATACAATGGCATGGCTACATCTCTCAGTTAAAAGCTGATGTAACACTCAGTATAGACAGTGCTATGTGGATTGAAGAATTCTTCCATTGCCCTAGCCATCGCATCTTGGAGAGGTGGATTAACTATAGCAACGGGATGAGAAAACCCTTCCTCCCAGCATAGTGTCTACACTAAAGCACTGCAGCTGTGCTGCTGTTTCATTTTATTTGTAGGCCTAGTCTCAGTGGCAAAGCTGTTAATAGGACCTCGGAGTCTTGATTTCCAGTTCTGTGCTCTAACAGCTGTACAAGGCTCACAATTTATTTTCTGGGAAATAAGCTAGTTCACTTTTCAACAAACAGTGAATTTATTTTTTTTATCTGGTATGAGATGAGTGCTTTGCAAATAGAAGGTTGTGGAACATTGAAATCAAATGTAGATTTTAGTGGGGGCGGGGGAACAGTTGTTGGGAGATTAGACAGCATTTCAATTTCCTCTCTGCAAAATGCAGAAGACAATATATCGCTAAATGTTATTTTGAAACCTGATTTGAGGACAAAGATTCTCAGGGCGGAAGAAAAGTGATCCTCTCAAGTAATTATGAATCATTTATACTGAACTTCACAAATTTTAGAATCCGAGTCCCAATTAAGACATTACACTTCATGTGTTAATTAGATTTTTTTCTTTAAATCAAGCCATAACTCTTCTTAATTAGGAGGTTATAGCCATTGTAATTTGAACTGGCCTGAGTTTAAAACCCTCCTGGCAATCACACCTGGGAGCTGTACCAGTGATCATTTTAAATTGGTTTAGTTTTTACTCGGGTGATTATAAGGACCCCAACAGGGCAGTAATTAAAAAAGGGGCAGCTTCCAAATTAAAGTGCCAGGATTCTGTAAGCAATGATGTCTGGGTTCTAAACTGTAGTCCATGGAAGCCAGAAGGAGGCCAGGCTTTGCGACTTTCTCAACATGATCTAATGGATCTTGACATTTGAAGCACAAGTTGAATGCCTCAGTTCCAGCAATCTCCTCTCGGTACCACAAAGGGGATCAGTTATCTGCTTTTCATTGCGGGCAGTTCCTAAAGGCTTTGTTTCCAGTAGAATAATCTTAGAACTTAATCATATTATAACAACGGGCCCAATCCTGAACCCTTTACTGAAACACATCTCCTGTTGACTTCAGCAGAAATTCTGCCTGAGCACAGGCTGCAAGGATTGGGCTTAAATTTGTTTCTTTTCCAGGCCATTGATAACAGAATGGGTGAATATTGGATAATATGGGCCCAACGAGCACAACACACACTTAATATAAAACAGTGTTGTCTCCACTCACTGTTCGTGTGGAATTACGACTCTGGAGAAAGGGAGCTATCGGTGATTTATACAAGCTCAGGGTCTGGGCCCTGTTATTGTTCCCAAGCTTTACTCAAAGGAAAAATAACAATGTAGCTCTCAGCCATCACCACTAGTGAGACTCGGAGCGCCTCAGGTGCTGGACTGGCCACGTCTCTTGCTGTAGACAGCTGTTTCTGTCATGGCCGTTTGTGACAGTACCACGTTGTCTTGTGCGCGGTCAGGCTGATCGGAGAGACAAATGGTAAAGAAGACGTGAAAAGCCCTGCCTGCGTGATGACTAAATGAAGTGTGGGAAAGGCGTTGGTCTGGCGCTCAGGAGAACAGGGTTCTGTTCCCTATACAGCTGCTCACCTGCTTGGTGACCTGGGGCAAGTCCCTTCCCTTCTCCAGACTTTCGTTGCCCTTCCCAGCCTTGGTCTGCCTTGCAGTTTAGATTGTGAGCTCTGTGGGGCAGGGCCTGTCTTTATTCTATGGGTCTGTCTTCACTGCAGAGTTCACTCAGGCCTGTATTCAGGTCTGTCCCTAACCCCCATCCTATCTACATACAAAGCCCTCTCACTTGAGTTTGATGGTGCTTTAAACCCAAGCCAGTTGGCCTGGCTGGGTCTGAGTTAGAACCTGGGTTCTGCTTTCACTTGCACCGGTAAGCCACCCACTTTGCAGTGAGCATGCAGGCTTGAGTGCTGATAGTCTTCCAGTACCTTTCCACAATTCCCCCTTGTGCCAGAAGGGCTGACAAGTTCTCCCACAGTTCATGGGGAAAGAAATATAGAGTGGCTCGGCTTACTTCAACCCAAAGAACTAAGGGATCTGTCCCCAGAAGTCCAAGTGACGCACACCAGGGAGCACAGCACCAGTGAGGACACAGCAACTCAGGTTTTATGGCTTCGGGTATGTGGCAGCTCGCACCCAGGCTAAGCTCACCCAGGTGCTCAGATACTGGTGCTGGTCACCCGAGTTAACTCTGCAGTGAAGGTATTCCCTGTGTGTCTGGTCTGTGCCTAGCACAATAGTTGCTGCTGAAACAGTCAAAGAGCTTGAGTAAGAGAGCCTGGATTTGGCCCTGTGAGTCTAAGCTGGTGTATCTTGCACAGGGAGCAGTAAGAAAAGCAACCAGCAAGGGAATATACATCAAAGTAGCCCCACCCTACTTTATCTTGTACCTTTTTTTCAGCTGCTGTGTGTGTAAGTGCATATAAAGAATTCTCAGGGCAATTCTACACTACACTATTAAGTAGACCTAAGTTATGTTGACGTAAGTCACCACAGGAACTGAGTCGGTTTTACATGCCCATGCTACGCTCCTTGTGTCGGCCGTGTGTGTCCACACCAGGAGCGCTTGCACCGATTCAACTGCCAGTGTGGGGCACGGGAGGGCAGTTTCTGAAGGGCAGCAACAGTTGAGGTAAGCAATTCAGTGTCTATGCTGACACTGCGTCGAGCTAACAATGTTGACCTAAGCGCTACGCCTCTCACGGAGGTGGAGTTATTACGGGAGCAAGTTACATCAGTGGGAGCGACATTTTAGTGTAAACGCTTACAGAGTTAGGTCAACGTAAGCTGCCTTATGTTGACCTATCTCTGTAGTGTAGCCTAGGCCTCAGCTGGAGTAAAGGGGAGGTACTCACCCTTGCATTGTTTTCTCTTAGCTGGCTGACAGCTGTTCACACCCACTGTGGAGGACATGCAACGTTGGGGCTGGAAGCCAGAGGGGCATGTCACGGCTGGGGTCATAGCAGATGGCACTACGGCTACTTTGAGAGCTCCAGGTTGTAGAGTTGCTCATAGGCAGCTCAAGCAAGGCTGCCACAAGGCTGGGAGTTACAGAAACGCACAGCGACCCCCTGCTAGCCCAGACAGGGCTACCCCGTGTGTGCTGGGCTCCCAAGGGGTACCGTATGCAATCACACACTACTCCCAGAGCAGGGAACCACTGGACATGTGTAAGGGCAAGAGACCTGGTCCTTTCTCGTTAACGTTTGGGTAGGGAAGGGCTTGGAGTCCTGAGCCAGGGAGACGGTCAGATCTCAAGGTGGGATTTGGGGTCGCTCATGGATGGCGAGCCTGCTCCACTGCTCCTGACGCAGCTCTAACAGAGCAGCAGCGCTCGTGTGGACGATGGCGCGTGGTAACGTGGTATGTCTATCGGGCTAACAAAGCCTCGCTCCTCTTTACAGAACGTCTCTCCTGCGATCCCGTCCCCGGATGGTTCTCCCAGTGCAAGGTCTTGTGTGCCTCGCGGCCTTTGGCCTGGCTCTTCCCTTGGCCATCAGTCTCTTTCCACAGATGTCAGAGGTCAGTGCACGTCTAGTCTGTTTCACACCATGCTGCACAAAGCAGGGGAGTAGTGCCTCACACCGTCAGTAGCTCCACTGATGTCACTGCAACGTGGCAGCTTGTTTGCCTCCCCCAGTTACTGGGGGGGCACGATTTCATCAGGGGGTCTCCATCACAGCAGTCAGCAGGATCTAAAACCGCAGGCGATCTTAGGCTTTTGGGGAAGCCAGAGGAGTCTGTAGGAAGCGTGGCTGTCTTTAGCCTAGGAGTATAGGGGGTGTATTGGCGTGGCAGTTTAGCGAGTGTGGACATGCCTACAGCTGTGGGTTTGGTATGTGTAGAACAAAACACAACAAATCACAAAAATCAATTGCTCTGTTGACTCTTTGATTGCTACCAGGCCTTCCCATTCTTTGGGAGCCAACTGTTGTTTCCTTGACTTAAATATGCAGTTGATCTTGTTACATATATGGGCTCAAGTGTGCACATCAAAACTTGCTCAGCATATGTCAGTGTGTACGTTGTCAGTAACAGTGGTTGAATCATACATAGAGGCGTGCTCATCTTTTATTATCACATGGGATTTTCTTTCCTTTGGCCGCTGATTGGATCATCCAGTACCTGACCCCAGGTGACCAGAAAAAAGGGGTTGTGATTTTGTTATATTTATTACAAAGGATTTGGCTCCTGAGGTTTTGATCAAATGAAATGAAGGTTGAAGTCAATGAGTGATGAAATGAGTAGAAAGTCCTGTGCTCCATGCAAGAAATCCATGGTTTAAAGAAAACACACGGCTCTTGTTGCCATTCTTGTTTGCCCTTCCTCCCATCTATCCTTTTTTCTCCCATAGGAGTTCGTTGGTTCACGCCCTCCAGTCTTGAGGGTTCCTAGGCTGTTCAGTAATCGGTTTTACACATATTAATTGCAGGGAGGAGCAGGGACACAAAACGTTTAAAGAAGGCATTTTAAAAAATTAGATTTTGACAATAAAGCAAGCCTCTGTGACAGGAAGATACCCAAGGAGCAGATATGTGTTCTTGAGGCTTCTCAGAGCATTCCACCTTCTCCATTTCATCTCTAACTTGTATCTTCAGGGCAGGGACTGTCTTTGTGCCTTATGCAGCACAGACACATGGTTGGTGCCTTACAATAACAATAGGTTATGTTGTGTAAGATTTCACTTTTGCAGAGGCATGCCTAACACAATAGAATATTTAAAGCCCTGATCCTGCAATTGGATCTGTGTAGACAGGCTCTCACGCTCACTTAGCCCATGTCTATGCTACGGCTGCTATAGCATCAACCCACATCACAAACAAGCATCCACATCCTTCTCCATCCCATTAAATACCCCTCCCCACATAATAGCTCATTCGATGGAGCTAGTTCCCACACCCTTAAGCCATCGGTATTACAGGCTGGGCACAATATAATAAATACCGACTGGGACTGGCAGGGTTGCATCCCAAAACCAAAAGACACATTTCAATGCCAGTTTGAGGTTCTCTAGCTTACAGGGCCACCAAAATGCAAGTCAAAAGAAGATGGGATGCTTAACCATTTTGAAATGGAAGCCTTTCAAGTAAAACCAGAACTGGGGTCCAGTCACAACTGCCACCGAAATTCCTTGGGCCTAAATTCCTTGGGCAAGTCGTTAAGACTTAACTTTTCAAAAAAGTCCACTGATTTTGGGTGGCTCTTCATTTGCTTCTCCATTTTAAGGCACCTCGGGCCTGATTTCCAGAGGCAATCAAGCCACAGGTGTCATCTAAAGTTGGGTATCCAAAAACTGAATCATGCCCTCTCTTAAGGTTTGGGCCTTAAAAAAAAGTCTGTCTATGTCTCTGTTTCCTTATCTGAAAAATGAGACTGACAATGGGCTGGTCTACACTGGCGGTGACGTTCAACAGGAGATACGTAAGCTACGTAACATATCTTGCATATCTCCCATCAGCGTA
Source organism: Mesoclemmys tuberculata (assembly GCA_007922155.1). Lineage (NCBI taxonomy): Eukaryota > Metazoa > Chordata > Testudines > Chelidae > Mesoclemmys > Mesoclemmys tuberculata. Next base: position 4,527,127 of record ML675627.1, on the reverse strand, counting down.
CTTACATTCACATACCGCAGTGTCTTCACAGTGCTGCGTCAATGGGAGACGCCGCCCCTCGATGCAGTCTTACTCCTTTTGGGGTGGTGAACTAATGGCGTTGAGCGGAGAGATCATCACCCATTGATTAAGTGTGTGTACACAAGCCACTGAATCCACCCCACTTCATCGATCCTTGTGGAGCCCGCAGAGTAGACATACCCAATGTTTACGGGTGTCTCTAGGGCACGTTGAGCGCTTTGGATGACAAGTGTTGTTATTGATATTTTGGTCTGACAGGGTATATTGATGTTAATGGCCATGTCAATTCTAGCTCTGTTGAAACCATAGAGAAAAATGAATAATTATCTTGCATCAAAGACAATTAAAATTGCAAACAATGGGGAATTTTGAAATGGTACGGAAATTAATTGAAAATCACCTTCTAAAAGCAAAAAAAAGGAGTTATCTACAGTGTAAACATGAATCAGTGCTGATTAGCAGCTAAAACAGACTGATGTGCTGTCTGCCCACGCATCATCTCAGTGAAGGGAAGCCATTACAGCCAGTGGTGTGTTGCTCTTTGCCCACTGGATTCTAAGTTCTGGTCCTTCAACTTCAAGAGAATTGAGGTCCTGCTGTGTGAACTGAGGTGTCAAGCACTTTTATATTCAGTCTTCTCAGACTCCCAGTCTTTAACAAGTGTTTGCATTTAACGAAGGCTGTGTGTAATCTCCAGCTCCGCAGAACCCGATTCAGACCTGTTGTAATGGCTGATGAGCTTTGAGGACATTCAGCACCTAGGAAGTGAGCAGAGTAGGTCAGTTCTCTAAAACCATAATCTCTGCAGAGCCAGTTTTTCACAGATTTGGCTAGGTCTCCCGTCATAGCCCGTCAATCCTGAGTCTCAATTTGAGGACTGTCCCTTCGGGATCTGAGCACGTGATGTGTTTGGCTTGTGTGTGGGCATCGGTGGCCCAGGAAATCTGTCAGACCTGCTTTCTCTACCAGCCATGCTAGCAGATCTTCTTGTGTGTCTCGTTATAAACCTCTGCCGAGTGCTACACGTATTTGTTTTGTTGGTGGCTGTAGTAGGTGTAATGCAGCTATAGAGTGGGCACCAGAGAGGCAGTCCACTTGTAACGAAGGACACCATGACCCAAAGAGGGACCATTTAAAATAACAGTAAATGAGCCAAATTGTACTCTGTTATGCATGTACCATCCTACTGACATCAGTGAGCATAGAAGCTGATTCACTATTAAGCTATCTTAGCTTTGGAGCTTCAGTGGCTGTTTGGTCTTCATTTATTTTAGTGGACTGAAGGAGAGAGCCTTGTTTGTTTAATTTCTGTATTTTGGTTGCATGAGCACCCATTGCTGGCTCTGAGCACGTTACAAAATGTACAAATAACAATATTTCACACAGAGCTAAAGCCCTGGAACAGATTTAAAGGGCTGCCCCAGCAACCTGTGCAAAAGCCAGCACTCTTAATATAGCCGTTCCAATCACCAAGCCTCTACTTCCCCATCCTGTCAAACTGCCTGCTCCTCACAGCCTGAGAAAAACGGGAGAGGGACGAAGCTGTTTGCCACATGGGCTGAAGGTTAATGAAGCAGGTCACGTGGCTGGGTTTTTTTAAGCCTTAAAATTTGATTCTTCTTTTCATTATGTCAGAATATGTCAAAAGTAGCTGCTTCAGAGTCAGTGGTGTTACACCAGTGTAAAGCCAGTGTAAGTGGAATCAGAATCTGGCCTTAAAACTGCCTGCATAGACATTAGAAGGGTCATGCTGGAGTTGAACAACCAAGCTTTGGGAAAGCTAGTGCATCGAAACTGAGTCTTGGGCCCTCTGTAATCAAGCGTTCTCTGATTAGATGTGGGCCCGTGTGTTCTCTGATCCACTCGCGCTGCAGACCTGTGTTCCAGAAGCTCAGCTTTTTTTTTTTTTTTTAAATTATGTTTCTAGCCTTTATGGTTGTGAGGATAGAAACCACGTGGAAACCAATGTAGTGATGTCTCCCTGGGCCTGCAGCAAGCCTAAAACAAATCAGACTGGTGGGGAGTATCTCATTAACCTCAGGAAGGTGTTGACTCTGAAACCTAATTGCATGGATATACATGTCATCATTATGTATTTCACTGATCGCTTTAGTGAAAATATCCAGCTTAGCTCACGGTCTCAAACTGCTTCTCACGCCACTTCCTGTGACCTACAACATACTCACTGACCTTTCCTCCAGTGCAGTTATGCATTGCCTGTACAAACATCTACAGCATGTCCAACACTGGGAATGGGAATTGCGTAAAATAAATTGAATTCGGTAAACCAATAAATAAGCCAGGGCCTGCTCTGCTGAGTTCATTTACGTATTTAATTTACTCAAACCTTTCATTTTCTATTTAAAAGAAATTACTGCACAATTTCCAGTCTGCCACACTGGCAGAGTCCAGGAATCCTGCTGCAGAGCCCAGATCTAGCATGCTGTGTCGTGCATGGGGCTCTGGTTACAAGGGCAGTCCCCTGATGAGAAACGGAGCTGAAGCATCTGGAAGAAATGTCAGTGACAGAGAGACCCTGGCCCCACCACAGGCTGAGTTAAAGAATTCTAGTAGCTGGCTAGATGTAGGACAAACCATCACCAAGAATGAGGCTGATTGCGATTCAAATTCTGCTCTTAAAAAATAATCTTCCCTTCAGATCTCCAGGGCAAGAGGAAAAACATCTAAAATACAAGACTGAGCTATTGTTTTCCAATCTGTTTCAGCCTTCATCTTGTTGGCAGGCTGCATTAGAAAAGCAAAAGGTTAATGAGCCAATGTGCAGTGGGATTATTGCAGTAAAGATGACAGTGAACCAGTAATTACTAATTAGATGCAGTTTAACAGGAGGAACAAGTGAAATCTCCTCTTCACCAACTGTCAATAATTAGCAGATTTGGTGAGGTTGAAATGTGTCCACAGTTAAAAGGCTGATTTTTTAATGAAATGGCACTTGACAAAAAGAGCTATATGGAGGTCAAAGCCATAACCCTCAGGAAGCATCCTTGTGTCCTACTTACGAGTGAAATCAGATGCCAGGCAACAGGGGTGCTCCAAGCAACCATCTCTCCCTTAGGGCTGCATTTCTTGAGGGGATTCTCTACAGTAGCTTTGTCCAGTTTGGAGTGGAGTGGGGGAAAGGATTTGGCAGCTGCTGGTGGTAAGAGGCATGTTTAAGAAGCGAGAAGTGTGGTGATTTGTCTTTATTCTCAGGCATGAGGGATGGTTTCCTTAGAGGCTGACGGCTTTAGGCACCGTAAAAGCTCATTGGCCAAAGCCGACATTTATGGTTGAGGTTGGCCTTGAAAACTACCCTTCTTGTGAAAAGTGCCATGTGGCCTTGAACGTCCAGAAGTGTCAGAACCTCGGTTTTATGTGCCAGCTGAAAGACTACTCTGGACGCGTCAGCAGATCCACAACTCCAACAGCCAACACTCTGTGGGTCATTGGTTTGGTACCACTCCTAGGAAAGGCAATCACTAGCGGAAATGCCAGCACTTCTTCCTGCAGCATCAAGATGTTGCTTGGAGAGCTTCCTTCTATGTACTGACCAGCCCATCATAGGGAATCTGAAGGGATCTCCACACAAGGCAGCACCATTTCAAACCAACAAAATGATGTATAGACCAGTTTAGTTTCCAATGCTGATTCAAGTCTGAGTTGTAATTTGTGAACCCAGTTAAACTCTGGTGTAACTTATTTGATGTTAGTGGAGACCAGCTAGGGTTGAATAAAGACCCTGTGTCTCGGCTGTTCCTGCTGCTGTCACGATCTGTGCTGGACTGGAGATAAAAGCTGTGGCATTTGGAGCTGTATCAGGTTCACTTGTGGGTGACTAGTGGAGAATGATGGGTGATGGGGTTCATGTCTGGAGTAGGTGGGGAGGAGTGGACTAACGCCTGTCTAAGGGTGGAGTTTGAATGAGCGGTCCCTATCCAGTGAAGGGCAGAGGTTTAGTACTCCATCTAAAGGGAGAAATGAGTGGGCTGATGATCTAGCCTCTGCTTGGGGTACATCAGGGTGACCCCCACATACAGAAAAAAGGGTTGTAGACGAGTGCATGGGACTGAAGCATAGGTTGCTGGCTCACCCTTTCAATAGACAGGATAATAAAAATATAGACAGCCTGCTGTAAGAGAATACTGGAGAATGCACACATGGCTTTCTTTGAGAAATGCGAAAGTCACATTTTTGTTAGCAGGCTCCTGACTTTATGGTTTTATCTGGCTTGTGACTATTGGGCTTCACTTGAGACAAAGCAACTTTTCACAGGCGGGAGGGCTGAAGGGACACAACCCGCAACCTTTATTATTTGTCATAGTAACAGAGAAACCATTTCATTCTTCACAGTGTTAGGACCGTGTCCTTTCTGAGCTATGGAGAGGAGCTTGTTCCTCTCGTTTGGGCCATTTGTTGCCTTTTATTTTGGCATCTGGGGCTGTTTAATTTAGATGGAAGGCTACATCTGCTCTTCTGGTATTTCTGTTGGATCCCACCCCAGTAACCACAGGGAAGGAGCATGGTCTAGTGGTTAAAGCTTGGGACTGGAGTCAGGAGAGCAGTGGTTTAGCCTCTGCTCTGATTCTCTGTGTAACACCGAGCAAATCACTTTGTTGTCTGTGCCTCAGTTCCCCCATCTGTAAAATGGGACTACACTGACCTACCTCCATCCCAGGCCTATTGTGAGGCTTAATTGTTTTTTCACCAGAGCAGCTGGAAGTGCTTTATAAAGTGCTCTAGACTGACAAAGTGTTACTGATCCTAAATGCTGAAGTCTTTCACATTTTCAGTCCATTACTGAGTAGCTAATTCAGCTTAACAGGCTCAGAGAGGGTCACAATGCACAGCAGAAACTGGACTGTATAATGCAGAAAGGGGATTGCACACTAAAAACTACAGTTTGCTGGACAAGTAAAGTTCCCACAATTGGCCTGAGGCAGCTGAATGTATCAGCTCAAAGGGGCTAGCAGCAAACTAGACCCTCTCTGTCAGAGCTGTACAACCTGCTTGTCAGAAAGGTTTTGATCAGCCTTGATTTAAAGCAGAAGGTCTTTTGCCCATTTGTTTCTTTGACATTTCAATTCCGACCCATCCCTTCTTTTCTCCCTCCCATCAACCTTTTCCAAAGAAGATGATAAAACAAGAAAAGATTTGAGAAAATGACTTGCCTCGTTTAAGCAATCTCTCTTCTCTCCAACTCACTCGCTCGCTCTTTCTCATCTCTTGTTTTCTTTCACCTCCACCAGCTGTTCCTCTGTCGAGGGCAGGGTTCGCAGGGCTGGCATGCGTTTCCTGAGGGACCAGATTTCACATGCTGTTTTCCCTTTGGCCTTGCCCTTTGGCCTTCCCTTTACACCTTCCCTCCACTCCCCCTATTCCACCTTGACAGCCTGGCATCTGCAGAACACCTTTACTGCAAAAACAACCAGGGCAAAAAAAAAAAAAAAAAATCCCACAGTCACTTGCTTCCTGTAGAGCAGATTCCTCCAACGAGCACACCCTTTAATTCCTTGCTAATTGTGATGCTCTCAAAGGCTGCTGGTTGGTAGATCATTAGTACAGAAAGGTGCCCTGCATTCTCAAGGCACTGAGAAACACCCAGAGCCCATGTGAATACTGGAGCATGTTAAAAGCACCAGCAGAGAGCATGATTGTTCAAACTACAAGGGTCTTTTTTTTTTTTTTTAGTTCTCCAAAGAAATAAGATGAAATTAAATGTTGCCAATAAGAATCAGAAAACATTTTGCATGGAGGCTCTGTGTGCTTCAAATGCCCCACACCTGTTCCTCTCCCACCTACCTCCTCCCACCTAGATTCTTCTCTCTAAGACACCTGCCACCTGCCCTGGGCCAGCTGACAAATGCGTCCACTCCTCCTCTCTCCCCTCCTACCACGTGGGACTGCCCTGTCTATTCCTACTCTCCCCATCTCCAGCAGTGACTCCAGTGCCATGCAGAAAGGGAAGAAGCCCTGAGCTGCTACTGTACTCTAAGCTAAGCAGCTGCTGAACCAAGAGATTGCAGCCATTTGGTTCCTTCCTGCTTCCAGCCTGCCTGCGCTCCAGTCTACCCCAGAGCGGACTGCATTTTAATGGGCAAGCTATATGCAGAGAGCTTGTCAAGGGAGATGTTTATACCATCAAAAGAGTATCCACAGTTTCCAAGGCCAGACCCCCGTGGTCATCTCTGTATATCTATATTGATGTATAACGCAGGCCCCAGGACTTCCCAAAAATAACACCTGTTTGAACTGGAGCACACATCCTTTTAGAAGAGCATCCAATGTTGATGGAGAATCCATCCTTCACCGCCCTTAGTAAATTGTGGCAGTGGTTAATTACCCTCACTGTATCATTCCTTCTAATTATAAAAAGCCCAAAGTGCCAATGATCATAATTATCTGACAGAATCCTTTGGCATTACTTGAAACTCTGTTTTTGAGAATGCAGCTGGGGCGAGAGAGGGGATTACATCGGTGAGGTGTTGGATTGCCTCACTATGGCAGCCCACTCCTCCTCCTTGTCTCAGTTGGTCGACATCCATGCGTTCCAGGTGCCAACCTATTGGCAATAATCTCCCAGAGGCAGCATCTGCCTCCATAGCGGGCTCCTGGGAGTTTTTCTTGTGGGCAGCCTGTGGAATCTCTTTAGAGCCTTGTTACTATTAAAGGAACTTGGGAAGCCCCATCCTTCCAACACAAATCTGTGCAGTGCCCTTCTGATTCATGCTTCAGCAGGAGAGAAACACTCACTGCCATGTCTCGGAGGAGACCCTTTGATACGGAAATCAACTAACTTTATAAAATGAAGAGGACTTAACGGCTATGGAGATGTGTCTAGCTATCTACCTAATCCATCTGTCTATCTGTTTTATGCTGGTGTCCTTCTCCATCGCATCTAAATACCTTCCATGTAAATTCCAGAGCATTAGTGCAATCCCTAGTGAGCTTCGTGGAGTCGCTGGCACTTCCCCCTTTTTGGGGTACATGGTAGGTTGCCAGTTTAAATATAACCCAGACTGCTAGCCGCTGGAAGATATTGCTTGGTGTCAGCTTGGAGACTTGTGTAAAATGAGTTGGAGAGTCAAAATTCAGGTTCAAGTGAATAGGTATCTGAGTCACAAATGGGGTTGGATTGATTCAAGGCAGACATGCCTTGTTCTCTGTCAGTGACCAGCCTGTGAGAAGGATACTTCCCTTCTGCCCAGGCTGTGCCCATGTTACGGAGAAAGAAGAGGAGTTCTGTTTTCAGAGGTTCCCGTTCCAGCACCAATTGCTCTTCGGAAGTTATTGAAAATGAGGCAGCAGTTGAACAAGGAGGTTTGATTTAGAAATGCCTTTTGCACCCGAGTGTAATTACTAGGCACACTGGCATTTCTCATCCCTTGAATGTCACAAGTGAGCAATATTCAGGTTTATTCAGTGCCCAGATTTTTGTTCTCATGCCCCTGTCAAAACAACTTGGATCTGTGAGTAGGTTGATCTGTGTTTTGAAGTCTGTCTACTGTAGAGGCAATTTGTTTCCTGACCCAATCACCACGTTTTTGCTCCTTCAATGTGTTGCCTTTGAAGCTTGAAAGCTGTCCTTTCCACCAACAGAAGTTGGCCCAATAAAAGATATTACCTCATCCACCTTGTCTGTCTTCCTAATACGGGCATATCACCCGATGCTTCCAAAGGAGCTATGAGGAGATGAGTCTTTCTCCTACTCAAATCAAGTCCAGGTAAAGTTAATGAGAGATAAGGGTGCTCAGCACCCCATAGCATCTGGCCCTACACCTATAACCTTGATCTCCAGAGCAGTAGTTTTGAAGAATTGCCTTGAACTGAACTGTTGTTTGTGGTCATTTAATGAGAGTGGGGAGAGAAAGGACCCCTTTGTACTGCACAGAAGGTTTCAATAACAATGTCAGAAAGAGATCTGGTTTCATGTTTATATCGCTGTCCCTTGGATAAAGGTTCAAGTATGTAAACTATCCATCCTGCCAGCACAAACTCCTGCAGGTGTGGGGGTGCTGGTGGGCATAAAAACATTCCAGACAGCATCTCTTTTAAGGAGTCTTCACATCCTGATAGCTATAAGCCATTAAGAGTCAAAGGAAAGAGCTGACATCCGACAACTGTAGGTAAACAGCTAACCGTTAACCCTTAAAGAGGCTTGAAAGCCATACTTAAAAGGCACTTTATGGAAAGAAACCATTTTTCCAAGGCTTGCTAATTGCCTACTTCAGGACATTTCTCAATAGTGCCTCACTCAAGGAGATGGTGGCTGAAGTTTACCAGAAGCTGCTGAACCTCTACCCACAAGTGCAGTGTCTGTACTTCAAGGGATGTGTTAAGGACACAAAGCCACTTAGCAAGTGGGACTGTTCCAAATTTGCCTGCGCTAAGAACAACTGATTACGGTAGAGAAGTTCCAAATAACACATCAGATTTCCCAAACGCAAGAAATTATAGCCACTCCCCGGCCTTTGTAACTGTTTGAGTTTTGTGGTGTGTTCCTGAAACTCCCACTCTTTGTCCCATCCAAGAGGAAGGAGACTCATTGAAAGCATCAGATTCTGATGCAGGTCGTTCGGCTTCTCAGAAGCTAGAGCAGCTTCCTTAAATCTTGAACATCCATCATGCGATCCTTGGCATTCCCTCCCAGTAAATCGTACGCCTGCGGAGATTTTATATTCACCCCCAAACAGCCATGCGTGTTGTCTCCCGCAACGTGATCTGTGTGGGGGAGTCTCATTAGCATGGATTTAACCTGGTTTTATTGCTCGTTTTCAACTCAAAGGAAAAATTGCCACCGTCAGAACATGTGCTTCTGCTGCCGCAGATTGAGAGATAAAGGAGTTATATGCAGTGTTGTTGAAGCTGTGTCAGTCCCAGGGCATTAGAGGGACAAGGTGGGTGTGGTAATATCTTTTATTTCTGCCCATCAGCACCCACACACCTGCAGGAGTCTGTGCTTGCAGGTGGATAGTTTACATATTTGAACCTGTGTCCCAAGCAAAGATATAAACATGGAACCTGATCCCTTTCTGACATTGTTATGGAATGAGGATAAAATCCAAATGAGAATAAAAGACATTTCCTCACCCAGCTTGCCTCTAGGAAGGGAGATGATATTCACTCTTCCGTCTTTCAACAGAAGACAGTGGCACTTGCTTGAAACAGTGTTACTTCATTTGTCGTCAAGGAAAGCTTCCATTATACCACGCTAGGTTTGGCGAATGAATGGTATAAAATGAATAGGATAAAAATCGAGTACTTTTTACACCACTTATCCTATGGTTGAAATGCAGTGCCCTTTGGCGTGTTATGTAGCCTTGTTTAGCTATGCAGAGGAACACTACACGAGAGCTGAGGTGAGGAAGTGAGGAAGCATACCATATCCACTTGAAACTGCCTGGGGGGGTGGGAATTAGATAAGCAGAATTTGATCATTGCCAGTGCGCTTGTTGCTTTAACAGGGATTCACAGGGAGAAAGCGCCACTTTCTGAACCACCAGAGCCACTTTCTGTAGCACCTCTCTTCCTGGGTGGTCTCCCATCCAAGTGCTGGTCTCAGCTGACCTTGCTTAGCTTGTCTAATCTCGGCAGGCATGTTGAGAAGTTTGTATGCTTTGGACTGCATTTGGAAACTCATGTGCCTGAACTAAGTGAGTTCAGTGAAAGCTTGGGTGCCCAGCACCTCTGAAAATGAGGCCACTTTTGATTTTTGGTGCCTAAAGGCAGCTGTAGATGCCTGCTCTGGTCATCCAGATGTGAAAAGATGGGCCTTTATCATCAAAAGAGGATAAAAGTCAGATCTGTCTGTATGTGTGGGGGCTTTTATAGGCCTTTTCGGTAAACAAGACAGGCTGTTCAGAACCTGAGTTCTGCTCCTTTGGCTACAGACTGTCTGTGGGCTTCCCCAGGCCGTCTTCTAGGTACTCTTGTCTTTATTTTTCCAGACCTGCCTTGGCTGGTATGGACCCCACCCCACCAGAATGCAGTCAACAGCATAAACTTCCTGATCTCCTAACTAGTGAATAAGGAATCTCTCCTCCTCCACTCTGTGCTCCACGTAGCTGACCTCAGAAGGATGCCCTCTTGTGGGGCACAGTTCTCAGCCCACTACAGCTGCTGCCTTTAAGGTCAAACATAGAACTGTAGGACTGGAAGGGACCTTGAGAGGTCATCTAGTCCAGTCCTCGGCCTTGAGGGCAGGACTAAATATTATCTAGACCATCCCTGACAGGTGTTTGTCTACATACATGGTTCTGGCTTGTGCCTGCTTCTGATCTTAAAAGAGACATTTTTATAGGCTCGGGATAGTGTCAGTGTTCAGCTGTTATCTTGCCACGGCTAGCAAACAGATTGTTTGCTTTATGTCCACTTACCTTTCGCTGTGCACAGCACGCACATAATCAGAACTTCCCTGCAGAATTACCAAACCAAGGCCAAATTCTTCTCTTTTTTTTTTATTCCATGTGAAAGGGCTTCATAAACCCTGACTAGTCATGACTCTGTCCTTCATCTGGTTCCCCACTATGGGGGGGTAAGTGCCCCGCCTTCCTTTGGGGTCATCTGTTTTCTGTCTGTGGTGATGCGCTTTGTCTTTTGATTCAGTCACGTGCCTGGGAATTGCCACGACCTGAGTGTTTGTATGCAGTAACTTCATGTGACATACTGTATGTGTTAACCTCTGGGTGTCTCCTGTCCCGCTCACATCTGACGTTCTACTGGTTGCAGTAGCTAGGTGCCCCACACAGTGCATCGTTGGACATGCTTCCCACTCCCTCCTTAATTTCATGCCACTGTCTTCGGGTCACAGTGTTGCCAACTCTCACGATTTCATTGCAAGCCTGGATTTGGTATTTTTCTTAAAGCCCCAGCTCCTGAAGATAAGTGATTAAGCAAGAATCTTGGCTTCCATTAATAAAAAAGAAACTTTCAGGTCCTCATGATTGTGGAGAAAAACGTCAAAATATGAACTGAGGGCCCTCAATGGTTCAGAAATCACTAGGCAAATAAAAATAACCCCAATTTTTTTTTTTAAATCTCATGATTTTTAAGCCAGCCTCATTATGTTTTGGAGCCTGGCTAATGATTCCCAAATGCTTGAGGTTGTTAGAACTCAGGCTGGCACTGCAGATTTGGAGAAGACCCTTAGAGGCTATTTCGCAGGGATCCTGAGAAGAATAGCCTTGTGTCACATTCTAAATGGTGCCAGACTCGAGCGTGTTCAGATTTCTAGCTTTGGGGGTCCCCCAACAAGCCAGAGGGTGAGATTTCCACCTTTGGCCTCATTAGCTCTGAACGTCTCTGTCCGTTTTAGCTGTCATTGTGAGACGCTTAGGAAGTCCGTAATGGAAATAACTGCGCCAAGTCTGTGGACGGCTTAAAGATTAGACCCAGCAGTAGAAGGCCACCATCAAACACAACATTGTTCTCTGCTCCAGAGGGCCTATGAACTAGACGCTAAACAACATTATCTGCTTGGGTAGTGGTCTCCCTTCTGATCAGGGTCGTCTCTTGATGCATCAGCAGCCTTGATGTTTGAAAAGGGCCACATTGCACAGCTATGCGGCTAACATACATTGACTTTGGGACTATTTCCGCTCGCTGTTATACACACACCTGATGTCACTTGTCTCTCTGCTTCCAGCTTGCACTTCGTGCTCTGCCATAGGCAGTGAGGTTTTCCAGGTACGGCACGGAAGAGTCAGCAGACATGACAGGGCGTAAAGGCATCAATGCTGTCACTGAGACACTTTCTACAGAACAGATTTCACCAGCAGCGTCATGCCCGTGTTAAAACCCTTCAGCACCTCGAGCTTCTACCTTGCGCTCTTTGACCCAGCATGTTAGCAAGCATCGTATCCTCCAGCCAGATGGAGATGAGTGCTGGTGGCCAGAAGCCCGTCTAATGCATATGCATCAAACATGGATACCAAGCACAAAGAAAACATCTGAAACGACGCCCCCCACAATGAATTACAGAGAAACCAGCTCCCAGGCCGCAGCAGCTTTGGGGGGCAAGATATAAATCAAACACATCCTTAAGTTATTAGAGGTTGTCTAAATTACTCCTTTTTACCTGCTCAGGGCTCTCTTTACTTCAAAACATGAAAACCCCAGCAGACTTGGCACTCGTCTGTAGGCTGGGTAGGCTAAGCCTGGAAGTGTTTTATTTTGATTGCTCAGTCGTGGGTTTCACTCTAACTCACTGGATTCACTCTGATCACTTGAATCCTGTCGTGTCATGCCGGTGTTGGAAATATTGGCCTGTTTGGTTAATGTGGCACTGGTACCTAGTGCAGAGATATGGCTTATAAAGTATCCACTTCTGCCAATAGGTGTAACTGGAAGGAAGCAACAGGAAGGATTAATAGGTCAGTGCTTCACACTTTCTTTCTGTCCACCCCGGCAACAGCTTCTAGCACAAAAGGCCCCTGCCCTGTTCTCCTTTAAAACCGGCTTCTTTCACAAAGCCTCTTCTGTGGCTCTGCTCACCTCAGCTCTCTCCACTCTGTCTTGTGCCTGAACCCTTGAGCATGTGTCACCGTGACCGTTACCCCAGACAGTAAACGCTCCAGAGTGCGGGGTTTGTCTTGGTCTGTGTGCTGTGCGCTCTGGAAATACTCTCAGAGAAAATCAGGCAATCGTTGTGTGTCAGAGTACTAATGATTTGAAGAAAGCCAGGTGACCCGATACAGGAGGAAGGCATATCCTACAGAGGGCTGAGAGTTCACCTCAGCGCCCAGCTGATCTCATTCATGTGAGTTCCCTGCCCATTCTCATGAAGGACTAAAAGCACAGGTGGGAGGTAGGCAAGGATTGTACCAAAAGCTTGCCTTCGCATCCCTCTGCTAGCATTGCTCAAGCCCCGCCGGGAGCACCTCCCACCATTCCAATTCTCTACCTATGAGGAATGTGACCAATGCTGACCACTGGTTTCCCCTTTGGCAAGGCTTTGCTTTCAGACCCTCCACAGTTTCTGCTCTGCCTACATCTCAGACTCTGTCTCCTATCATATCCCCCTGGGCCTCCACGCTCCACCAGTGAGGCTCCATTCAATGCCCTGTTGCTTTTCTTCCATTCCCATCTGTGGACATTTCCCCACACTGCCGCCTGTGCACTGAACACCCTTTTTTCTAGCCCAAATGACCATGCTTGTACTAAAAAAAAGAAAAGAAAAGAAAATCAAAATGGAAAAAATAATTAGAATTTTCCCACCTCTTACTCTCCAGTGCATCCTGACTTCGTGCTCTCTTTTAGTATGTAAGCTCTGTGGGGCAGGGGCTGTATCTCTGCACATGGAGCACTTTGCTAGCAATAGCCTGTCTAGCCGGTTTGCATGATGGCTTTGTGCTGCAGAATAAGGTTTCTCATGGATGAGGATGAAAGCACGTGTGTAACAACCTATTCCTTGTGTCCCTCCCGAGCCCTCGAGCTTTCTCCTTTAACACGTAGAACCTGGGAGGGCTATTTTTTAGCCGCTAATGCAAAGAAAAAAAAAAGCACCTCAGTAATTCTTCACTTTCCCTTCATCACCAAATAGCATTGAAAGCTCTTAGCGAATGTCATTCCTCCATTTAAAATTCCATACTTTAAAGTGCCAAACAAAAGACGATGATCAAAGCAGAGACGGAAAGAAATGAGTCACTAAAACCCTCAATAGCGCAAGTAATCACTGGCTAAATGTCTTGGCACCCAGCAGCTGTGCAAGTAACTTTGATCCCAGCATTTCTCATGTGTCCCACCTCACTTCTCACAGCGACCCAAAAGCTTATGACTGGCCATGCTTTTGTTTGGCATGTACACTGTGCCAAATCCATGGGCAAGTAACTCCTGATGTTCCATATTTGTGGTATCTTGAGAACTCCAGATTTAATCGGCTCAGTTGAATGTAAAAAGATGTTATTTCTAACAGCCAGTCCCAAAAGTTCAGCATGGAATCTGAAAGTCAAACTGGGTTCCCTTGAGTCTCGTGGATCACTAACAGTATACATTTTGCAATCAATATTTGATTAACAATTCTATGTATGCATGAGTCCAGCTCCCATTCCCAAGGCTGGGATGGCTCTGAAGGGCTAACCAAAGTACAGAGTAATAAAAACTTGTAGTCACTGACATAAACAAATGTCTGAATCAGAGAGAAGACCCGAGTAAGTGATGAGTAAGAAAAGGCATATTTTTAAAGACACTACTACATCAATGGGAGAGCTTCTCCCAACTGCGTAGTTTAATCCACCTCCATGAGAGGGTGGCAGCTGTGTCATTCGGAGGAGCCTTCCCATCGACACAGCATTGTCCACACTAGGGGTTAGATCAGTTTAACAGCCAAATGCAAGGTCATGAATCTTGGGGCAGGGAAGAGGCCATCCCTGTAGAATGGAGGGCTATCATCTGGAAAGCAGTAACTCTGAAAAGGAGTTGAGCTGAACATGAGCTCCTAGTGCAATGCTGTGGCAAAAGTGGTCTGTACAATCCTTGGATACTTAACCAGGGGACCACTGCGTAGAAGTAAGGAGTTGTTATTACCACTGTATATGGCATTAGTGAGACCATTTCTGGAATACTGTGTCCAGTGCTGGTGTACATATTTTTAAAAGGATGCTGAAAAACTGGAAAGGGTTCAGTAAAAAGTTCTAAGAATGATTCCAAGTATTGTAAACGGCTGATGTCGAGATACTTGAGACGGTCGGTCTATTCGAAAAGAGGATTAAGAGGCTATTTAGTAACAGTTAGTAAGTACCTACATGGGGAGAAGATTTCTGAAAAGGGAGGGCTCTTTCATCTAGCAGATAAAGGCACAGCAAGATTTGATGGTGGAAATTTGAAGTTAGAAAAATTCAAACTGTAAATATGCAGATTTTTAACAGTGAGGGTAAATAACCATAAAACAGATTACCAAGAAGCGTGGTAAATTCACTTGAAGTCTTTACATTGAAGTTGGGTGTCTTTCTAAATTAGCTGCTCGAATACCACCACATGTAGTTGGGCTAGATGAAAAATTCACTGCTCGATGTTCTTTGGCCTGCGTTATGCAGGAAGTCAGACTAGATTGTCCTAATATTCCCTGGCCACATAGTAAATGATGTTAGTCTCTGCCCCAGGTTTTAGAATCTCTTGAAAAGTAACACTGGGTGCAGCTATGACTGCCTTTCAGCATCCAGCACTGGCAGGAAGCTATTAATCAGATGGAGTCATGATAAACACATGGAGATGATGGGAAGAAAAAGAATGCAAGATCCTGCAGTCTCCATTCAGGCAAAGCCCTCACTGGAGTCAGTCAGAGTGTCATCTGAGTCCAGGACTGGACCATTTATTTCCAGATCTTGCTCTTGCTTTCACGGCAGCAGCTTGAGATCAGATGCCACAAAGAGAATTTTGCCCAATAGTTTTGTGTCAGGTGAACTCTCCAAGCTGCTCTCACATGAGCAACTCTCACTTTCCTTCCTGATTGTGCCTTTTAATGAGAGAGAGAGAGAGAGAGACAGAGAGAGTGTTTCATTTTTTGTGAGCTAAGGGAAGCTTCGTGGAAGTTCCCTTTGATCTGAACAGAAGAGAGCAGGGTTTGCCGTCGTTAAATGTATTTTAAATTGGAGAGCAGTCCTTAGCCTTACAAAAATAAGCAGGGCACTGCTGGGTTCTGGTTCAAGTTTTGAATATTATCCCTGTTAATAGCATTAATTTACTGTCAGTTAAAAAAAAAATAAAAAGAAAAGGAATTCCGAAATAACAGAGGAGGGTTTTAGAAGCCATGACACAGCCTTACAAAAATAAGCAGGGCACTGCTGGGTTCTGGTTCAAGTTTTGAATTTTATCCCTGTTAATAGCATTAATTTACTGTCAGTTAAAGAAAAAGAAAAGGGATTCCAAAATAACAGAGGAAGGCTTTAGGGCTGCATAGGCGATCTTAGTGCAGGACCGACTTGACTGCTTGTCCATCGCCAGGCAGGATAGAATCCATCAGTAATGCTTGTTATACACACTGTGTCGCCCTACCTTAAATTAGGCTATGGCCTCTTTGGTTGTACAGCACCACACATAGCAGAGCCCTGACCCTGATGGGCATCTCTAGGTGCTGCTGTAATACACCGAATAATCAGGATCCCAATCAGCTGCTGCTACACTTGAATTTAGCCAGATTTGTTTGCAAATGCCGTTCGGCAAGGGCTCTTGGTTCCACCATCCCATTCCATGTGGAGTCACAGATTCTGGGGCCAGAAAGGACCATTATGATCAATTCGTCTGACCTGAGTAAAATAGGCCACAGAACCTCACTCTTCAAGCTCTGCGTCCACCTTTCTGCTTGAACTCTTAACATCTTCTGCTCTCTTTTTACTCCTGCCCATCGAGCGAGAGAACCAGGCCGATATCTCCTCCCGCACCTCCCCATGACGAAGCCTCAGTCACTATATGTTGACCCTCCCTTCTAGAAAACTGGCTTTTTGTTTTTTTGGCTGAGCGAGTAGCTGTACGCCAAATCCATCTGGTCCTGTCTCCCCTAGCTGCCTTCCATATCATTACCGGATTCCTGGCAGGAAGCCTAGACCTATCTTTCTCCCTACACCCTTAGGAGCACATTCCTTTCTACACCTTTTCTCAAGCCGGGGTAGACATGATTATCAATCCCAAACAAAAAGCATCTGCTTTCTGCCTGCTTCTGCCTCACCGGACGTGCGTGTACGTTACACCCATGTCAGCAGCGAATGCAAAACACACACAACCCCCCACCTCGCAGACCCGCGCGCAGAGCCTCTATCACACCCTCGCTCTGTCTCCACAGTCCCAGCTGTGACCGCCGCACCATTTGTTCTGCCAGCCCACGCCAGCTCTCGGAGCCAGTTCTTTATCACCCCAATTAGCCTTGTCTGTAGTGATTAGAGGAGAGAGGCTTCCACCGCGGGGGACAGACGGGGGAAAAGAACTCACTCGCAGCGGCCACCAGCAAGAGGCTTTCCCATTAAAGCGCCTTTGTTCCCTTCAAGGGATACATTTCACCAGGTCAGGAGCGTGGCTGGAAAGGCAGCTCTGCCATGCTGCCTTCAGCCCCTGGCTTTTGCTCATTTATAAACAGATGCTTGAGGAGGGACGTGGGGTGGGTTTCTTTTAAATGCTCCCGGTAATCTGCTGGAGGGAGGATGCCAGCTTCTTAGAACTGCAGCAAAGCCCAGAACGTGGGGCGGGGGAGGTAATATTTATTCCTAGGGCTAGTCCCGGGCCGACCAGCTCGCTCTTCATAATGAGCACGGCTCCTTCCCTCGTGTGAAATGCTCCTCGTCTGCCTTGCTGTGCGTCCAGGTCGTTTCCCAGAACTAAGCCTGCTCCCATTGATGTTGACAGTGAAGCTTTCCCAGGAGCAGGACCAGGTGATGCTCCTGGGTTTGACAGTTCACATTACTGAGTGGACTTGGTGCTTTTCCGGCTGCTGAGTTCTCTCCCTGCCTGTGTGGGGCCTGCGCTGGATCCTTTTCAGCACTCTTCGGGCACAGGGAGTGTAACCTCCAGTTCCCTTGAGCGGGTTCTCGAGCCGCTCTCCCACTCCCGACAACCCTCTCCCACTGTCACAGCTCAAGTCCCCTTCCCCCATTAACTCTTATCCCTGATTGAGTGGGGGATCGTCCCCCACACACACGATCTCTCTGTGGGGCTGACCTCCCCCTTGGAAAGGAGACCGGGCACCATTATAACCGGGACACGCCATGGAGAGGAACAGAGACTAGTCGCCCCATATGGCTGGGTTTAGACACACGTCTCCCTACGTATCCAGTGACGTGGGACTGTACTACATGTTTCGTGGAGCCCCCTTTGTGGTGGGCAGATCTCTTTAAGGGCATTCATGGGGTGGGCATGACTGAGGAAGGGCCTGGTAGCAGGACTTCAATGGAGCTGTGCTACCAGGAAGCGAGGCACAGGTGGCCTCCAGGGCCCAGAGCAGCTGTGGAGGAACAGGACCAAAAGGGCCTCTGCGCCAATGGTCCTGACCTTCTGCAGATCCCCCAGAGTTTGGGGCTGGGGGCTGGACCCTATTCTAGAGCCTGGAGGAATACCCTGTCCCCTCCTCTCCCCAACAGAGCCACATAGGACTTCTTCCCTCTGAGTCACCTCTTGTGGGTTGGCCCTGTTGGTGAGAAGAGGGGTTGGTGAGAAGAGTTGGTGAGAAGCGGCACACCTTGATGCTGCCGTCAGGTGTGAGTCAGTCCATAGGGTGGAGGGCCAGGGGGATGCGTTCCTGAGCAACTGCGTTGCTAAGCAGACGGATGCTTTCTTTGCACCCTGGGAGCTTTTTCAGGGCCTGGGGCTTCATGTCCTCGATATGACAAGCTGCAAGAGACGAATGTGGAGGTTATGAAGGTGCAGATCGCGGTGGTGTTTGGTAGGGCGGGCTGAGGTCTTCTGGCCAGCCAAAGAGGGGAGTTGGAGCTTTTCTCCCACCGTGACTATTTGGGCACCCAGTAGCACCCCGAGGCTGTGAATTCACTTAACATGAGGACAGAGGCCCTTAAAATAGAGGAAGCCAGTTCTCTGGAGCTTTTCCCTCTTCCCACCAGCATCACCACCGTCTGGCCTGCATTTTAGCTTTTGCTGGCGGCTCTTTCTGCGGGAGCCGACTTGGGTTAGAGACAGAGGAAGGTGGGCGCTGACACCGGTCGCGGTTGATGTAAAGGAGCTGCAAGTTTGGGTGTCTTTGTGCTGCAGGCACTCCAGCCGCTGTTGTCTCACCAGCACTTCCCACAGCTTCATGGAGATGTTGAATCACATGGAGAAGAGGACTGAGTGTGGTAGCAAGCTGCCGGCGAAGGTCTGGGGGCGGATGCAGATAACCGGCCTCCAGGTTATCTGGGAGGAAGGAAGGACCTGATTCAGGCATTTCCTTTCACACTTGACCTTGGAGTGGAGGCAAAAGTATTTGGGGATCATTGGTATCGAATGCCGCAGAGGCCCGGCAGGATGAGTATGGATGGACTTCCCTTTTCTCTGGACCATGGGTGGACATCTGTCAGAACCAAGAGTCTCAGACCCATTCGCTGGCCTGAAGCCGAGCTAAGCAGATTCCAGGACACTGGCAGCTGATAGGACGACATAACCAAACTATATTAAACTCTGCTTTTAACAAGAAAACAGGGCTGGAAAGCCCTACCTCCTGGTATGTTGATGTAGCCAAGCTAACGATGCTGCTGGACTTTAACTATTCCATTCCCTGACTTGTAACTACGCCTTCAAGTTACATCACCCGATGTTTTTTCCATGTGATTTCCTGGCGAAGGGAGCAGCCCCCTGGCTGCATTTCTCATCAGTACATTGCCACTGCCTCTGCAAAGTACTTTGGTCCTTTATCTGCCTGGGAAACACATCTGCACTTCTGGGAGTCACAGAGCACTGGAGTTCTGGGGCAGTCCTTGTAAAATCTCCGCTGTTGCCTTTATGGAGGGAGTCATCCAGGGCCGGCCTGGCCCCAGAGCTTCCCGTCCCCCAGTGCCAGAGATCCTCCAGTCAGTTCTTTCCAGTCTCCCAGGTTTACCAGGACCATGAGTACGCTTCAGTAAAATGTCCCCATTGCACCCATAATCGTTTATGCTGCAGTTTTCCCCTTTATCATCCGCTAAGGGGCTTTGGAAAGAGACCTGTCACCGCATGGACTTCCTGAGCTATGAATTCATTCTCTCCTCCATCGCCTCTGCCTTCTTCCTGGTCAAACAGCACCATTTCCCCACTGTGTCCTCCCATGGCTCCCCCATCAGCAGGCCTAGCCACCTCCTGGCCATCTTTAACCCGCACTCCAGTGCCTGACTCCCTCGCTGTGCAGTATCTTGCAGGACTGGGCTGCTGTATGGGGGGAAAAGCGGGGGATATGCTGCACCCCTTACAGGGGTGTCAAACTGGTTTTCCTCCATGCAAGCGGGGAACCCCAGGAGACCAGAGCAGCCCCTGGAGGTCCCCTGGGGCAATGCAAGTCCACCTTTACTGCAGGACTGGGCCTGCAATGCACAATCTAGCCCATCAAGAGCTGTTCCTAGGAATTCCTCTCCCCCCACGCCCCGTACAGGGAGTGAAATTCACCCTTCTTCCGCATAGCCCGTTGTGTGGGGCATTGTGCAGACAGCTAAGTGGGGCTAAGCATTCACACACCTGAAACCCGCGCAAGTGGAAACACAGCTCCTCCCGACCCCCTGTTCCATCGACCAGGTTTGGATAGCAGCTGTCACCACTTTGTGTCTCCTCCGCAGGTGGGGCTGGGCCGTTGATCTGGGGAGGCCAGGATCTGGTGGTCGCTGCACTGTCAGCAACTGCGTCTGCACTGGTCTAAATCGGCTGCAGCGTACTCCTTGCATGCCAGTTCTGCCAGTTCACCCGCCCCTCCATCCTCCCCGGGGGATTAAATCACAGGGCGAATTTCCCTGCCTGTGCCAGCCTGACCTCATGTGTGGGTGTGTTAACAGAACAGAGAATTCAGTTATGTGGGTGAGTCCGTGACTAACCTTTACATATACATCTCCCTTACTTTCGTCCCTTAGCTCGGTAATTCTACGGCACCTCTCGCAGTGGTATTTAATACTGATCTGTGAAACCCCACTACACAGATGTGTAAAAACTTTTCTTTCTATACCGGAGGGGGAAAATGTAGGAAGAAAAGCAGCATCAGAGCCAGCCAGATCAGAGCTAATCCTGGTATCAAAATGGCGGCTGTCAGTTCTCATGTACAATTAGAGGAAAGGCTATTCTGTCCTCGCTGAGTAACTTCCCCCTATTATAATGCTCTACTTTGTGTCTCAGTAAAAGAAGAAATGGTGAAGTTGCTAATAATGGCACTAAAAGAAAATATGCTACATCTGTTATGGATAGCAGTACAAAATTAGCTGATCACACCTCTGACACCCAAGATGTCTTCACTTAAAATACTCGTTGGCTTACTTTACATAATTTGCTGATTATATTTAAAAGAAATACAATTTTGCAATTACTGTTCTTTCTGGTGTGCTATCTATGCATCATTTTCTTTTTATGTTTATATATTTCTCCTTCATTAGTGCAGTCTGAAGGGTGATTAGATCCCTTCAAACATTTTACAGAGGTTAAACGTTGATTAAGATTTAATTATTACTGTAAATAGCTTGGAATGACATATGGTGCAAAAACCTGACATATGTGCATTTGAATAAATGAAGTGCTATTTCCCATGATGCCTCAGTAGCTGTTTAACAGCTTTGCTGAAGGGTTATGTTGCACCTCATGTTAAGATTGCTTTGATGTTATATTTTGTTGGGTTTTTGCAGCTGAAAGCTAAGAACAGTTTTTCCAGTTTTTAAAAACATTGAATATTTTAAATACCTAAATTGTTTTGCACAAATTTTTGCTAATTTGTCTAACTAGGTTAAACATTTTCAAAAGCATTTAGATTTTAACATGGGTTCCTAGCATTGTGTCAGCTACAGTATTGATTAAATGTATAGGATTTTTAAAAATATGATGATGTAAGATACCCTTTGCTGTTTCTGGGGAGATCCTGACCTGGATTGGACAACAAGAATTCCTCCTTTCTCCCCCCCTCCAATCTCTTCCTCCAAATACAGAGGTTCATACTATTTTTAGATCACAGAAAAGCTTTTTTGTAAATCTGATTGGAAAAAATAAAGGAGATTTCACAGGAAAAAGTGCATTGGAGAATAGAACAATGCTGCCTTTAAACCATAAATCGTCATAGAAGATCCACTAATAAACTTTTCAAAGACGGATATAGTATATTATTTAGTCTGTTCTATGGTGTATTATTTCATTTAACACTTCTTTATAGTGCATTCCATAGTGCATCCATAGTGCTTTACAAAGAGAAGGAAGACATGGGATGAAATCCTGGTCCTATTGAAATCAACCGGACTTTTGCCACCAACTTCAAAGGAGCTAGGATTTCACCCATTGTCCCCCTTCCTGAGACGGTAGGGCCCTGATCCTGGAATTGGAGCTGAACGTGCAGAGCCTTGCTCTCACAAGGAGCCCCACTGACTTCACTGTGTCTTGGCACAGTCAAAAGGATGGAGTTAGGCCATTCAATACCTTTGCAAACCCCACCCCAAAGTGTCCATCCGTGTGGATCCAGTTGCAGGACCGGGGACTAGATTGGATCTGACACGATGGAGGGAGAGGCGGCAAGGGAAAGGGAAATGTATGTAAAATAAGACAGTAGAGTTGCTTTAAAAAATGTGGTGTTTGGCTGTTTAAATGAATATAAAACTTCAAGGGTTGGAAAGGGATGCGGAGTGAGTAATTTCACATACCCTCATTCGGTGTAAGATGGTGTGATGAATTTAATCGTGGGAAAGCACTTGGAGGTCACCGGTGAAAGGCATTATTGAATTTCAGAGCACTGTTATTACTGCTCCTTACGGCAGCCCCAATCCTGCAGTTCACAGCAGAGTAACTCCACTGACTGCCGCAGAGGTTACACCTGATTTGCACAATTATGAGATCAGAGTCAGGCTCATTGACTTCAGTGGCATTACCCCTGATTTGTGCCAGCACAGGTACAATCAGAATAAAATCAGCTAAAGCCTTGCTCCTATTTATTTATTTTATTGATGTTTTCTGTTGCTGTCGGACAGTCTTAGCCCAATTCTAACCTTCCTTCCTCTTTGATTTGGCAGATTGAGACATCTCGACTGGAGCCAGAAATTGCAATGGTCACTACCAGTAAGACTGTTGTCTACAACAAAGGGTTGTAAGTGGAAGTGAATCCTCTCAGCGCAGAAGATCGGGGGAGGAGAAGGGAAAACTCACAATTACTTCTGGGGGGAAAAACAAACACTAGAACTCAGAGATAGTAACATATTACCACTCTCAGGTGCTGGGAGTGAATTAACACTTTCAGAATACCGACGCCTCACATCATTCAAAAAGATTAATATTAAAAGTTTTAAATTAGCAACAAGAACAAACAAAAAAAAAAAAGACTTTAAAACATTTTAGAGAACTAGTTACAGTGTAACCTCCTGAATTAGAAACAGCATTGCATGGAAAGGAGTTTAATGATACGTTGACATGGGTATGCTTAACTCTACGTGAAAGTAGACTGCACAAGACAATTTTGTTTTTTAATAAGAATTAAATCTGAACTCTGATGTTGCACAAAAATAATTCTGAGGAAATCAATTGGTGCATGAATAAGAAGCACTAGATAGGGTGTTTGAGAAATGTACAGTATTGATTAAATGCCAATCTTGCACCAGTAATCATGCACAAAAACGACGTTACTGGGTTAGGTTTGTGACACTTTGAGTCTAAACAAATAACACAATGAAGGTCGTAGCCTGGGTTCCCTCCTTCCCTCTCCTCCAAACAACCATGGTTGTATCCTGCCATTCCTTGGACTTGCAAAACATTCTCTGCGATTGAAGCCTAATGCACTAGCATAGCTGCAGCCTTTGCCCAGGATAGCAAGGTAACGAAAAGTCAACCTGCCCAGCTACGGTGCACGGAATGGGAAGAGATCTGCTAATCTAAAGAAAACAGATCTGTTCCTTAACTTTGCACCGACTAAATTCTGTTCTCAGTTACACTGACATGCCCCTGGAGTAACTTCACTGTCTTCTGTGAAGTTACACTGGTTTCAATGAGAGCGGACTTAGGCCTAATGGTGAAGGGCCAGATCCTCAGGTGGTATAAACCATCTGAACTCCGCCGATTTCAGTGGCTCTATTGATTGACATTAGCGGAGGGTCTGACTTATAATGTAGACCGCGTTCTCATTGCTCATGCCAGAGTACAGCCAGGGGCATTATTTCAGATTTAGGCTGGTGTAACAGAGATTAGAATTTGTCCCATTGGTGCATTTCACCACTGAAGAAAATTAGAATGAAAGGATCTTTATAAGAATCGAGGTCCAATGGCGATGGGCAGTGTAGACATGCATTGATAATAATTATTAAAATGCCAGTTTAGGACTGGAGGCTTTTTTAGGGGGGGTGCATGGGAAACCAAGCTGCCTCTGATGTAGAATGTATACAGATGGGTTCTTGCAGTGTTTCGTAGTAACAGGCCTACATCACTAATGTGTTACTCCAGTTTTACGCTACTCTGACTCCCCACTGGAGTTACACCAGTATAAACTTGGAGTCACACAGTGGTGGATCAAGCCAAAGGGGCCTGATTCTGCTCCCATGCTGGTGTAAATCAGGAGTAATTACACTGGAGTCAGTGGAGTTACACCAGTCTCATACCAGCCTAAGTGAGAGGAGAATCTGTCTCAAAGCATTCTATCTATATCTAGAGTTAGTGGGCCAAATCGTGTTCTCAGTTACTCTGGTGTAAATCCAGAGGAATTTCACTTAAGTCTATGGGCCTATTCTGGATTTACCCCAGGGTAACAGACAGCAGAATTTAATATATTTCTTCTAATGCACTAGATCACTGAATGTACCCGCATTGCTGAGTGACGCGGACAGCACTTGCTGAGCAATGGCAATGTATAAGGAGTTCAGAAAGAGACAGAAGGGAGTAAATGTGCTGTAGCAAAGCCCAGAAGTAAGAGAAATAGCAAGAATGGACTTTGACTGGTGCAAAAACTGATCGGGGAAACACTCTGCAGCACGTTCTATCAATACACAGATCCCACATGGAACCACTGGGCTGACGCTCCTTTTACAATGGTTTTACACCAAAGCAGTTCCATCGTCGCTAAAGGCGATCACCTTCATGAGCGGAGATTCAAGCCCAGTGGAGTTAGAATGGTGTATGCTTGGTCCGAGGGAGTCAGAGCTGCAAAGTCCAGATCTGCCAGCCCCACCCTGCATTAGCTAGCAGACACACAGGGCCAGATCCTCAGCTGGTGCTAACTCCCTGGAGACCAGTGGAACTATACTGATTTACATCAGCTGACCACCAGAACTGATTGTTCATTGTCTTACTCCTTATGTCGTTCACAGCTGCATTTGCACGGGGCGCCTGATCCAAAGCCCATTCAAGTCAATGCCATACTTCAGCAGGCTTTGGATCAGGTCCAAAGGGAATGCCAGAGCCCTACCTTTTTGGTGGGGTAACATTTTACATCCACGTGGCACAGATATCTCAGCTGACACATGGGGCAATCCAGCCCAGAATGTGGCCTATTGATTCCAACCCGTGTGTACATGCGTTATGTGGGTCACAGCAATAATTAAACACCAAAGCCAGGCCTACCACTGCAGCTATGTAAGAAATGGAGCACACCAAGAGGTGAAACATAAGAATCCAACTGCCAGTGAGAAATGCAAACAGAGCTTTGGATAAAACCTTAGATCACAGAATTAGTGAAAGAAAACTGGGGCTTTTCTTTGCTATGCTGGTTGAGTGGAAGATAAAAGCCAAATTAAAATAAACCCAATCCTCACAACTGCTGGACATCCACAAACACGCAGCTACGTGGTGGAGAAAAACTAGTATTAAAAATATGCCAAATGTGTGTAACAGCTAAACTGAGCCTAAAGGGAAGCTGAATAATCTCATGTTCCTAATGAATGTAGAAACCAAATTGGATCTCATTGTATGCAGCGCAACCTGTGTTCTTTATTGTTCTGAACTGAAATCAAAGAGGCAAACACAATCAGCTGCTCCTATTAACAATGAGGAAATGTCCTGGCTCTGTTGTCTATCAGCATCGCCCAATTTTCCATGTCATAGTGTTTTGTCACCCTTTGAACCACTCTGCTGAAACCCTGCCAGGATCTCGTAAGGGAGGGCCTAACTGAGTCATTTGAGGGTGTGGAGGAGGTAGAAGTGGTGGTGATTTGTTTTTACATCATAATTACTGATCAAAGATTCTACTGGCTGTGAACTCTATCTACTTGCCGGGGCTACAGATGGAGTGAGTAATTTTCAACATGCAGAGCTAATTACAGTGCTTGGTAGAAAAATATTCAAGGATTTGCTCACTGCATTTTTTTTTTTAGAGAGATACCTGGGGCGGGGTAGGGGAGAGAGTTTTTCAAATGTCAAAAAAAAAAGTCAACCTAGTTATTTTTCCCAAGGAGGAACAGAGACTGCGGATTGCTTTACTTCACTCAAACTTTGACTGCCGAGTGTTTAAGATCAGTGCTTTGCGGGTTATTAATTAGCAGGGGAACTAATCCATAGATGCATGGGGAGGCTTGGATGCTTTAGAAAAGAATGGAGTGGGAGAGTTAATATACCCTAATCTTAAATTGCAACTAGAGGCCCTGATTCTTTTTTCACACTGGCATGAATGAGGAATAACTGGCAATTAAAAGAGTCCCATGGTAGGACTGTTATAAAAGGATCAAAGCCAGGTGCATCATGAGGCTCCACATTTATTTACTTTCAGTGAAGTCATATCGAACTTGGTCAGTTGATGTGTCAAAATAGGGGGCCACACTGGGGTGACGGTTTATACCAGCTGGAGATCTGGCCCGGGATTTTTCTATTTTTCATTTTTGCAAATTTGTCCTGAGATCTAAAAGGCAAAGCTGGGGTAGGGGATTGTTCTAGGTGTTATGTCATCCCAGCGGACAGCACCCCCTAGCACGATGGGTCTAGGTCCATGATGAGGGCTCCTAGATGCTGCGATAATAGAAATAAATTATTATAATTATTCGCAGTTCTCCCGTGAAGCACAGATAGGATCATCTCAGTTCTGCCTTTGAGCCATTCTCTTATCGGTTTGAGATAGCAGAAGCAACCGAGAGCGCTTACGGCTGGCCTCAAAACAATCAGCTTATCCCCTTGTGCTCTCAGGGATGGGGGCATTAGTTAATCACATGGCCAATTTCTTCCTGAGTTGGGGAGGCACAGGGAAGAATTCCTTTTCAGGCAGTGGACAAAGTTTCTGTGGCTGCTAGCCCTTGTTTCTAGATTTGCCATCCCATTGCCTGTGAGAAATGTAGCAGTGCGGCCCTTCTGTTCATACGTCCCCAGGCCAGAAGGAACCGTGACAACCTGCATAACACAGGCCCGAGAACATCCCAAAAGTAATTCCTAGAGTGGATCTTTTAGAAAAAACCCAATCTTGATTTGAAAACCGTCAGTGATGGAGGATCCAGCACGAACGTTGGTGAATCGTTTCAATGCTTGACGATGTACCATGTTCCAATGGTCAGCTGATGTAGAGGTGACACAGGCAGGTGAGTCTGGAAATCATCCTACAAGGACAGCTGTGTATGGCGCCTGATACAGTACCTGCAGCCTTTTCGGCCATGGACCATTGCTTCCCAAAGACGGAGGGCAAGCTTTGCTGGCTCACTCCGGCTGCTCTGCACCACGGGTGCCCCTCAGAACAACCAGTGTATCTGGCTTTATTGTACCCTCGATGTACCCTCCATTGGCGGGGTCGGGAGATCCGCCTCGGATTGAGAGTGGTACATGGGCCTCAGTGATAACCTACAGGGAAGACACGGGGTGGAACATGCTCGACACCCCTTTATCACACAGAATGATAGTAGCTGCCTGAGAGGGCGGGAGTTGGGGGGGAATAGGTCTCTCTGGCCCATGTTCTTTTTTTAGCATTGTTTTGCATGCTGAATCCTTTTTAGTCCACTTCCTTTCATTCACCTATCTTCTCTCTTGTTCGTATTCCTTTTCCCCACCCACCTTTTCTCTCCTTCCTCCACCTCTTCTTGTTGGTCCATTCTCTCCTCTCCCCATTTTAATCCCCCTAAGTGCTGCCCAGTTCTCTCCTCTGCCCCTGAGCACTGCTGCCTCTTCTAACTCACCTCATCCTCTTAAGGCAGCCTTTATTTGAATGGTTTTCAGCAGATGCTTAGGCGAAGCAAAATCAGGGATGGACATGACCTGTGGGCTGGTCATGTCCATCCCGTTTCCAATACAAGATTTTTCTCGGTGACCTCTCCTACTGGCAATGATTGCTGATGTAGGCTCTGCTCACCCTGTTGTCAATCAGGAATAGCTCGGTTTAAATCAGTGGCATTCCACCGCTACGTAACTGATGTTAGGTGGGAAGAGGATCCACCCAAAGCCTCTGCCCATGGGGGACAGAAACCAAGAGATGGGTTGGAGTAGGGATACATAAAGTGGAGAAGGAGATGTCTTCCACAGCCCAGAGCCCTGGCTCAGTTTGATATCGGCTATGAAAGGCTGGTTTCTTCTTTAATACATGTAACGAACTGAGCGGGAGTAATCCAGCAGTCAGAACAGTTCCTCCTCTTGGTGTACAAGAGCACATGGTTTGGGCCTTCCAAGAAGAAATCCGTGCAAACTTGGAGATCATTTGCCAGAGTTCTTTGCTGCTTCCCGTGGCCAAGGCGCAGAGATTCATTTGAAAATGATGACCCAAAGCCTGCCCTGGGCAATTAGAGTGATCAATAGGAAGCTACCCAGGTGTCTAAGGGCAGGACATGGACACGCTCCCTAAGCAGTTGGGGAGCGCCCAAGCCAGCCACTGCAGGCCGGGTAAATGACCATGCACAGGCACTGTTCCCTCCTTGAAACCAATCCAGGAAAAGTGTCAATATAGATAAAGAGCAGCAGCTTCCTGCCTTTCAGGGTAGGTGCTGCATGCCCTGGAATGTGCTGCTACCCTAGTGACCCAGAGCAGCATCCATCCTCCAGCAGGCCTTGCTCCCTCGAGCCCCTCCTCAGGCCTCCCTTGATTGGCTGGCCATTGCGCTGGCTGGTACATGTAGATGAT
Source organism: Mesoclemmys tuberculata (assembly GCA_007922155.1). NCBI lineage: Eukaryota > Metazoa > Chordata > Testudines > Chelidae > Mesoclemmys > Mesoclemmys tuberculata. The sequence continues at coordinate 4,498,491 of ML675627.1, read as the reverse complement.
CCATGGCTGACGCTGGCATCATTGCAGTTCTCATCTCTGGCTATGCATGTGACTCAAACGTCCGAGCTCTGGTGCACAGTGTCAGCCACACAGAGGGCACGGGAAGTCCGTATCTGTGCTGTTTGATGATGCAGTGCCGTGGCGCCTTTCGTGTGCAGCTTGCAGACAATTGCGTTGATCCCGCTCAAACCTGTTCCATGCCCTGTTCCATGTCCGAGACCACCAGTGAATTCAGTTCTGATCCCCTTGCTCGAGTTCTTTGAGATTGGTGCCACTCCAAGCAGACTACTCTCCGGGGTATCTTTGACGCGCTTATACGGATGACCCTTCTTTCTTTTGTCCTGCCTCAGCTCCCCATACAAGATCTGTGCTGGGAGACAGTGGTCTTCTATTCTGATGATGTGTCCGGTCCATCTGTGTTGTGCTCTCAATAGCATTTCCTCAATGCAGATTGTGTTTGCTCTCTCAAGTCCATAATATTGATCACTGTGTCCTGCCATCAGATGCTCATTATTGAGCGGAAGGAGCACATGTGAAATTGCTCAAGCAATGTGAATTGCCGTCTGTAAAGAGTCCATGTCTCAGATCCATACAGGAGAGATGTTAGAACCCCTACACTGTAGATCTTCAGTTTGGTGGAGAGACGAATGTTGTGTTGGTTAAGGATTTTTGTTCGGAGTCAGCCAAGGGCCAGGCTAGCTTTCCTGATTCTGGAGGTAATTTCCTTATCCAGGGAACCATCACTCGAGACGGTGCTGCCCAAAAACCTGAACTGACCACATATATAATATATATACACATCACAAACAAGGATTTAGTGTCTCACCCTTTCCTGGACTCCTCTTTCTTCTCTCTGGTCATTGTCTAACTCAGGGCCATATTGTCCGACACAGTTTTAAACAGGAGTTCCTTCTCATGTCAATGGCCAGTGTAAGATGGACAGCTAGACTCGCTTTTCACTTACGCTGGTGTAAATCAATGAGATCAGTAGTGTGCAAGAAAACTCAATCCCTTTGGGATTTTTAAACTTTTGGGGGCAGGGATGGTCTATAAAGCACCGTACAGAACATCAGCCCTGCTCACGGCCCAGGACCCCATTGTTAGGTGCTGCGCAAACAATAATAATGGGCCAGACTCACCGTGGTGTTACATTACTCCAGCTTTAGGCTGTTGTATCACCACTGAAATCTGTGGCGTTAACCCAGTTTAAATCTGGAGCACTGCAGTGTTTAATCAGACTTTTTTTTTTTTTAAACCACTCACATTTTTTTTAGAAGGGCTTGCAGTGGACTTGGGTGTCAATAAAAGCAGCAGAGTGGTTCAGCAAAGACAAAGCTGGTGGTGGATGCTCAGACGTGATTGGCTTAGGAACAATTAGTCGTAAATGGCCTCTTTCACTTGCGATTGACTCGTATGTGGCGTCTGCATTCGCCGTAGAATACTTGAAACTTGTACTGCAGGCCTGATGCTCATGAGAAGATGGTGTGTAAAGTTCACACTGCTATATTTGCACTGTATTCCTTGTAAACTGGGCTTAGCACTAGCCTGGTGCTGATTGTACGGAATTATGAATCTCTTCGTTTATTACCTTCTGATATTGTTTACTTGTTCCCCAAAGGATGTGACATGATAATGTGAAAATACGATCAATTCCAGAACAAGTTGAAAATGGCCACATTTACTGGACAGCTAAGCACTACGAGCTGTGAAATCTTTGACTCAGGTTTTCAAGCATGTTTAGTGATTTTTTGGGGAAACCAGCCTGAAACTCCTTGAAAAGAGGCCGGATTTTTAGAGGAGGGTGCTCAGCATTTCCTAAAAAATTGGGCCCCTTTAGGGTTTCAGGTTGCTGCCCTCCCCCAAAAAAATGGAAGCATCCGAAATCACTCATCACTTTTTTAAATAGTTGGATCTCCCTTTACTTGTGAAAGTCAAAAAAAAGAATGACCCAAATTCTGTTCTCAAGCAGACCTGTAGTAAATCTGGAGTAATCCCACTGACTTCAAGGGGGTTGGACTAGGTGTAAATGAGATCAGAGTCTGGCTCAAATAATAATCTAACACGACTGATAGCATGCATCTTCAGAGAACACGCACGCACACGCGCTTTACTATTTGTACAATATTAGAAATTAAAAGCATGGCACTGGGAGAGTGAGAGCACATTAGTACTGTTTATTAGAACAGCAAATTGTGCCAAAAACAATACACACAACAGCTAATGATAACATTATGCACATTCACTTTATAGCTAATTAATCTCTCCGACTTTCCTAATGTACAAGAGGAGTTTCGAATCTGTGAGAACAGCACTGTCATTTGCATTTATTATTTCCCATAATTGGGGAAGTGGGAGAAATGGCAAAAAAAAACACATCGAGTTGTTCACCTCAGCAGTTAATAATAATGAGATGATCATCTCCCGTAGTATTTAATTAGAAATGTAGCAGTTAATTGATTTCTTGGGTATGTTAATTAAGAAATAACGAGGCCCAGTTTACAGCGAAAGGAGCCAGCAAGAAGTTTGAGTCCCTTGTGGGAGATGTGTTTGCATCGGCTGCTCCCCGGGCGGGCTGGCATGGCGACTAGCGCTCAAGGCGACTGGAGGGTTATTGGAGCTTGAGGGGTTTTCAGGACCCAGGCAGGAACCAGCTGGCTCACCTGCTCCTGTGGGAGACCCTGGCGGAAGGGGGCGTTAGGCCAGGAAAACTCACCTCAAGCACTGTCTTGAACAAGCAGTGCCCAGGCCCTGCTGCTCCTGGGGTAGTTTCCAGAGGCTAGGACTGTCCATCCACAGGCTCTGTGCCTCGGTGTGGATTCCAGGGCCACCTGCACGGTGTTGGCGATTCCAGGCTCTCTGGAAGGCCTTAGGCTATGTTAACATTGGAGCAGATTTCCCACCCACCAGAGGGCAATAAATCCCTCACAAGAACCACCTGGTCCATTCCTCACGTGCAGATGCTGGATGCCATGTGGGGTCGGTGCCACAGAGACAGCCGCTCCGCACTTTCATGTTACAGCCATGGATCCATGCTAGTTGCATGCATGGGAAGCCCCAAGGAAACCTTGTCTAAGGAAATTGCTGCCACTTCACTTCAACCACGAGCCAACGGGCTGTTTCCCACTTAGTTTAACGGGCTTGTCTGTAGGGCTTTGGTGTAGACGCTACCTATGCCGACAGATGGGATTCTCCCATCAGTGGAAGTAACCCACCTCCCCAAGAGGCAGGAGCTGTGGTTGATGGAAGAATGTTTCCCTTAACCTAGAGCTGGCTACATAGGGATGTAGGTCAGCTTAACTACGCTGCTCAGGGCTGGGGATTTTTCAGCCCGCTGAGTGACATCGTTATGCTGACCTTTTTTGCTAGTACAGACCAGGCCTTATTCACACGCTAGGGCAGCAGGAGTAGCTGCTAAGGTATATTATCGTCTCTATAGATGGGAGAAGCCATTGAGGCCTTCTTTCTACAGCTAGCCACAGCCAGAGGTTACGAAGATGCCCAAACCACAGTGAGCCTCATCACCAGCACACGTAAGGTAACAGAAATAAGAAGGAGCTACATCAGCCGAATGGGGTCCCAGGGCATCGCGAGTTAGATCTGCTGTATTAACTTGCAAGCAATGCCGTAAACCTGCAACGTGAAGCAAAATCTTAAAAACGAGAGCAGGCACAGCTAAGTAATAACATGCTGTGTGTTTCATCCTCGCTAGACCAGCTGGCAACCTAATCATGAAAACGTCCCAGCCCAGGCAGAAAATGAGCTTGCCTGGCTTTTCAGTCCAACAACGACCCTTTCCTTACCAGGGCTGGGATGGGTAACAGACGCTTAGCATTCCGCATAGCAATAGCTACTTTTGTTCAATACACTTTGTAAAACAAAATATAGCAAATCTGCTAGATTACAATAGAGAGATCTAATATCGTATGGCTTGTTCATGTCTGCTTCACGCATAGCTTCAGAGTCAAAGTTAGGTTCCTTGCACGTCTTCAGCTATGTCATCTAGTTCTGGTTTTGTTTATGGCTTGTTTTGTTTGTTAACTAAAGCCCCAATGCTGCAATTTAGGCAAAACTCCACTTACTCAGTGTTCACATGTTACTTATTGTCCACCCGTAGAGTGTAAGCTCTACGGGACAGGGACATATGGGCCAGATCCCCAACTGTTGTAAATCCGCGCAGCACCAGGGATGTCCCTGGCCATGCACATCTGTTGTGCTCTATGAATAATACTAATATTAAAGTCAACAGGAGTTTTGCCTAAGTGAGCAACAGAGGTACAGCTGAGCTGTGCCAAGTACCAACTCCCCTCAAACTGGTTCAGCTGTGCTGCTGACACCGCTGTCCATGCTACCACCACGCCGCCGCTAGTTGTACGTGTGCTGGCGCAGTGAGAGCTAGCACAAGGATGTGTACGGGAGCAGGGGAGGTACACCGCAGCTCAGCGTGTCGACATCACAGTAGACGTATAAATACCGTTGTACAGCAGTAGAGCAGCTCAGGGCATGCCTCATTTCTGGTTTTATGTATGAAATGTGAAATAAAACGTGACACTGAAACGACTGGAGAAAATTGACCATATAGATCTCAGGGTTACATCAATGCCACATATCAAGAGAGATGTGGCTGTCTCTTCCTTTTTTCTTCCTTTTAAAAGCTTATGACTAAGAACTCCAGCTCTCTGCTATGCCACCCAGATGCATTTGGGAAGCTTTTCGGTGCTGTTAGGCATATTACAGCAGCCAGAGAAGCTGCAAACAAAACATTCTTAGGCTACAAAGAGACTAGTGAAATGGGGCAGCTACGCTGAGGAGCTAGCCTGGCTGTGAAAGTTACCGGTGTCACGTACAAAATATGTGGGCTCAAAAAGGTACTGACAATGTTGGTTATTTACAGACCTTGAAGTCTGCCTGGTTCCCTTTAAGAAATGTCCTTGTTTTATGTTTTTTAAATGACATCCTCATGTGACCTTAACCTGGCTAAAGAAATCACTCTTCAGAAAACAAGCCACTCCAATTTGAATGCACCTTATAATTGTATTGAATGGTGAAATGTAAATCGTGAGAAACACAGGGGTATTACCTTTCTGAAATGTCTCGTCTTCCAGCAATTATGATGTAACTTTACAAGCACATATACCTCTGTCAATTTAAATCAACTCCGAAATACGCACAGTGTCTTTTTAACCTTCTCAATAGATTTATCAATCGCAACACTTTATGTAACACTTCTAAATGTCTGGAATAAAAGCAGATGCATTTAAAAGGTTTGACTCTAGCTTGGTTAGTGTATGTATGATAGATACAAGTCTGTTTTCATCCAGCAGGGTTTAGTGGGGCACAAAAGTTTTGTGTGTGTGCGTGTTCGTTCTGCCCCTGCAGGATGCAATAAGATCTCTGTTTGCATGTGTGGATATGCACCGCATTGTCCCCCGCTAAATGTCCAAGGCAAGAAAGCAACAGTTTTCACAGGTTCATCCAAAATGTTTTCTGAGTTTATTAATGTGGAAAAACTAAAACAATATTCTCGGTATTAATTCTTATGGGAAATAAGTCTTCCCTGCTTTCTCCTGTAAAAGCCATGGCTGACTAGTGAGGCATTCAGTACCACATCCAGCCAAGTTTAGAAATTAATTCAGATGAGTGTTTACGTGTCATTTAACTCGCATTATTTGCGGGGGTTTGAGTTAATCTTTTAAAAACCCTTTAACCTGATGGCTCAGTTAGTAAAATAGTAACATTCCCTCCCTAAACAATTACTTGGAATGTGATTTTTTCCCCAGCACTTATGAGGTGAATCATTACCTAGATTTTCAGGGGTATAGATTTTTTTCGCCTTTTGTTTTAAGGACAAGAGGCAATAACGTGGGGTGAAATCTACCCCTATACAAGTCCCACTTGAGCCCCTTGTTTCCAGAACCGATATGGTACTTGAGCCTTGTAATTTCACCCTGAGAGATTAGTAGCCAAGATCTCCCATCCTCCAAGGAATGGAGAACAATGTATACAGAATCAGTGGCCTCCCCAATGGCTCATCAGGTGTGTTTGTGGAATTGGCCACAGCACAGAACCAATTCTGTCTTGTTGCTTCGTGCCACAAAAGAACAACTGAACCCACCTCTTTCTCTTTAAGCCGTGTCAGGAAAAGAATTGGAGATGGGACCGTGATTACTGTGGGTGACCAAGCTGTTCATGCCATGAGACATCCTGAACCTTCCACCCGCATGAAGGATCTTACGCCAGAGCTCTACACAAAGGTTGTACCATTTTAGCCAGGCTGGTATCATTAAAGTGGTACAACCTACCGAGTGTGAATGCACTCATGCCACTATAGCTTACCACCGTAGAGGAATAAACTAATCCCTCCATGCTGCCTGGTTCCTCTGTTTCTAAGACCTGCTTTGTCTGCCTGTTACTCGCACGCCCAGCTGCCACCACGTTTCATGTCCTGTGTGCTGCGCAGCGACAGGAGGGGACGCCATGCTTGGAAAACGAAACTGGCTCATCATTAAGGCATTATTTCTGAAGAGGTAACGGCACCAAGCACTCAAGCCATGTGCCCACAGACTAGCTCCCTGGTTCCTCCTCCAACCTGTTGCCTCCTGCCACCTGGGCACCTTCCGCCAAGGGGCATGCAAGTTGCTACCCTGGTCTAAAGCACCATAACTGCTGATCTGACTATTTTGGTTTTAAAAAAAAAACCATCACACGCTGACCAGCCTCGTTAGCCTGGTACAACCCCTATTGTAGACCAGGCCTTCGACATCAGAGGTGGAAAAGACCAATTAGAGTCTGGCTAGGGTGGGGCAGGGTTCACGGATTGTCCAGTGTTGCATTCTGATTGGCTGGTCGGGCCTTTTTGGGATGCACCAATCCCAGTGGATACTTCATCACATAAATACATGGGCATAAAAAAATCCCTACCCCCCCGGACTGCAGCAGGGGAGAGATTCCTGCGGTGGGAAAAGGGACCAAGCCAAGGCAGCCTGGGAGGTGACTAGAAGCCGTTCAGGGGAGAGGTGAGCAAGGGGCTGAAGAAACCCATGTTTGACCATTTAAAATGCCCCTCTCCCAAAGTGCCACGCTGCCCTGTGGGCCACTTTTAACCCACATTCTAGTGCAGACGCTAAACTGGGAGCTGCTCACTAGTGCAAATGATTTCTTTGCTAAGAAAGTGAGTGGCCAGGCGCTCAGAGGCCGTGCGCCGGGCCGAGCAGAGCAGTCGGGTTGCTGGGCTCACAAAAGCTGGGGGATGGGTTTAGTTAGCTCAGGTAATGTTAAAAGAGGGGAGAACAGGTCAGCAAAAACCCCAAACACGCTGAATATAGGCCACGTTGTGGAGAAAAGGGCTTTGGCACCATGTAGCTGCTGTTTCCTGTTAGCCCACTGGTCGGAACTACGTTTCCTAGTGGCAGTTCACATAGCAATACACGCCTATCCGGGTGCATACAAGATGGCCCACGGTGCATGGCTCAGGTGGGTGAAGACACCAGGCTCGCCCGATGCCTGTAGCCTATAAACATAGACCCAAGAAGCTTGTGTATTAGTCCAGCCCCAGACAATGCAGGGTTAACCCCATGCATAGTGTTACAAGGGCTTTGCCCAGTGCATTTTTGAGCAACGCAAGCAAAGAGATTCCCGACACGTCCCTTGGGAGATGTTATTCCACAGCCTAGCATCATTGACCATCAGGCAGCCAGGCACTTAGCTGACGTGCTCAGCTCCGGGACAACGCCTCTAACAGTACAGCACCCCCTAGTGTCACACGGTGATCGCAACATCTGGCCTGTGAGCTTGGCTCACAGACGCGTGCTATTCACGCTGACACCTAGACAGCGTCTTAGCTTATAGGAGGATGACGCCGCCCCCTTCCAAAATCCACCCTGCGCCCCATATTGATGGAGAGTGTTAAATAGCTAAATAAAGCATCACTAGCGTTTTTAAAAAAAATAACAATCTAGGCCAACTTTTCTACGGCTGGCAGGTGTCGTTTAAAATCCTCTTTTCGAGGCACTGCCAAAATGGTGGGCCTAAGCAAAGCCCCTCCCTCTCCCACCACCCCCAGGGAAAAAAAACCAGCAAACCAATAGTGTGTTTTAATTCGTGAATAACTCTAAGTAAAGCTAATTAAATAATATAAACAGTGAGGTTTAAAAAATCTATGCGCACAAAAATACCGTGCACATTTTTAACCCTCTGTGGCTCCAGCTCTGACACTGGGTGAAAAGTCTGTGTGCGCTTCTTTGAAGCCAGCTCGTCTCGTCTCAATTGTATGTCTGTCCAGCGTAAAACATTGGACGTCAGTGGCCTTTCTCCTGCTTTACACCTGGATAACTTGGACCAATCTCCCTCCCCCGGTGCCTTTCTAAACCCAAGTTTCTCTGTGGTTGATAAGTAGGCGATCTGCTGCGAGCTAAACCCAACACAACCGTGAGCTGCAGCAGTTGGCCAAAAAAAACCCAAACCCAACAGCATGTTCGGAACCATTAGGAAATGAGTAACTAATAAGACAGCAATTATCAGAATGCAACTATATAAATCCATGGCGCGCACACCTTGCACAATGAGTACAGCGCTGGGTGTCCTAGCCCAAAAAAGCTATCTTAGATTTGGAAAAGGGACAGCGACGAACAACGAACGTGATTATGGGGTTTGAACAATTTCTGTATGAGGCGAGATTAAAACGACTGGGACTGGTCAGCCTGGCAAAGAAACAACTGGGTGGGGGGTCGGGGGGGGCACTATGCTAGAAGGCTATAAAATCATGAATGATGTGGTGCAAGGGAATAAGGACATGTTCATTACCCCTTCACATAACACAAGACTTTGGGGGGGGGGTGTCAGCCAATGAAAGTACCAGGAGGCAGGTTTAAAACAAACAAGAGGCAGGATGTCTTCACACAATGCACAGGCAACCTGCGGAACTCCTTGCCAGGGGATGGTATGATGGCCAAAAGCATAACTGGGTTCAAAAATGAATTCGAGCAGTTCCTGGAGAAGAGGTGCCGCATTTGCTAGTAGCCAAGATGGTGAGGGAGGCAACCCCATGCTCTGGATGTTCGCAGCCTCTGACTGCCAGAAGCTGGGAGTGGACGACAGGGGATGGCTCACTGGATAATTGCCCTGTTCTCTTCATTCCTTCTGAGGCATCTGGCATTGGCCACTGTCGGAAGACAGGTTAGTGGGTAAATGGCCCATTGGCCTGCCCCACTGTGGCTTTTCTGCTGCTACTCCCACGCCCCCACGCTGCCCCCCCCCACCGGGCGCAGATCCTGAGCCAATGCAAAACTGTTCTAGCCACCAGTGGTTTGCCCAGTCTAGTTTTAAACGGCCAATGCCATGGTGGCCCCCCTCTGCCCCCCCACCCCCCGCTCTCCTGGGCCTTCCTTTGCAGCCAAGCAGCCCCGTGCTGTAGGTCTCACGGTCAGGCGGCGTTTCCTGATTTCCCACTTACAGCTTCACTTTCTGGACACCTTCCCTTTCGTCCTAATTACACACACTGGACCCCCCCCCACCCTCAAGTGAGTCGCTGCCCATCTTAATGTTTGGGCCCTGTAGTGGGCTGCCTCTCCCCCCCATCCAGTCGCAGGGCTGAAGGATCAGCCGGCAGGTATTAACCTGGTCGCCCCTGTGCTATCTATGACTGCGGGGGAGGAGGGGCGGGGGAACACGACCTGCCTAGCTCCAGCCTGTGCTCAGGTGTCATCCCCCCCCGCTCCCCCCCCAGTGTGCTGCGCCATCCCAGTTTGTTTGTTTAGTGCTGTCGAGCCTTGTTGATTACACGGCCCGTTCTGAGATCCTCTGGGAAGACACCTGTCGGAGCCCTGAGCCGCCAGCTCCCAGGCCCCTAGGCCGAGCCCCTCGGTCCGTAAGCCTGACAGAAAGCTGGGGGGCGGCGGGGGGGGCGGAGGGAGGGCACAGGAGGTAATTGGTGTGTGAACACTCCCACAGACAGAGCCAGGCGTTTAGTAACCTGAGCTCAGAACAAATTCCTCTGTCCCTGCTGGAAGCAAAACAGGGACTGAGAAAGCGGACAGAGAAGGGACGTCTACCAGCGCTAATCCTTCTGCTGTCTGTCTCCCAGGGGCAAGACGCACTCAGGCGAGGCACCTTGCACCAGGTAAAGGCAAAGCCAAGCCTTGTGGTGCTGCTCTTACCAGAGCTGCCCGGCTGCCCCAAAGGCCAGGCCGGCGCAGTTACGCTCCAGGGACAACAGGAGCCACTCAAGTCCATGAAAATCAGGGCCAGGAATCCCAGTCGAACCCGGCAAGGCAAGAGGTGCTAGTCACGGGCTTGGACTCACGCAAGGGCTGCTCTACCAGGGACCTGTGTGTTTTAGGCAGGCCTGGGCTCAAGTGGCAAAGTTTGGCACCAAAGTTTTAGGGCATTGAGCTTTGGGCGTTTGGCTCGGGCAGGTGTAGAAATACGGGCCAGTTGCAAAATGTGGATTTAAACTTCCCAGAGTTTGGTTTGGTGGCTTTAACCACCGTGGCCCAGATTCGCAAAGAGCTTTAGGTGCCCAACTCCCATGGTTTTGTGTCTCCCCCACTTTTCTGGCCCAGGAGAATAAAACCACTTCCTTCCCAGGTGTCACTGTTTGGAAATCTAACCTGAGAGGTCAGACATTCCTCCTTCCTCGGCATTCACAGAGAAGGCTCTCAAGCCCGCGTCGAAATATCACACTCACTGAACTATTTGGGGATCGGAGCGTAACTGACCCTACCCTACAGGGCTTTTAATGATGTGATGAAGAGGCAGGGCCTGCTGAGTTAAAAAGCTCTGTTAACACAGCAGCGTCCCTGCGATTCCCCAGGCCTAGAGCTACTCCCTTTTATCAGCCATTCAAAGGTACTTACAAGGAAAATGGAAGGCTCTCCCTTGACATTCAATACCTGGCGCAGGTGTGAAGAGCTGCTAAACCATAAACCCCCCTCGCATACCTGCCATACCTGTGCTGTCTGCCCTGAGACACGCAACTGGAGAACACCAGCTGTTTTCTCAGGCCCTGTTGTCTCTAAGTGGGTTTCCGCTGCTGCGTGATGAGTGTCAATAACATGAGTAAGTTAGGGCTTAAGAAGCGAGGAGACCAAAAGGTCTGGCTAAGGCCCTCTTTGCGGTGTAACGCTACAAAGGGGCACTCGTTTCGTGAGATGGCTATCTCACTAATGGCTTCTTTGCCCGAGAGACAAAGGAACAGCTGTGGCTGAAAACGCCACCAGAAAGGCCAGAAATGAGCCAGCCTGCAACGTTTCCAGCTTCAGCCGTATCACAAGCAGGTGGATCTGTCTGCGTTCCTCACCTCAACGGGTCCAATTATTTGCCCAATAAATCATGGCCAATCCAGCACCACCTAAAACGCAGTGGTGAACTCTGTGCTTCCAGAGGCGCTGCACAGATACTGCCAGGAGGGCTACGCTAGAAGGGCCATGAGCAAATAAAATTGCCATGCTCAACTTCAAGGCAGGTGCGGGCATAGACCACTCCCTCCCTACCCCCCCCCCAGCTCTTCCTGATGCACAGGATCCTTTGACTCTGCTCTAGGTCTTACCAGTATCAGGCCTATTGCGGAGCAGATTAAATCCCAGCTACTAGGACAGGGTATATAAACCCAATTTCAATGGGCCAACTCTTTGTGGGGGGGGCAGTGTCTTCCACGGCAATGATGCCCAGTTACAGCAGCTGAGGCTCTGCCTTGGGGTATAGACGTGTAAAAGGTGGTCTTTTCAGGCAGGTGCTTTTGCCTTGATTAGAAACATCACACAGCAAGTTTGGGACGCAACAACAGGCCTGTGCAGCCCTGAAGACACCCACACACGCTGGTCTGCACACAAACGTTGCACTGGTTTAACTACAATCAGCTGTTAAATGTATTTAGTTGAACTGGGCCAGATTCTTCTGTGGCAACTTCCAACTCCTCTGTGTCCCTTCCAACCTCGTCTTCTCTGACTCTGTGTAATGTTGTGTGTAGACCAAGCCTGCGTGTGTTTGCCAGCATTATTACTACGCCAGTAGGGACCATGAGCACAGCTATGACATTTTTCCAAACAAAAGCACTAAAACAGATTTAATGTCCTCTGCAGCTAACTATTTTACCAATTTAGTCACTTCACATTTAAGGAGCGGGTGGATGTTGCTGTCATTTTTGGCCTTCTCTAGAAAAGATGGAAAGTCGGTAGCTTAGGTGCAAAGGAAAAAACTTGTTCCCGTACGTGCTTCTTCTTTGCTGCATAAAAATCCTGGAAAGTATTTTTCTTTGTCTTCGTTTCTCTCTCTAATTTTTGACATCAGAAATTTAGGTCTTATCTACCTTGTTTTTCCTGGAAGGCTCTACAGATGAATAGGGACCTAGCAGCGCTGTGACACTGCAAGTGCAATCTGGGTGAAGGGACAGGCTTTTCAGTCAGAGAGTTTAAAACTCTTGGCTGATTCACTTTGTTAACATCTGTTTAGCTCAAACACCTGACAAACTGTTGGGAGAAATCACATCTTTGTGAAAGATGCTTTCTGCCCTTTCAGTTAAGCCGAAGAAAGCTCTCAGGCTACATCTCTGGGCTTTTCAAAGAGACTCTCAGGAAAAATAAAAAGCTTCCACCTACTTTTCCTTCTTTTTGGCAGCTAAAAAAGACACACACAAAAATGCCTGATCCTTCATGCGTGTGTAGCTGTCCCCATAAAAACCAGCCTGTCCACACACACACTCAGAGGCCCAGATCCAGAGCCAACAAAAACAGACAAAAGAAGTGCCAGTATCTGCACTGTACAGCCCCGGAGAGACTGCCATCCAGCTCCTCAAAGGTCTACCTCAGCCCTGCCTAAATCCCACTGATTCTCCGGGAATCTGTGGCAATGTCAGGAATTGAATTCAGATCTTCCGAGTTCCACTCCAGTGCATTCACCATGAGCCCGGCCCGCCATCCCGGCAAACGTTAAAGTCCTTCATGTGCCGGCTACGCTGGTTCTCCCAGTTCACTCTCCAGTCCAACTGATTTGTGTTACACAGGCCTGAAATCCCATCAGCTTGTAACCGCCACCACCTGCTAGCTCAGGACGGGTATAATGCACGTCTGTCCTGACACTATCTTCCGCCTGCTTTTGGGTAGCTTCCCCACCCCCCGTTTCCCTCCATGCTGACAGCAAGGAGAACATAAGGCATGGTAGACACCCTGGAGTCTGTATAGCATCACACGTAGTCACCACTGTAACGTAATGTACGTGAAAGGACTGCTCTCAGTAGCAAGCTACAAAGGAAGACAGGAGGTAACCCAGGTACAAGAACAGCTTCTCCTGGCTTTGAACACACAACGATCATGTTCAATAGCTTTTAGTCAGCGTCTTTGAGCCAGTCAGGCCTTGGCCTTTCAATGGGGCCTGCCAAAACCATGGCCAACGAGTGTCACTTGTGGTGGTAGGTTTTGCTACGAGGCCTGGTTTGCAACCGCCAAGCAGGCATTTCAGTTACCGTCAACCAGGGACACCTTTCAGCCACTGACCTAGAAGTGAAAGCCTCTGTCATCCATTGCCAAGCCTCCAAGCCTGCCCCGGGGAAGCAGCCATGTGACAAGCACATCCTGAAACCTGTTTCCTGCTCAGTCACCAACGTCTCAGCCACTAGCCATTAGCCCAGCTACTCGCCCGACGTGGGAAGCTCCCATTCGCTGCTTGGCAGAGGCTTGGCACCAGTGCAAATGAACCAGAGGCCTGTGAACAGTCCCAGCCACGCCATGTTCTGTGATCCCCCAACAGGCCAAGAAAACATAGAGGGAAACAACATATGGGGGGACTGAGTTGGCGGGAACGAGGCATAGACATGGATAATCGTTAATCTGATTTACCGATGCATAACAGCGCAGGATAACTTACACCACCTTCCAGTTGAGTCCCCTGCCTCCCGGGGCAGGTAACGTTTCCCACATAAACCTGATACGAACTTGACGTTTCTCCAATTTCCCAAACCCTGGGGCTTCATTAAGTGGCTCCCAAGCCAGCTTCTCTCTGAACGTCCTTGGCACCCTGGGCCCTGACCTGTGTCTCCAAATTCCCCAGCCTTAAGGGTGGGCTCTCTCCACTGAGCCCTGCAACCTTAACTCTGGCACGGCCTCACCTCTGAGTGCTTAGCCACTGCACACGGCCCGCCAGCGTTGCCTGACTGCCAAGCACTTCGGCCTCCAATCGTCACATAGGCATCGCCTGCGCGCTCATTGCAGCCTTAGCACCAGTGCCTCCTGGACGCTGAGTGCTTTGTTAGTGCAACCGTCTTGTTCTCTTGAAGACATCACTTCCTGGATGCCTTCCCTTTCCTCCTAACTCCACTCACTGGGGGAGAGGGGCTCACTAATCATGGGCCCTTGCTTCCCATGGCCCTTGACACTTGCCTCTTCAATGGCTGCTAAGAAGAGCTTGTCCTGGCCTTCCCGGCACTGCACCATTCACCTCTTCGAGTACAGCCGGGTCAGGCAGACCCCAGCCCTAGGAGCACATCCCCCTGAGGGGGGCAGAACAGAAAAGGCAGCCTGGCGCCACCCTGGCCTCTAACTGCGTGCTGCCGTCTGCAGCAGGGGAAAGCGAATGCGCAAGGCTGCCAAGCCAGTGGTCTGCCCTTACGCTTGGCACAGGAGTAAATGACAGTTTAGGTTACCAGCCACGAGAAATGCAGCCCCCCGGGTGCATGTAGCATGTGCTCCCCAGGGATCATTGACTTACCTGCACGTCCCAGCACAAAGCAGCAGTGCGCCTGTGACGCACACGCTGACGCCGTCACCATTTCCCCATGTCAAGGGGCTGTGCACTTTGAAAAAGAAGATTTACCCCCCTTTTCATGACATTTTCCCGGTTGTTCCCTTCCTGCCCCCTGCACCTCTCCCCCCCCGTCCCTCCCAGTGTACGGCACGCTCAAGTGATGGTATCGTAACTCATGGGGCCAGGGCCTCAGCTGGTGTTGCTCAGCTGCATGCCACAGAGCTACGCTGAAGAGCTGGTAGGTTAGGCGCAGTGAGCCGGATTCACCTCTCAGTAGCACTGGTGCAAATGAGAAGTAACAGCAGTGAAGCAGCTGAAGATGCAGTCATGTAAACCCAGCTTTGCTCAGGCTAGATAGCGAGATATCCCTGGAGTTTTCTCACCCAGCCATCCCTGCTGCCACACAGCAGTTTTTGGGTTTATTCCATGCAGTGGAGGGGAGATCAGGCGGGATAGGGGAATCCAGCTCTGATGAGCGCCTGTACCTTGGAGATATAGGGCTTCTTCCAACCAGTTGGGCTGCGTGGTGAGAATGCTGCACACCTACACACCCCGCCCCACTAACTGACACGCCGAGGAGCTGTTAGCTGCCCTGTCTCACACCGTCGCTGCTACCACCGTGCTGTCACTCGCACTGCCATTGCCAGGATAAACAGCATTGAGAGCTTAACGGCAGCACGATCGGATACAGCTTCGCTGCTCTGCCCTGGCATTGCAAATCATTGCTGCAAGTTGGTGACTGCTGCCTCCAGGGACAGGAGCGAAACCCTGGCTCAGAACCAGCAGGATGCGAGGGGCCCCGTGGCCTCTCGTTGCGGCTACACCAGTAAGATTCACTTTAGGTTTTAATTCAGATCGTGACCCCTGATCACGCCACTTCCCTGCAGACACAGGTCTAGGGGGGGTGCTTGCAGCAGGGCAGGCGTTTGGGCTCATCGTGGTTAAATTCAATAAGGCTTTCCCATAAAGCAGACCCTACGCTGCTCTTCCAAACTGTTTCAATCCTCGGGTGTCTCAGCATCCGTTGCTCATTCAGCACGCAGCCTCAGCTGGCAGCTGCCTCATGGAACAATGGTGAGCTGTGAGCCGGACGCCTGCCCAAATTACTCGCCTATGCTTCATATTGCACTGAACGTTGAGAGCTGGAGCTGGCAGCTAAATCTGTCAACCAGCTGACAAGGGAGGCTAGGCGAGTGGCACAGGACTGGCTGACTGAAGCTTGAATGACCCTAGAAACAAAACAAGTGGTGGACAGCCTGACTGCCTATTCCAGTGCAGTGGGATTTGGAACAACTCGAGTGCCGTGATCTCTGCTAGGGAGCTAAGATTCTATTTTTGGAAGCCGTCTAATGCAGAATCGGTTAAATGCTGGGAAAAAATCAAATGATCTAGGAAAGGGTTTGCAAGCCAGGACCGCAGCATGGCCTAGAAATGGGTTATGTCACAACCCACAGGTACGGTCGTGTTTCCTCACACAGAGCTGATTTGCTCCCCCTGTTGCCTTTGTATTGTTTTGATCATGACAGCAAATGTCAAGCTGCTTTCTCTGCAGCTTGCATAACCATCTCGTTTCCAGGTTGTACTGCTGAGCGGGCTGGTGACCCCACCAAAATACTGTTTGTAACCCGCCATTATTGATTTGCCACGTGGTGCAGCTGAATACAACAAGCTGTAAAAATAAAAAGAAGTGACAGAAACCACCAATGCTTTTCACTGCGCAGGTGTCACTGGAAGTGGTGAGCAGTTGCGCTTGAGAGGGGACCTCACTGTCCCCAGCAGAGCAAAGGAGGAGGAGATTCTTTCCACACAAAGGCCATATTAACTGTTCTACACCCTCACCAAGTGGGGGGAGAAAGGAAGCCTAGGGGGAGACTGGAAAGCACAGCCCAAGGGAGGTGTTAACAAACCAGAGGCATAGGGCAAGGCCTGAGAGCATGGGCAAAACCTCTGCAATTGCTGTGAGGTAGCAAAGCTGGGGTATGTCCCTTTCAGATTTAGCCTCCTGCCACATCCCTGGCATTACAGCAGAAGCGGGAGGATCACCCCTTCTGCCTGCAAAACCATCCAGAGGCCAGCCCTAATTTTGCCAGCATGTTTATTGTCTGCAAGGGTTCACCCAATCATTGTCAGACTCTGGGCTGTTCATGTCAACTATTGGCTGCGCCAGGTAACTTTGTATTGGTTCTGCCCTCTGATTGGACGATCGCACCTTTTTTAGCCTGGGAGAATAACAAATAGCAAATATATCTGCTAGCAATCCTTAGGTGAGTCATTCACTGGTTAAAAACTTCCAGCTCCACGGATATTTTCACAACTAGCTGAGGCCAAGAGTTTAGCAGGCTTTCCTTTAAAAAAAAAAGACATTGATAGCAAAGCTGGTTAAAATATTTCATTGAAAAAAAAAGTTTCTATCAAAAAGCGCAGTGTCATCCAAATTGAGAATGTGGCAAGGACGGTTTGATTTTTTACCAAATTTTCGATGTTTCAACAACAAAAATTGGAAATAAAAGGAAACAATCATTTTTGTCTTGGCTTGGTTTGGAAAATTAAAATGAAAACAAAAACCATCTATTTGAAATGAAATAAAACTTTCCATTTCACCCCAAAAAATTTTCCCCAGAAATTTTGGAATTAAATCATTCCATCTGGAATTTTTCAAGGAAAAAAAAATTGGATTTTTCAATCAGCGGTAATTTACCTTGTGCCTAAAATATCCAAAGTTATAATGAAAATTGCTAAAAGAATAACCCAGCAATTTGGAAGAGATATAAACTCCCCATGCTTCAGGCACAGTTGAACCTCTAACTATCAGGACCAATTAAAAATATCCCCCCGCAGGCAAATTATTTCACAACTGTGGGATACTTACACTTTTCTCTGAAGCATCTGGTTCTGGCAGTGTCAGAGACAGGACACTGGGCTAGATGGCCCTTGGGTCTGATCCAGTCTGGCGATTCCTAATCTCCAGCCAGCATCCAAGTCATGAATAATAAGGACCCGCAAATATCATTACAGTTTATCAACCCAGTCGCAAATAACAATGAATCAGGCATTTCCCTGCTCATCCAATTCTACCATGAATTATTTCATTCCAATTCAAATGAAATCTGGTTTTAAAATACTCTGGTGAAGGGTCTGGGGTTGGATGGGAAAAGCAGAGATCGTCATCTGACCACCAGCACCCCAGCATCGTTGTCCCCGCCCCCTTCCTCCTGCCAAGGTAATCAGATATGCTTTGAGCCCATTTTGATTTTATTACCATACAGTAACGAACACTACAGATGTTAACTACCTACGACAGGGAACACACGCACGCACGCACAAAATAAAATAATAAATTAAAATAAAAATGTGTAAAAAAAATTTAAAAAAAAATAAAAGGATTGTGTACATTGAGCTTCTTGGTTGACATTTTTATTTGATCTTATGGCTGACCAACAGCTTCAGGCTGCAAGGAATGGCAGCTTGGTTCATTTCCCAGGAGCGCGTGGTTGCTGGGGCGGTGTTTCCTCGGTTGTCCGGGAGCTTTCATTTCCAAAGCGCTTCTGAAGGCCACCCAGTGTGCAGAACTGAGTGCCGAGGGAGGAACTGGTTCGTAGGCCTCTCGTTTGGCCCACGCACCGTGGAGGAAACTCAGCTGTTGGTGGTGGTTGCTTTGTCTTTGTGAAATCTCTACAGTTTTTGTTTCGTTTTTTTGCCCCGTATTTTCCCCTCCTCCCCCTTGTTCCTCTCATTGGTTTATTTGCCAGCAGCCTGCCCCCCTTCTAGTCATTAGAAGTGACATCAATGTCTTCCCCATTGGACTGTTTGGTGGCAATCCGCCATCTATTGATGTGATGGGAACCTTTCTTCTTCTGGTCTGAGTCGGGGCCTTCCTCTTCCAGCTTCTGCCGCTTGTATTTCGTCCTTCTGTTCTGGAACCACACTTTCACCTGGGCAAGACAGAAAGAGTCACAGAGATGCTAAGCTCTCTCTGGGCCTGTGTTCTGATTTGGAGTAAGCCAAACATTCACAGAAGCCCTCTAGCTTTTCCTATTCGTAGGACCACTCTGTAAGAAAGAAACCTTCTCCTTTCCCAGCCCCCCTAACCCACCACCGGCGCCTGGCTTGCCAGATCTTCCAGGCCTTGGTCTCCACCTGCACATTTTACATCAAGTGTATTGAGTGTGATATATATGTATGGAATATGTGCTGTAGGGCAGTGTAGTGATTGCAACATACAGGTATTGTAGAGTGTGACTCAGGGATTGTATTGTATGTATAGCACAGTGATTATAATGTATGGATAATGCAGTGATGGATGGCAGTATATAGTTATTGTGGGTAAAGTAGTGTAGTGACTGGAATGGACGTGGATTGGAGTGCAGCGATTGTAATCTCGCTGCACTGTAGGTTAAGGTTGTGTAGCGCAGCGATTGTAATGTACACGGGTTGGAGGGCAGTGATTGTAATCTCCATGCACTGTAGGTTAAGGTTGTGTAGCGCAGTGATTGTAATGTACACGGATTGGAGTGCAGTGATTGTAATCTCGCTGCACTGTAGGTTAAGGTTGTGTAGCGCAGCGATTGTAATGTACAC
>ML675627.1:4347333-4479173 GCA_007922155.1 Mesoclemmys tuberculata | reverse complement strand
AATGGATTGTAGGTCAGTGGTTGATTGTAATCTCGCTGTACGGTAGGTTAGGGCTGTGTAGCACAGCAATTGTAATGCACACGGATTGTAGGGCAGTGGTTGATTGTAATCGAGACGCACTGTAGGATAGGGCTATGTAGCGCAGTGATTGTAATGCACACGGATTGTAGTGCAATGTAATAATTATAATGTATTTATACGTTGACATAGCGAGCTAATCAAAGTCAACCTTATGCCCCCACACCAGGAGTTTCCCTTGATCAGCTACATCAATATAAAAGCTACAATGGCTTGTCTCCACTAGGGTTTTTACATGGCTGTAGCTACCATGATGCAAAAACACCTTTTGCGCAGTAACGACATAACCTATAGCTTATCCAAGGCAGATCCCTAAGTTAAACTACAAACATTTGTAGCCTGACAGACATTTGGAGTTTGTCCATACTAGTCTTTACAGCCATGTTAACTGCCTTGAGTTCACTGGCAATGAATTACAGGACGTTCAAACTTCCAGCGGCCAGGCTACGGGAGGAACTCACATTGACATAGCTACATCGCTCAGGGGTATGAAAAATCCACACCCCTGAGCAATGCTGTTAAGCCAACCTAACTCCCGTTGTAAACAGCGCTCGGTCGATGGAAGAACTCTTGCATCGGACAAAGTGGGTTGCAGCCCACGAAAGCTTATGCCCGCAGAAATTTGCTAGTCTTTAAGGTGCTACAGGACTCTTGTTGTTTTTCCATCAATCTAGCTGCCGCCTCTCAGGAAGGTGGATCGCCTATGTCAATAGGAGACCCACATCCATCAGAGTAGCTTGTGTCTACACTGAGGCACTCCAGCAACGCTGCCATAGCGTTTCAAGTGCAGCCAAGCCCTAGTGGAGTCATACCCTCTGTTTGTGAGCCACCAGGAAGGGCTGTGCAGCCATCTGATGGCTCACAGACCAAGAGCTGCTGGCTTTAAATCATAATGATTCTGCCTTCTGCTCTCCTCTGAGCTGCCTCCCCAAATTAGGAGCTAATCTTCTGGCAAAGTTCCAAAAAATTCACTAGATTTCTTTTTTCATTTTCATTTCATCTGTGCACGGCCCGGTGGCCCCCTGGAGTAGCATGCGAGAGGGATCAAAGACTGGGGTGTTTCTGGCCTGGCTGGAAGCAGGAAGTGCCAGTCCCGAAATCTGGTGCGCACACATGCGGCTCTCCAGCCCTGCTATTCAGACCCGAGCTGGGGGGAGCAGCGGAGGAGAGAGTGAGTTAAAAGAAGCAGCTACACCTGTGGGTGCTTATGTGAGCCTTCAGCCATTCTCCTAGTGCTAGTTTCAACTTCCACAGGTTCGAATAGCGACAGCAAGGAAGATCTACAGGAAACTGGGAGGGCAAACCAAAGGCGCCCCAGCTTTGCGCTGCACGGACCAGCCTCAGAAGGGACAAAGGGACAAGCGTTGCTCAGCTGCTGTAAACGGCCAGTTGTGTTTCTTGCGAACAAAATGTTAAAACCAATTTTTTTACGTGAAAGCAGCATCTGTGGAAGGGGCTAAACTGAAAGACAGAGCCAGCAAAAACCGCTGCGTAGCACGCCTGGACATATACAGTGGTGGGATAAGCCTCCACACGCTGTTCCCAAGGGAGGCAAGAGGAAAGAGCCATCCGAATGCCCCTTCGGATCACAGCTTTGATGAGGAAGCATGTTCCACTGGCTAAAACCTTTCCAGTGCGGCTCTGCGGGCCTGGATTCTAGTCCCAGTTCTGCCACGGGCTTCCTACGTGGCCTTAGGCAAAAGTCAACAGCTATCGCTTTGTGCCTCAGTTTTCCCATGTGCAAAATGGGGGCAGGGGGACTACTATTTCCCCATCAGGTGGGGGTGGGGCAGGCGTTTATTCGCTGAGCTGATGTTCAGGAGGGCTGAGCAGCCTGGCAGCTGCCAGCCCAGCTAGTCTGAGGGGGTGCTCAGCTCCTCCACGGTGATGAGTCTCCGTCACCACCGGTAATGCAGCCGCCTTGGGCAGAATTCAACCCAGCGCCTTCAAGGTGCAAGGGCCTCTGCAGCCCTGTGACAGTCACCAGGAAAGCGCTAGCAGTACGGCTGGGACAGGGGCAGCTCACAGCTCCCGCCATGGCGCTGCGGAGCAGCCTCTCTCATTTTTCTCCCTTGTCTACCCCCTCCGCGGCGCTCTCCCGCGCTTCTGCCTTCATCTCGCTCTCTAGCGGGACTCGGCGGCTGTGCCGTGGAACCCAGCGAGCAGTCCTCAGCCACGCTTTGCACAGCAGAGGCGGGAGAAAATAAAGGTGCCTTGCGTCGTGCAGGCCCAAAGGGCTTTGCCTAGCCCACAGCAGGGCAGCTGGTGCGAAGAGCGCGGCCAGCACCGCTGCCTGGAATAAACAACCACAGCACATTACAGGCAGCAACCCAGGGCTCAGACACTGAATAGTCAAATGTCGAGGACTAAACCTGGTTCCAATGACGTCAACGGCAAAACTCCATTGGACCGGAGTGTGGCCTATATAAGCAGAGAGGCAGGGTGGTCCCGGGGCTTGGCCATAGGCGTCTAACTCCCATTGAATCAGTGGAAGTTAGGAGCCTCGCTCCCCGCCTGGACCTGGGCTGTATAATGGGGCTGATCTCTGTCTCAGACACGTGTTGTGAGGAGATGTCCGTCAAACGCTCCAGACCCAGCTGCACCCTAGACAGTTAATTCCCTCCAAGAGGCTGTCACATTTCAAGGCTCGTTTAAGATACAGCTGTGAAACCGGTGTCCTGGTTCCCCCTCTGTGCCATGGGCATAGTAGCAATGCGCTCATCACAAGAGTGGCGTGAGGATACGCAGATTAAAGACTGAGGCGCTCAGGTACTACGGTGATGGGACCATATGCGTCCCTACACCGTCTATGTCACTGTATAAATGTATCTGAAGCCAGCTGCAGAGGTCCTGCGGGTGGCGGTGACTGGAAGACGTTGCGGGGGGATGCTCTGTGGGTGGCTATAAATGGGACCTGGACCAGGGGGTGTGCGGCGGAGATGAGCCGCCCGCGGAGATGTGTGGGAGTGCATTTTGGGTGGCAAGATTTTTGGGGGGCGGGGAAGAGGTGTGAGTATAACTTGTGGGGGACGTTGCCTTAACTGGTGACTTCCTGGATTTTTAGTGAAATAATTTAGCAGCTGTCGTTTACAGGGAAAGGTTTTTGTGAGGGACTTTTCTGCTTTGCTTGGTCGGGGCAGGGGGGAGAGACATTGAGTGGTGTGGCTTGTCAGAAGTCAAGAGAAACAGAGGGAGAAAAGTGAGAAAGCAAGCTAGCTGGGGGGATACAAAGACAGATAAGAAAAAGGGAGGCTAGAGAAAGAAAAGCCCTGCTAACTCAGGGCAAGCAGTCACGTTTAACAACTGTGCTTAGAGTGTGCTTCCACTCCGGCATGTGACGCTGTACAAATTGTTTCTAGCTCTAATTTGCTCCATCTATCAGTGCAAAGATGAGCTTTTCTAATGGCCAATGCCATACACTCACCCTAGGACGCATTCTGTGTCCCTTTTGGCTCATGCACATCACCAGCGGTTACAGTACATTGCTTTCCCCCTCCGAAAACTTCTACATTATCCAAATCTCTGCTTTGTCCCCTGTATCGCAAGCTGAGGGACCAGGAAGGAATTCGGATAACGCGGAAGTTCGGCTAAAAGAACGCAGACACATAGTGAGAGACAGTCACGGCCCTGAAGAGCTGGCAATCTAAACAGACAAGACAAAGGGCTGGAAGTGACTCATCCAAGGGACAGATCTGAACCACTAGTTTATTGTTCAGTCTCAGGGATAAACTGAGGAATTAAAAACAAAATTGGGTCAGTTCAAACTGAAACTGGATGTATTTTTTCTCACCAAAACAAAAAAGAAATTGTTTCAGGCCAAATGAAAAGTTTTTGTTCAGCTCTGAACAGGTTTTCTTCCCCTCCCACCCCCCAGTTTTTTGTTTCAGATGGTTTTTCAGTAACTTTTCCCCATTGTTTTATACTTGTTTATTTTTCTAATTAGCTAAACTTCAAAGCGAAAGGCTGTTTCAAGAGGAGAAGCCAAAACGTTTCATTTCAAAATGTTCGGCATGAAACATTTAAAAGCGAAAAGGTGACACAGTACGGTGCAAAATGGTTGAAGCAAAACATTTGGAATTGGGGGCCTGGGTGGAGACTATTCACTGAATATCACATGAATTCACGAATAGTTTCAATGCCCCAAAAATGCATTTTTCATTGAATTTTCTATTTGTTGAAAAAATGTCACCAAACTCTAATTTTAAATCCTTATCCGGCACCAGATACTGCAGTCTCTGAGCACCTCAGCATAAATCTTCCCAACTTTCTTGTGAGGCAGGGAACTGCTATTAGCTGCATTTCACAGGTGGGGAAAGGCGACACAAGGCTACACAGTGAAAAGCGGAGCCAGGAATTGGCCATAGGTCTCCCAAGGCCCAGAGTAACAATCCGAACGCAGGACCATGAGACCTTGGTTCCTTCTCCTGTTGATAGCGCTCCAGCTTCTAAACTCCCGTTCGGTCTCCCAGAGCTGGGTTGGCTCTGCGGGGCTAACAGGAGCCGAAAGCAGGATGAATTTATGCCTGTCACAAAAGGCAGCAGAGTTGATGCCGAAGGCACACGGGGAAGAGTGCCGTTCAGTAACAAGGTGCTGGTTTTCACACAGTCGCTTTTCCGCTCGCCCCTGCACAATTTAAACCCCATTGGGAGCGTCGTGTCGTGGTCTCTTATCGGGGCTGAATTCATCAGCGGGGATGTGCTGGGGAGGGATTTGGCCCCTTGTCTTTGTGGGACTACGATACACTGACTGAATTACATCTGCCCAGCCCCTGTCCCTCCGGCTGAGTAGATGGACTCATCCAGATTTCACGGACCTTTCTTTGGCAATATCTTTCCCCTGCCCCTCTCAGTGCTAGCCCTATGACATGGAAGAGCGGCCAGTAACCCGGGGGGGTGGGGCCCTGGGCCAGCACTGAAGATTGTTTGAGAGGTAGCATAGATAGGACAGAATTATTTTTAATACCATCCTAAATGATTTGGGGGGCAGGGAACGTGTCTGCTACGTTCGTACAGCACCTAGCACAGAGGGGCCCGGATCCTGAGATAAATGAGAAAGCCTCTTAAGTAGTTAGATCCCATTCATGTTGGCCTCCAGCCATTTTGAAAAATGGTTTAGAGGGGGACCCAATACTGTCAATCACAGGGCCACATCTCCTACTGCAGCCGCAGGGATCTGCGCGTGCTCAGCGTGTCTGGGAACCTGGCCCCTCCTTAGCAAAGTCCCACTGCGCGCCAGGCCTGTGGCTGTTCCCTCCCCAGGTCAGGATGAAACCTGGAAGCATCTGAGGAAAGTGGGCAGCTTTAAAATCCAGGCTCTCCCCGCTCCCCCGTTCCCAACGGCCCTCCGGTTTCACAGCGGACAGGTGCAATAACACCGAGGGCTTGGCTGAGGGCTCCGCAGACACCCGCTAAAGACAGGCTGCCGCACCATGCCAGAGCAAGGCAAGTGCGAGCCAGCTGGCCATTCATCGAGCTTAGACACGCACGTCACCAGCTCCCTGGGAGGGACCCTAGCGCCAGAGGACAGCTTCCATGCACAGGCAGGGGTGTGGGAACAAAGCCCCCCATAAGCGAGGGCTGCCGTGAGGAAAGGCAACACATCTCTGCCCTATTTGAGTATAGGAGCCACGGGCAGCGTAGGTCCCCTGCCCTCCACAGCCCTCATCTCTGCTCAATCTCTTTGGGAGGCAGTGCTGTCTAGTGGTTAAAGCAGGGCCCCACCCCCTCCGGACTCTGACTTCCAGCTCTGTGGCTACTTAACTGCATGGCCTTGGGAAAATCACGTCTCTGTCTCCCAGCCCCCCAGTTGTGTCGAATGGATCTGCTTTCTGCACAGGTGGGCCCGGAACAGCTAATTGCAAAGTGCTTGGAGGCCGAGGTGGTGCAGGGACCAGGCCCAGTGTGTAACTAAGCCTGAGAAGGGAGGCCCAGATCCTCAGAGTATTTAGGTGCCTAACTCATTTTGATTTCAATGGGAGTTAGGTGCCTAAATACTTCTGAAGAGCTGGGCCCTCATTACCAGTCCCCCGAAGGAGCAAAGGAGGTGTCCTTTTGTAACACCTTTGCCACTGGAATCATCTCACAGGCGCCGCTGGAGCAAGATGCATCAGGGGTTCTCAGACTACGGCCTGGGCAATGACCGGGCTGGCGGCATCCCATATTGGTCTCCTAGGGAAGGAGGTATTTCGAGAACTAAGCCGTGAAGGGATTGCGGTGGTCTTAGAGGAGCGGGGAGCCCATGAGGGGCTCCTGCTGTGTAGCGATCCTCCGAAGGGGCTGGGATGAAGACCCGGGGGTCATAGATCAGGAAGCTAAGTGAGGAGGCATCTCTAGCCATGTGAGAAGGGAGGTGAAGACGCATCGTTAACGGATCAGAGCAGGCGCCTAGAAGCCAGGCCTTGCGGGCTGTATGTTTGGTGCTGCTGGTGATCTGTCAAGTCGCCGAACCAGCCAAGGCAATTTCCCCTTCTGTAAAAGGGGGATCGTGACTCCCCACTGTTAGAAGGGGATTTTTCCACTTGCTTTTTGCTATGGCCAAACACCAGCCTGGGAATGCAGCTTGTTAAGCCTCAAATTAGACAAATAAATACATAATTAGGTGGTGGTATCTTCTGGAGTAAAAACTGCAAACAATAGCCGTTTTCTAAGAAACTCACGACCAGTGCCCCAAACTGGTTTGAAACAACCCTGGAGAAGCAGATAAGATAAATTATAGCTACCAGCTGCAGAGCTCATGAGAAAACTTTACTGACCAAGGTCAGTGAGTTTCCATGCCAACAGGCGATATGCTAATTTTCTGGGTCTCAGTCATAAAGCCAGGGTTCTGGTTTGGACACGTTGGAGAGATGAGAGGTTAGTAGCCTGTCGTTTCACCCAGGGACCTGGCCAGTCCTGGGCACCTCCCCACTCTTCACAAGGAAGAGTGTTAAACCCCCTTGTCTGATCACCAAGGGAGCCTGCAGTTTGGTTTTCTTGTTCTTTGTTTTGTTTTTTGGTTTTTTTGCAGAGCTTTTTTCTGCTTCTGGATTTTTCTTTTACTGATTCTTTTTGTTCACCTGGTCGCCCTGGATTGCAAGGCCGCACACCTTAGCATATCCAAAGGGGGTAGCTGGGGTGTTCAACCATTGTCACTGGTTGCGGTGGGCTCTGATTACGGCTGCTTATAGTCAGGATGAACTGTAAGTCAGTCGAGCTGATGGAACATCAGGCTGTTATCTACACTTTATCTCTTATCTCAAGAAAAACAAGTTGCAGATCTGTTATCTAGCACTCCGGAGATAACATCCACATGCGGTAAATATAACCTGGTTAAATTTGCGATTTAAATTGGGGAATGGTTTTTTTTTTGGATTGTGTGTGTATGTTTTATTACTGCTCCAGGCTAACTAACCCATAAATTGAAAAGTTGAAATTCACTTGTACTCCCCACCAGGCACCCCAGCTGACCCTTGTAACTTCGAGCCGCAAACAGCCCATGGCTAGCCTCACCGGGCCGGGACCCACGGTGTCTTGGAGCAAGGGGGAGAAGCAAGGTGTTCGCGCTGTCCTGGGCCGTGCATATATAATAATGTGTGCTAAGCTGGAATAATCCTTTTCGCCCACAGATTGTGCTCTTTCTCTGTCTGGCATGAGCTTTACCCAGCTGCGACTGGCACTGAGGTTTGTCCTCTGTGTTGGGCATGGGAAGAGGGATTGGGATTGTGGTGGGGCTGGTGTTTGCACTTGAAGGGTTTTTGGAATGTTTTAAGGAAGCAAAGTTTTGGGAATGTGGCTTGTGTATGAGGGGTTGATGTACGTAGGATTTAATAAGGAACGTCTTAGGGAAGTAGAGTTGGGAATGTGGCATGTGTATGAGGGGTTGATGTACGTAGGATTTGATAAGAATTGAAGCTTTTTTAATTGTAATAATAGGGATCTTTCAGGTAACTAATTTTTTCTTTTTTCTAACTCGATATACTTCACTAAAAGTCACATAAATAGTGGTTAACCAAGAAATAGTGGTCTGGTCTCTTATCTATCAATTGGGACACACTCTTGCAGTGGGGGTATTGGGCCCCTTGCGCCCCACTCCACCACAACACCCACCACCCCAGGTGCCCTGAGACTTAATCCATCAGCATTTGTAAAGCATTCTGCCATCCTCGGATGACATGAGCTAGGGACATAGTTAATGTGTAGGTCTTTATTCTCAGACTGATGGCTGGCTGGGCTCCCTCTGGGGCAACAGAGGGTCAGGGGGCGGGCCCAAATCCAGACATCAGAAATTACCTGCCTGTCATTTCTGGATATTAAGTGATCAGTTTGCTTTCTCATCAGGCATTATTTAATCTTCATCCTATCTATTTATGGCCCCCCCATTACAGTACTGTATGAGCACCTCACAATTCATAATGTATTTATCCTTACAAGAGGTAGGGAACTATTATTTTGCACATGGGGAACCAAAACCCGAGCGGCTAAGTGATCTGTCCAAGGTCACATAGGAAGCCAGTGGCAGAGCAAGCACTTGAACGCAGCGCTGCTAACTCCAAGGCTAACACCTTATCCGCTAGACCACTCTTCCTCCTCAGCAAGGGGTAGAGAGTGTCTGCATGTCACCCCCCTGCTCTCTGAAGAGTCCTGCATAACTGCCTTTACCTTATGCATTAAGATCCTGAAGAGGTGGGAAAAATGATCAAGGAACAAAACGTCCGGTGTCAGGATTTTCCAGAGTCAAGGAGAGTTAATCTACCTTACGGGGAGGGGTATGAGACGCTGCAAAGGAAATGGGTGAGTGACTGCGCTCAGCACAGCACGGGCAGAGCACAGACCGCACCCAAGCTGAGCTGATACTGTGATCTCATTAGAGCGCATGGGCCTTGGCTGACGGGGCCCCTGGGAAATAAACAAAACCAGAGTTCTGCTTGGCTGGCGGTTCAGTCGAGGGCCTTACTCCCTCCCAGTATCATTGAGTGTATTCCCCAGCAGGACACTAAGGGGCACTGTGCTGCTTCACTGCGCAGACCACTCATGGGCCTGCCTGGGTTCCCGTTTGGGTGGTGACTTTCTGCTTCCTTTCTGCTGCCGCATCAACTGGATGCAATATCATTTATTTTCTCTCTTGAAGTGCCATCTACCATGGCTGGACAGCGGCCATGGGCCACGTCGCTGCTGGCTGCGTTTCAGCTGTGGGCAAAATGATCCCTGTCTATAGTTTATGCCCCGATTTAGAATCCTTCACCTTGAAACTGACGAGCTGGTTATTTTTTTAATGAAGATGTTATGCGATACAGCTGGATCCCGTGGAAATCAAAGCACGTGGAATCACTCATCTGCTTTCTTAGCTTACGGGCATTTTTTAAAACAAAATTTCTAGGCGCCTTTCATTCAACAACTCCAAAGCACTTTACAAACTTCAGTTCAACCTCACAGACACCTCGCTCTTGGGAAGCATCAACACCCCCAATTTATAGAAGGGGAAACTGAGGCACAGAGCAATTATGTCACTGGTTTACAGTCATGCACAAATCAGAGTCAGGCAGGGAGCCCATCCCAATAGCCTGAGTGCTCTAAGCGCTAAAGAGCACTTTGTGCTGAATTGTACTCCACTTGGAGAAATCCATTCTGATGCTGCAGGTACGGAGGACCTGAAAACTACATTGCAAAGGCAAATCACCCTCCCTCACACCGTAGGAATTCCCAGACAGGATCAGACCCGTGAGCCTTCTAGCCCAGATCCTGTTTGACAGTGACCACAGACAGCTGTTTCCAAAAAAGTGCAAGAACCCTACAGTAGACAGAGGTAGGAGAATCTGCGCCCACGAAGGTCTCGTCCTGAGTCCTAATAGAAATGGGCTTACGTGAGGTTATCACTTCCAAAACTCTTTCAGCATTAGCTATTATAATGTGGGATATTCTCATCCGTATAAACGTCCCGTCCCTCTGTCTCTTACTAAACTCTTAGCCTCGGTGGCATTCTGTGGCAGTGAGTTCCACTGTCTAATCGCGCACTGAGCGGAAAAAGGATTTCTTTTTACCCATTTTCAATTGTTTGCCTTTCAGTTTCACTCCTCTTGTTCTGTTACGAAGCTGGGAAAACAGATGCTCCCAACCTACTCTCTCTACCTCTTTCATTGTTTTAAGTGGTGGTTTTTTATCACTGTTTTCATTTGCTGCCCTATATACACACTCAAAGTTTTGCACATTACCCTCATCTTGGGAATTACTTTAGGTTAAACTCTTCTTTGGGTTTTCCTCCCAGCTGTGTTCATGCAGGGCCAGCAATGCACTGGAAAGTAACTCTGCTTGAAATTTTGAGCTAATGCAACCGGATTGCCTGGAGTTAAAATGCCAGAGAAACAATAAGAAAATCCAAACTCCTGGATGCTTAAACTGGAACCAAATGCTGAACTAGTTTCTCTGTCCCCCTCTAGTGGCTGATTCATATACAGAATAAAAGCCTACTGCAGCGGGGCTGTGAGCAGATTTACTTCTTTTGCTCCAGTGGCAGAGACCCATGCTTCTAATGTTGAAGCTCCTGGCTTCAGACCCGCTGGTAACCCATGAGGAGGTGCATTATACAACCATAATCAACTGCTATGAAAGACTCTAGCTGAACAAACTGCTGTAGTGAATGGACGTTCATCCAATATCACCTTTGCTATGTCTGACGTGAGCCAGC
This sequence comes from Mesoclemmys tuberculata, assembly GCA_007922155.1. Classification (NCBI taxonomy): domain Eukaryota; kingdom Metazoa; phylum Chordata; order Testudines; family Chelidae; genus Mesoclemmys; species Mesoclemmys tuberculata. Next base: position 4,468,435 of record ML675627.1, on the reverse strand, counting down.
CATCAGAATTATTTGGTGTTTTCTTTTTGTGATGCAACGTGGTCCATGCAAGCGTATTAATTAACCCCTGTTTCTCTCTAGCCTATTGCAAGCATAGGAATAAGAGACCTTATGAGGAATAACATAGGATAAGATACCCCTTCTCAGCCTGTCTCACTCCTCCCTGCGCTGTTGTGGCAAGGGATGAGGGAGCTTGCACGAAGCATGCAGGAATAACTGAGCAAGGATTAAATAGCACATGGAAACACTGGTTTAACAGCGTTGCTGCCCTGTTCCTCAAGCACAGCACTTTCTGGGTTCTTTCCAAGAGCTTGATCACAGTGGTCCTTTCTGGTTTTAGAATCTCTGACGGGCCCTGCATTGCAAACTCTCACTGTTCCCTGCCGTGCTGTACCTTTAGGGTGCTCAAGCTCACAGCCTGCCGTGCGATTCGTGGTAGGGATGAGGCAGGACCCAGCTGTGATCAGTATGGAGGAAATTCATTATCGAGGCTGCTGGACACAGTGGATCTCTCAGGCTCTCTAGCTGCCAGGCTGGATAACGCAGCTTGTGCTGTCTCTTGACAGCACCTAGGGTCGCGCTTAAGTCTTGGCTGGGACTAAACAGTCCTGGATAAACTAGGATCCAACTGCTTTCTGAATGCACTACCAAGGCAGAGCGCAATGACTCAGCTGAGCTCATGAAATCAACATCTCCATTTTGTAAACTCCTCACCCCTAATTGCTCTGGATTTTGTCTTTCCAAAACCCCGGTGAAATTAAATTACAAGAATTGATGTTAAATGGAACGTGAAGGTTGCAAATATAAATGTGCAAAAGTCAGGGAATGAAACAGTTAAAGAGTGATTATGGTCAGAAAAGCGACTGTGTAACCATGACACCTTCTTACTCAACAGACATGCCCCCGTCTGCCTCTCTGAGTCAAAGCTGCCATTCAAAGTAAATTTTTACTCCTTTTTTGCCCTGCAGGGCCAACACAGCTCCAAGAGACGGAGCTGGATTCTGTTCCAGCTCACGCATAGTTAACAGAACTGTTAACCAGATTCCAGGCACAGGTCTTGATTATTGGTGTCAAGACAGAATTCGGAAGGAACCCAGCTTGCCTTTCTGATGCCCAGGCTGCGTTTGCCGGGCTGGCAGTTAGAAGAAACATCTTTGGGACTGTAGTTGGAGCAAACTGAATCTTGAGTCCCGTAGAGTCTAAATAAATAAAACCGCTTGGGGTCTTTTCTACTTTTCAGAGTCTTACTTTAAGGGGGAAATTCTGGTCTCAGTTATACCTGTGTAAATCCACCAGCATCTGGCAATATTCCAGATTTATACCACTGCAACTGAAAGCAGAATCTAGCCCCAGAATTATTCTCAGAATGTTCCTTCCGTCTCGATGAATAGGTGCCATTGTTTATATGCCCGTTTCTCTATTTAAACATGCACTTTCATATAAGTAAAGCGAAGCGTGGGGGACGCAGGATTAGCAAACAAATATTCATTTGAGGAGCTGAACTTTTTCCTTGCTTAACTTCTGGGCATTTCCTTTCATGCCTAGGTGACCAATGTGGTCCCTTCTAACCCTGTGCCTATGATTTATGTTACTTTAACCATCACTGAACAATATGGGCCAAATAACTTTGCTACAATAAAGCTAGGCCTCTATTGCTAGTACTGTTCTTGTTAGTAACAGAATTTTTTTCATGTTAATCCCAGCCATGCCTATCAAGGTGCGGTGTGCTAGACCCAGGGAAGACTGACCGTCCACTCTGCCCCACATGCTGTTGCCCATGCAAACCGCGAGGACTGTTAATGGGACACTGCAGCTGCTCACATAATCCACGCCCCCTGGCTAGCTCCACTCTCCCTGACCTACCTTTCTGTCCTAGGCTTCACATAAAATCAGTAGCCACTATGGAGCTGCTGCCTGGGAAGGAGGAGCTAGTCCACACGCAATGCTGGTTCATCCCCCACCCCGCAATCCCCCAATCATAGCCAAAAGCTGTGGCAAGAAGAAAAAACACTGGAGGCATTTCCCCCTGATATTACAAAGCACATTTTGTCTTCAAAGCCTAGCCCAAATGCTCATTAGGAATCCATGCAGCAGTCTTTTCAGGGGGTGGTAATTGTTATTTCTCCCCCCCCCGCCACAGACAGGGAAACTGAGGCAGGGAGAGGTGCTGCGACTTGCCTGATGTCGCTGATTCAAGCGTGAAAGGGCGTGGCTCCCATCTCCCACTAGCACCTGTCCCTTCTATGGGGTATATAGTCCTCTTCCAGTATAGGGCCCCACACGTCCCTATGTGAGTGTCAACTGACAGAATTTTACCTGTTTAGAGGGGAAATAATTTTCCCCAGGGAAAAATGAGAGGTTCAGCTTCCTAAACCACAGATCAGCAGGGCAAGAGGTACGACCCAAAGACCCCAGCCATTCTCACTGCCAGTCTGTCTTCCTGCCACCCCTTCACAGTATGGCTCCCCAGCAGCAAGCGGCCGTTCCAACCTCACCGAACCGGCCGAACTTTAGCAGCGTAAATTCATTCCTCCCCACCCCCTCCAGGTTTCACAGCTTGGCCACGCAGGTGCCCATCCATCACATGTTTTCCTGGAATGTCAGTGGGGACGAGGTGCTTTTCCCATGGGGGTGGGATTGCAGCTCACCCACTGACGAAAAAACCCCAAGAAGAGGCCCCGACTAAACCAAAGTTTTTCCTGGGCGGCAAGTGGGGCCCTTGACCGAGGATTGTGAATGCTGGAGTAATAAAGTGTCGGCCCAGCCCGGCTCGCAGGTCACTGGCAAGTCTCCCCCTGAGTTTGCCAGGAGCAGCTCTGAACCCTCGCTCTGTGATTACCACCCAGCGATGGTCTCACTCCTGCTTGGCAGCTGGTGTTTACTGGGGGCCCTCTGACGCCTGCTCTGGTGGAACAGCTTTTCACTGACCAAAACACGTCACAAAAAGTCAAACCGGCTTTTGAAACTTTCAAACGGCAAAATTATTCCTCCGGCCAACGCACACAAACAACACACACCCGACAGCCCCACATCCACACCTCTGACACGGAGCCACAGCCCCTCCTAAGCCAAACAACATCGACACGCGCACCGCACCCCAGCGACACGTACATCCTGGCATCAGCATGGCACACCAAACCCACCAGCCCTCTGACACAAACCGGCACACACACACACACAACACACAGACTACACACGCACCCCAGCATCTGCACATCACACACAGTCCCACAACCCTTCTGACACAAATCGACACATTGAACTGTACAGCCAGGCAGGACTGTATGTGCATAGCAGCACACAAACTACACACCTCTGGCCTCCAGGATCAGCACTGGAGGTGTGTGTGTGTGTGTGTCTTTGGGAGCTAGTGAGGCAGTTTGCACTTCACTCATCTGAAATCAAAAATATCCATGTATGCGTGTGTGTATGTGGGACTGTGCATAAGTGATGTGAGAGAAGGTGCATATATTATACAAGACGGATGCTACCACGAACGCTAGACATGGACCAACGTATTGTCCTCTCTGCCTCACGTGCTATTGGATCTGTTCTTCACAGCACACAGGCTATGCACATGAGCCACCCAAACGCACAACCCCTCCTCTCAAATCCGCACATACAGAACACACAAGCTACACATACACACCGGCATCAGCAAAACCCGCAGAAACCCATTCCCCATCCTAATCAAATCAGCACACATGCAGCATGCAAACTCCACACACACACCCCCCCAACATCAGCACAGCAAACACAAACCCATTACCCCTCTTAACCAAATCAACACTCTCGCAGCACGCAAACTCCACACACACCCCCAACATCAGTGCAGCCCACACACACCCATGACCTCTCCTAACCAAATCAACACACACGCAGCACACAAACTACACACACAACAACAGCACAGCCCACACAAACCGACCATCTCTCCTGTTAGTGGGTATATTCAGGGCCGGCTCCTCTGTGGCCACACCCCAGACTGGCCCCCATTAGTAGGTACATTATGTCTGGAGCCCTGTTGACTCTATTCCAGCCCCCGTCTTTGGTACATATGCCCCAGCCTCAGTCTGTGTTAACTCAATAGATAGTCTCCCTTCTGTAACCTCACACCCTATATTAAAGGCAATGCCTGGGCACTGCCCCACTTCTTCCGGGCTGGGAATGGGTGGGTGTGAGTGGGTCTCTTCAGAACCCTCGCCACCTTCCTTCTAGGCTGTTCCAGATGTTGCTTTCTGGTCCTAGTTATGTCTCACTCCAGCTGTCACACTGCAGCTGCCTCTTCTCAGGAGCTTCCAAGCTTTCCAGAAAGTCTTAGCTGAGACGGGGACAAGATTCGGAAACCGGCTCCCAAGAGACGAACTGTTCAGAGATGGAGCAAGGGCCAGCCTGGAGCTCACACCTCTGCAGGTGAATGCAGGCCTGGGAGCTGAGCTACTGAATTTGGGGGGCCTATAGGCAATTTGCACTTCTCTCATCTGGAATCAGAAATACATATAGGAGTGTTTATATGTGGGACTCTGTGTGTGCGATCGGAGAGGAGGTGCCCGTATTATGTAAGAAGGGTGTTTGCATGTGCATCTTACATATGAGATGGTGCGTGTCTCATGCATGACACAGCATGCGCATCATATATGAGGAGGTGTATGCCTTATACGGGTGGTGTGTATGTGTGTGTCTCAGATGTGAGGTGTGCGTCTGTATGTTTTACACATCACGTACCCACATTGTAGTAATATATGTGGTGACCGTAAATGTGTGTTACATCTGAGCGACACTTTTTCATTCCTATTTTCAGAAGAGCAGATGTGATACATTGATTCCTCCTACAAGCCAGGGGCTCTGGCTGCCTGTCAGTATTTGATGTCCATTCATACAGTAATATGTAGATTTCAGATACAGCCTTTGTATATTTCTCATGGAAATTTGGTTCATTTCCTCCCCCCTTTACATGACCAAACATACATTTAAACAAGCCGCAAAGCTAAATGAAGAAATACGTCAATATAAATACACATCTGGGTTGAAATCAAAAAGTTCCCGTTGGAAATATCTGTGCTGCTGCATTTGTGAGCTAAACGACTTTGGCAGTTATTAAGGGCCAAGTCAGATCATCTTCTTCCAGTTTAGTAGCCTACTTCTATTGACTTCTGTGGGATGGTTTGTGGGGTGGGGTGAGACTGACACGCTATTAAAGGGCTCAGGATCTGGTCCTAATAATGAATAACCCTGTACCAGGAAGCTACAAAATGTGTCCACACGATTTCTAGCACTAAAAATATATAATATTATTGACTATAGTCAAAAGCGTAAGATTTCTCTCCCTTTCTGTCTGTATGCAAGCACGTGTTCCCAGATTTAGAGATACATGTCTTCCCATTTTCTGGACAAACCGCAATTAGGCTTGGGGCAACACAGCACAATTTCTTTGAACCCCTGCGGCAATATTTGACTGCTGTTGCTTTCAAAACTAATTGGCATTTGTTTTCATGAACCTTTGGGGGTTTTCTTAGGGCTGGATTCAGACTTAAGAAATGACAGACGAAGCAAAGAAACACCCAGCACCGCAGAGCGTGTGTGATGATAGATGACAAACCACAGCCTTCTGCGTGCCCGCTATTGACTTGTCTCATTGGATCTGGGCAGAACATATTTAAAATGATCCCTCAGGGTTCAAAAAATTCAAAAGGGTGATATGCAGAACCAAACCCGCCAGGAAAACTGGATCTGGATCCAAGTCTGAATTATGCGGCTCAACGTCATCTGTATCTGTATATATCTGTCTATTAAATCAGTTTTTCCAGAGGTTTAAAGCTGATCCTGAAATTATGCCCATTAACCCAACGTCAGAAGCTGTTTTAATCTTGGGGCAACTTTTTGCTGCTGATTTCTTCCTAGAACCTCTGTGTATGTGTGTGTGTGTGTTTGTGTGTATTACACAGATGTAAATTTAGTAATAGATTTATACTGTGTTATAACATATACTCACACAGAATTTAACAAGATTCAAAAAGGGATTGGGTACTGATATGGATAATAAGAACATCCACAGTTACATTGGGTTATATAACAACATAGAAAGGATTTAAACACTCCTAATTCAGGGAATAAACCAACCACTGACTGAGAGGGTTAGCAAGAAACTTTCCTGATGGGCAGCTTATTCTATAATTGTCCACTGTGGGGAATTTAGCACCTTCCTTTGAAGCAGCTGGTATTTGCCGCTGTTGGACACAGCATACTGAACAAAACAGATCTCTGCAGCAGCCTAGGTATATTTCTCGCTTCCTTCACCTCTGCATCTTTTCTCTCTATGGTATATTTTTTACATCCACACTCACACCTTTAATATTTCTGGATTGCAGCTTTGCTTAACTCTGTAAGGAAAATGCCTTTGTAGTCTTGTCCAAGAGGGGGGGAAATTTAAATTAAAATAAATGTCTCTCCCTTTTTAATTTACAGCCATTCCTTGGTTCTATTTCTTATCTGCGGTGCCTTCTAAAAATTGTAACGTTTGCTTATATGAACCAATATGTGCAATAATGTTCCCTTCTGCAATATTACACGCAATGAAATAATGCTACAGGTAGCATGGTCATGGGTTTTTATAGCAAGGCATGTTGCAATTATTGTTATTAGCAGTAATAATTATCCCATAAGTATTTATAAGTTAAAAATTAATCCACATATATTGTTTCAGTGGCCCAGGACTTTGGGGAAAATGACCTTTCAAATATTTCTACCACTGAAATCAATATCCCTTGATATTCAATATCGATATCAATAACCCTTGATATACTGAAGAAGAAGCTTATTGAGCAAAATAAGGGCAAGGATTTCATCCACTACGGGTAGCAGGAAGTCAGTCGCATAGTTAGGATAGTCAGATTTGAGGCTTTTATCTTTGTATAGTGTAATAAAATTGCATTCTCTGAAGTCCTGAGGAATTTCCTCCACTTCCCGGATCTCCTTAATGAATTCATGTAGATAGTGGCCAGTTTTTTGGTTCAACGGATAGGATGGACAGTCATACAATAATAATAGTAATCTACTTTGTTAAAGGAAAATCATTCCGGGCACTAGGCTGAAAAGAAATAACTATCAATCACTTGGCCTGCGAATAGCAACGGCTTGCTCCTTGCTTTCCTGATTCAATTCCTGAACCTACAGGATGGGATTTTCCAAAGTGCTCAGCATTTCCTTAACTCTGTTCCCACTGAAGTCAAGGTACGATTGAAATGTTCCCTTGCCCCATTGTTCCTCCAAAGGTCCCAAGGTGGGTTATTTCTAGTTGTATCTTGTCTGCATAGCCACACATCCTGACTCCAGTGTCTACCCGGCCTGTGCAGTCAGAATGAAGCTGTGTCAGACCCCTGATGAGAAATGTGGGGGTCTGCCATGTTGGGTAGGCTGGGGCCTGGCACCCTCCTCTTTTACCGCAGTTACAGAGGTTCTGGGGGGGTTTCAGGCCCTGATGCAATTGTTCCCCTCTCATCGGCCCCGGCTGTGCCCACCAATGGAAACATGCGCCATGCACTTCCCCGCAGCCAAGCAAAGGGGGACCTACGTTTTTGCCTGGCACAGAACAACACAATTCAAGGAGAAAGCGTGGACCTGGAGGGAGGACGGATGGAGGGAAGGAGGGATGGATGAAGAGGGGGTGGAGGGAGGGATACCCCTCACACACCCTACTTACCTGGGTCTCGGAGAGGCTGAGGCTGGTGGCCAGCTGCTTCCGCTCGGCTCCCACCACGTAGTGGTTCTTCTCGAAGGCCCTCTCCAGTCTCAGGAGCTGAGAAGGCGAGAAGGCCGTGCGGATCCGCTTGGGCTTCCTGGCGAAGGGCCCGTGCAGTAGCAAACCCTCCTGGGACACCTCGCTCCCTGCAGACAAAGCGCTGAGAGTCAGAGACGTGGGGGGGCCGCCAGGCCAGGGGTGGGTGGTGGAAAGGCCAGGGTGGGGGGTTGATTCCAGTCTGCCCAGATGGCTACAAGCAACCCCCTCCCTGCCCCACCAGCTGGAGCCTTGTCTTGGCCTGCCCCACTAGGGAAAGGGGGGAGTGCGTTCGGGGGGGGGGCGATCCCCCCACTTTCTCAGGGATGGGCCTTCGCAGGCTGCGCCTTTCCTCCCCCCACCCTGAGTCTGCCCAAAGGCTCTGCCTCCCCCCACACCTTGAGCTTCGTGGGTGGGAATGGAGAGCCCTCAGGGCACCTCAGGAGTGGGGAGCCCCGTGAGAGAGAGAGAGAGAAGAAAGAAAGAAAGAAAGAAAGAAAGAAAGAAAGAAAGAAAGAGGAGGGAAGGAAAAGAGAAGGGAAAGGAGGGAAGGAGGGAAGGAAAAGAGAAGGGAAAGGAGGGAAGGAAAAGAGAAGGGAAAGGAGGGAAGGAAAAGAGAAGGGAAAGGAGGGAAGGAAAAGAGAAAGAAAGAAAGAAAGAAAGAGAAAGAAAGAAAGAAAGAAACGGAGGGAGGGAGGGAGGGGGAAAGGGAAGGAGGGAGGGAAAAGAGAGAAGGAGAGGCAGGATGAGAAGCAGCGAGGAAAGGAAGAGGAAGCGAGGAAGCACCACGAGAAGAGAAGCAAGCGGGGAGAGACGAGCGGGAGGCCCGGACAGGCAGGGCGGCCGATGGCTGGTGTCTGTGGCTCTGCGGGGATGGGTCCGGCCGGCCCGGCCCTGTAATTAGAGGCCGGCAGAAGGCGGCAGCGCTGGTCGCGGCCCATCAATCACAGGCCGGCGCCCTTTGAGACCGGCCCCGCTCCCAGCCCGCGCCCCGGGCCGGCGAGGCCCAGGACCCCGCGCCGCAGCCGGGAGCCGCGCCCGGCCGGGGCCGGGACAGCGGCGGGGCTGTGTGCGGGGGGGAGTGGCAATAGATACGTTAGACGGACGGACGGACGGACGGAGCGGGAAAGCGAGCGGAAGGAGTGGAAACGCACGTCGGGGAGGCGGACGGGCGGACGGACGGACGGACAGGCAGGGGGCACTGGGGCAAGACCTTTAAGCCCGGCCCCGGCGGTGACCCAGAGCCCCGATGGGCCGGGGCCGGCTCCCGAGCAAGGCGGGGCCCGAGCGAGCGGCCGGTCCCCGCCGCCGCCTCTTGGCCTTCGCCTCCCCCGCTCCGAGATGCGCAGCGCCGAGGGGCTCTCCAAGCGCAGGGCGCCCGGTCCCTGGTACAGCAACCCCTGCCTCGCCCAGCGCCCCAGCGGCGTGGGTGACGCGATCGTGGGTCCAAACGATTCGTGGTGGGGTTTGTCTATTGGACGGTGCAGGGAGAGGGGCTGCTAGGGGCAGGGAGGACGGGGCAGCTATTTTTGCCCCTGTTTCTGGTCCCATCCTTGTGACCGTCCGGCAGTCCCCTCCCGCCGCCGGCTCCGCCGCGGGAAAAGGGCTTTTGCCCAAAGATGGAACTTGCTTTGACCCCCCTGGATTTTTTTTATCTGTCAGGCTAATCAGCGCTGCTGACACATAACAATTTCAGCAATCTAGCGAGCAGCAATTTATTGCTTAAGCAGGCATAGCCAGGAGCCAGGCGAGAGAATTTGCTGTTCAGGAGACAACCTAATCTTTCTCTTCCCCTCCCAGAACAAAGCCGGCCTTTGATGATCCCCGGCTCTCGTTTTACTCGGTTTAGTGTATTGAGTGAAAAGCCTAATGTGGCTTTGCATTTATAACTCGGTAATGAGGACTGGGGAGAAGGGGGTGTGTGGGTATAAACACCCGAGCATCGCAGCAGCTTTGCAAACCCAGCCTGTGTCCAACTCCTTCCCCGAGCGCTTAGGTTTTCGAGGGGGCTTTTTTTGGTGGGTTTTTTTGTTTGGCAAAGAAAAGAGGTCTCCTTCTGGAGATTAGGTACAAGCCGAACCTTTCCTTGGCCTCAGAGAATAGAAGAGACACAGAAAAATATATATACACAACTCCTGGAGCTAGGAGCTGGGGATTTTGGAAGCAATCACCCTTCCAATATAGTATGCGTTTTAAAGAACCAATTTTCTGACACACATACCCCACCCGCGTGTGCCTAGGACATTATTTTTTTGGCCTATGATTCAAATTTGCTATTATATATAAACACACACCTATGCGCACGCATGCACGCCTTTCTGCCTCCCGGTTACTTACTACATTTCTAGTTTGCATCGCCCTATTTTTACGCATCATATGCAAAAATCACCGACGTACGTTAATCTTTGTGTTATAAATCGAAAGAAATAAACTGCAGGCGTCGTCTAAACGCGCATCGCATACGTGTGCTCATTCCGGGAATAGCCGTGGGAAAGGAAAGGCGCAGATGTGGGTTTACACAGCGAGAGATCAGCCCCCGATCTACATGAAACGATGTAAAATTATAGAGAAAGAGAGAAGGCGGATACCCGTAGAAGAGTCTCCAATCGATCTATACGTGTGTGTGTACTCGGCGCATAATGTGAATGCGGTTTATGTCGCATATCACGGGGCGCAGATACAGAGCAAGTTAGCAGCTGTCTCCTGCGCGCAAATAGAAATATATCTCTTTTTCCCACGCGTTTCCTGGACGTTGGGCCTGATCCTGGCTTTTACAGAACTCCCCCTGAGTTCAGAGTCACCCGGATCGGGCTCCTTATTCGCGCGCTGTGTCTATCAGCCCCCCATAACTGCTCCGATAGGTGATCAAAAATCCCCCAAGGCGAGGGGCTCGGTTTCTCCCCGTCCCAACGCGCCGCGCGAAAATGCGGGAGCCGCGCCTGCCTTTCTCGGTCCGGGCTTTGATTTCTGGAGCCGTCCGCAAGGGGAGGAGAAGGCAAGCGAAGTCCCTAATTTGCCCCTTTTGTTTCTCCCGGGGAGCTAAGCGCCCCCAGCCGCAAGCCAGCGTGTGCCGGGGCCGCGCAGCCCGGGGCGCCCGAAGGTTCCAGGGAGAAGGGGACGGAAAACTTGCGCCGAGTTTCCGAACAAGCTCCGGAGGCAGCTGAAAGCAACAGTTTAGCGCCGCTCCAGACGTTTCCCGTGGGTTGATTCCGTAGCCTGCCTCCGTGATGTGAGATCCTGGCCCGAGCAGCCCCATTGACACGGAGGAAGAGTTTAGTTTACGTGAGAACGAAAAGGAGCGCGCAAAAAACGAAAATTCAAAAGGGAAAATAAATCAGAAGGCTTGAAAACACGAGCCAACAATTCTTTCGGAAAGGAAACGCCTGAGTTAACATTTCCCCGAATTTTCCATCTACACACGCTCGTTAATTCCTTCCTATTTGTGCCTTTGTACTAAAATAATACTGCATGAAACGCGCTTCTCAATATCTCAACCCCACGCGTTCAGGCAGGGTGAATATCGCTGGAAACAAGATCTCAGTCCCCAACGGCTCGTATTTTCCCTTGAAACAGCGATCCCTTGTTTTCAAGTCTCTTTATCTACACACACGCGCGCGGATGGGCATATAGACACCTACACGTCTACACGAATTCATGTGTGCAATTCAACGGCCTGCCTTCTTGCACGGAAAATATAGTCCTGTATCAACGGGTCAAAAAGTCGCAGGGAGAGAGGAAAAAATAGAGAGACCCACATAGCTCTGAGCGTGCGATATAAATGCAAAGTCACATTAAAGATTAGATAGAGAGAGAGAGAGACAGACAAATGGATGGATTGCTGAATGCAAAAAGAAGTCAACAGCCAGACATTGTTCGATTCACTAAAGCGCTCCCCTGGCACCCATCCACACGTGGCATTTCGTGTGTGTGAACGCGCCTGGATCTACACAAATCCAGGTCCACACACACATCCCCTACCCCTGGTGGGTCCCGGCCCCCAGGCCCGTGCAGTGGGGGGCCGCCGACCTGGCCGTGCGCTTTCAAGGAGCAGGGAGGGAGGCGGCGAAGCGGGGAGGCAGCGAGCGCCAGGCCCGGGGATCCCCTCCCTTCCCGGGGGGTCGCTCGCCGGCCGGCTGCGGTTACTTCCTCACCTTGGAAGCGGTGCCCGAAGAAGCGGTTCCTCAGCACCCAGGGGTAGAAGTTGAGGGGATCCCTGTGCTGCGGGCCGAAGAAGGAGTGCGGGTGCTGCAGGGGGGACGCGCCCAGCTGGTGCGGGTGGACGGTCAGGGAGGGGTGGCTCACGGCCTCGGGGAAGACCAGCTCCGGGTTGCTGTAGAGGGCCCGGCCGGCGGCCGCGCTGTGGAAGCCGTTGACGAAGGCCTCGGCCGCGCTGGGGTTGGGGTAGTTGAGGGCCGTCGGCCGGAGGGGCTCCTCGGAAGCCAAGTGACTGTCCTTGGCCACCAGCGCCTCGATGGTGAAGCAGCGCTTGGCTGCCGGCTGGAACATGGCTCGGGCTGGAGTGCGCGCTTTGGAGAGCTGGTGCCTGGCCCCGTGCGTGTGCGAGAGATCCCCCCGCCCCCGCCCCGCACTCGGCTCCCGCCCGCCCCCAGCCCGCAAGCAGGTGAGCGGGTCTCCCGCAGCCAGGGAAGGCAGCCGAGGGTGGAGATCCAGGCGGAGGCGAGGAGAGCAGGGTCCGCCGCACGCCGGCTGCTGGTGCGGGGACGCACGCCCCGCACACGCTCGCTCACTCACCAGCCCTCCCCAAATCCGCGCCGGCTCGCCGGCGAGCAGCACAAATAAGACGGGCACCTGGCGAGGCCCGTCTGATTGGACAGCTCACCTGCCCCAAGGTGGGGGAGGGCGCGGGGGGAGAGCGATCTCCGGAAAAAACTGGCCTGGAGCCTTGGCAGACGAAGCCAGGCGAGCCTGGCAGAGCGGCGCCCGAAGGGGCTCCCAGATTCTCCATTGGCTAAGCCCCCCCTTTCCTCCCAACGCCCCCCCCGCGCTCCGCTTTGCGGGAAGGGGTGTTGCAGCTCTGGGGTCTTGGGAGCATCGTGTGACGGGGCGGGAACTCCGCTCGGCTGCTAAAGGGGCGTCGGCGCTGGGGGGCGGTGTGGGGGGGTGGATTTGAACCCCCGCTTTGCAAGCCCGGGTTTGCGGTCCGGCTGCTCGGAGACAAATCGCTCCTTCCTGAGAATCCAGCGCGGGGCGGCACCGAAACCCCCGGATTGCGCCCCAGCCGCGCCTGGAGAAGCAACAGGAGGTTTTCGGTGCAGAGCCGCGACCGCGTCCTGTCCGCCTCGTTGCCAACCGGGGTTGTGCCTCCCAAACACCCCGCGGGAGCCCGCTGCGAGCCGGCCGCGCGTTGAGGTTCAGCTGTTCTCTCCTTGCGGCATGGCCGACCCACCCTCCAAGCCACCAGGCATCAAACCCAGGCGCTTTTCTCCGCGTTTGTGACCTGATTTATTTTCTTCTCTTGCGGGAAAGGATCTTAGGCGATTCGGATTCCCCCCCCCTACAGCGGCGTGGCGTTTTGTGGGTGCTGTTTGCTTGGAAATAGCCCATTTTATTGCTCCGCGGGGCTTCCATTCGCACGGCTTGCGCGTGTTATCTATTGTCGGTGTGGAGCGCGTGGCTCGTAGGAGTCACGGCCCTACACGTGTTTGACAGAAAGCCCTGCCGTGTAGACACGTAGGTGCGCGAGAGGCTTGTGGCCCTGCACACGCACGCCGCTTGCAATGCGTTTGTGTGGAAGGATCCTCTCCGAGCAGCTCGCTGGCCCAAAGAGATGCCCGAATTTCTTCCCCCTCGGGCCAAGCTCCGCTGCGACGCTCGGGACCAGGAGCCCCGGGCAGACGCTAACTCCGCCGATGATCCGGGGAGGTTCGGGGGGAGGATTTGTCACTTCCCGAGCTCATTGCAGGCCCGGCCGATTCAAAGAGGGGGCCTTGTGCCATCTCCCCACCAGCCGACTCCACACGCCCTGCGCCTGGACTTGAGGCTTTTTAATCAGGGAGCAAACTTGAGGGGGGGAGAGAGGGGCAGTGTGGACAAAAAAAAAAATCAATCCGGATCCGCAGCGACTCGTGCAAACACCCCGAGCCGCTGGGACACCGCTTCCCCCCGCGCGCTCGGATGTCCCCCGCCTCCACCCCTGCTCCCCCACGACTCTTCCCGGAGTTCAGCCCGGGTCTTGGCTCTGGCTTCCCTGCTTGCAAAGTCCGGTGGCCGCACATCCATGGAGTTGTGCTAACCCTGTGAAGCGGGGGCGGAGGGGCTGCGCCTGGAAGTCCACCGCAAAGGGGCTTCCCACGCCAGTGGGCTGCAATGCTGCGCTCTTTGCCTTCTGCTGCAAGCGGAGACCCTTTACAGGCGGGGGGAGACTGCCCCGCTCCCTTTCTATTCCCCTTGCTCTCCTGTCCCCACGGCCCCGGGAAGGGTGATCCAGGCCACGCACAGCAGCGAGCCGCTCCCCCCCCCCGCGCTCTCTGCCGAGGCACACGCCGCCCTCCTTCCTCTGCGCTCCGGTTTTCATTAAAAACGCACCGTCACCCGCCGCGCTGCTGCACACCAAGCTCCGGGGCGTCTGCGGGGATGGGAGGTGACACGCGGGACAGCACCGCTCCTGGCGAGGAAACGCGCAGCCACAGGTGGGGCGAGTGGGCCAAGAAACGGCCCAGCGACTCGGCTTTGGGGTGGGACGATTCAAGGGAAATCAAGGCAGGGTCACGAAAGAAATGCAGGCCCCTGGGGACACGCGTGGTGGAAGCGGGTCTTACCAGCCCCCGGGCTGCGGGAAAACACCTGTCGCCTTTATTTGCACGCGTTTATCGCTGGCGCCCTGGGCGCACGGGCAGGGAACCCAAGCGCGCTTCGCTGGAGGCTCTCGAGAAGGGGTAAAGGTTGCCGGGTTGGGGGTTCCTCGCCTTTCGGGGGCTGGCGGCGCAGGGAAAGGGGCGCTCTGATTGCTAAGAGACGGAGGCTGTAAAAGCCCGAAGGAGAAACAAGGAGGGTTTCGTGCAAATCAAAGCGCTGGGGCCGGCTAGGCCATAGGCGCGCCCGCAGATGGGCAGCTCCGAAAGCCGGAGGGAGCCCTTCATTCTGGGGTTTTGTATAACGACTCCTCGGCGCTGGATCGCTGGAGGGCCGGCTGGAGAAAGAAGGGCCGAGATGTTATTCCAGGTCAACCCCCCCAAGCACTGATACAAATCTGGGGGGGGGGATCGCTCCCTGCTTTGGCAGAGTTAAAATGAGCCGCTTTTGCATTGCGAGAAGCCAAGCATCCGATCCACGGGGGAGAGAAAAACCGAATAATTCGCGGGCCCGTGTAAATAGAATCAAATCGAATCCGCTTTAAAAAAATCGTGTTTAAAGGGAAGGTTCTGCGGGTTTACTCGGGGATTTCGGTGGGGTTTTTCCCCCTTCTTTTTGCAAGCAGGCTCGGTGGGTAAAAAAGAAGCCGCCAGCAAACCGGGTGTGTTGGATGCGCGGAGCAGCAACCTCCAGGAGGCTCCGCGTACGCGTCAAACCCCGTAATTCGGAGGAGCCGGCTGGTTTGCAGGGCTTTCTCCCCACCGGAGTGTTGTGGAACCCACCTTTATTCCTACAGCAGGTACCTTTCCCTTGGGCCAGCCCTTCCCAGCCGCATTTGTTGTTTTTGGTTTTCCTTGGTAAGAATTTGGTTTCGTTTCTATTTCGAAATCAGTTTCGCCAGGTTCAATTCGGCCTGGCGCCGCTTGCACCCCCGTTGCACTCCTTCCGCAGGCCCGGTTGCACCTTTTCAGTTGCAATCAATTCCCGGCCGCGGAGGCACCTCCTACCCCCTGTCTCGCGTGGGAGCCGGAGGGCAGGGGCGGGTGGGTGGAAACACGCAAGATCCTTTGCAAAGAGTAAAAGCTGAGGCTTTTCAAGAGCCATTCCGGTTTGCGGAGGGCAAAGCCCGACAAAACTAAACCCCGCTCCTTTCCCTAAAGGCAGTTACAACGATTCCAGGACGGGGCTAGCAGGAGCGGCTGCATTTTGTTCCCTAGGCATGAAAAGGGAGGGAAACGCTTCACTTCGGAAGGATACGCCGCGGTCTAACGGAGCGTTTCTTCGCGCAGACGATCCGAATCTGACGGCTCGGGTCCCCGGCGCGAGCAGCGAGGAGCTAAGATCGGGTTTGTTATTCCGTGCGTCCCCGAGAGCCCCCTTCTCCGGAGGGGGGGAAATACAGCGGTCACCGCCATGGCACTTTCAGGGCGCTCCGTGCCCCGATGCCACGGACTTGATCCGGTTTAAGAGGCGCTGCCGTCGTTGTTCAAATCACGCACTCCCTCGCTCCACTTTCATTTGCCAAACAGGTGGTTAGTCCAGGGCGCGATTCAAACTCAGTCCGTCCCTAAACTCCTCTCGGGGCGGCTTGTGTTTTGGGGGGGTGTTTCTGGCTCCCGAGGATGGAAATAAAAATCAAAGCATCTGCCCCTCGGCCTGGGTTTTCCTGCAGGATCTTCACTTGCCTCGGAACCACAGTGTCCACCTTTTCTCAGGCAGACCAGGGAAGGGCCATTATTTCACGCGGAAATCTGCTGCCAGAAGAAGCCCCTGCTTAGCAAATCGGAGGCAGACGCTAGAAAATCTGTGGGACCCATTTTATTCAAGAAAGAAAGGGCCCCCTTCTCCCCCCAGCCTGGGTTGAATTTCGCCAGGCCGACGTTGGAACGAGTTTTGATCTGTCTTGACGGATCGAAATGAGTCTCTTGGGGGGACCTATTTATTAGAAAAGAGAGAGAGTGAAAATAAATAATAAAAAAGGAGCTAAACCGATTCTAAACTAACGAAAGTTACCCGAGGGGATCATTTGGGATCGATTCGACTTGAAAAGCCCCGCAGAACGCCGGAGTCGGCGAGCGCCGGATTGGTAGCTCACAGGGCGGAAAGGCTGGGAGGGGGGATATCCTGAACGCTGAACGCTCTGGTACACTCAGGGGGTTAGCACTCCAGCGGGAATTTTCTGGCCCCTCGGTGATTCGTTTGTGTTTCCTATCCAGCAAACACCAAGAGAAACGAAATGAGCCGAGATGGGCACAGGAGAGACACACCGGGACTGAGATTGAGGGTAAATTCAAACTGCACCGCAGCTGGTTTTCTCTCTTGCCCCGCTCTTCCCCCCCCCCACCCTCCTTATCTAGCTGATCTCCCTTTTCACTGTAAAGGAAAGCGATTCCCAGTACCCCTCGGTCTCCCTCTGCATTCCCCCGTGTAGACAAGCCCCAAGGAAGGACAGCCTTGGCTGGGATCTGACCTGCCGCAGTTTCTGAGGACTGGAGGCGATTTCTCCCCCTGTTAATCTGTAACACATCAGCTTCCATCATCAAAGGGCAAAATGTGGAAAATCAGGACTCAGCCACTAAAGTGCAGCCATGGGTTAGGAGCCTGATGGGACATTAAAAGTTGATCAGACTTCAAAGTGCTGCATCATTTCCTTTTAAAACTTGCCTAATTATTATTTTGGTGGGGTTATTAACTTTCTTTCGCTGGAATTTTATCTCCATCATTTATCTCTCCCCCGCCAGGGCTGATTTGATCCTGAGGACATGAGGTTTGGGAACTCGGAGAAGTCAGGGGGAGGGCACTATTTAACCCAGGGGTTATTACCTGAGAACACCTTTGGGCCGCTGGCTGCAGAATCTTTTACCCCAGAACCAAGCAAAAAAGCCTCCCCTTTATGCCCCTGGGGGCAATACCATGGACTGTGCCTCTTTTCCAAATCTGTATGGCTGAGTGATCAGCTCAGATGGTTCTGGAATATTTAAAAGAAGGCAGCCTACACTCAACCCTTAACTCCAATTGGAGTTAACTCAACCCTTAACTCCAAACCCTTAACTCCAAATCCAAGAGTTTATTTCTCTGATCTCCCTGGCTTTCTCCTTTGTAAAGTCCCCTGGGTTAAGGATAGACAGATACTTCCCCAGCTCAAGAACTTAGAGAGGGAAAGAGGGTTTTGTCATTAAGGTACCAGAATAAGAGCCAGGATACTTCAGTCCTATTCCTGGGTCCCCTACTGACTCCCTGCAGTGTTGGACAAGGCACTTTGTTCCCAGCGTGGGCCTTGCATGAACAACAAAAGCCAACAGAAGTAAGGGAAACAGAGGTTAACAGAGGACAAAAGCATGAATTCACAAGTGGCTTGTAAATAACATGTAGCTAGTAAATAAAATCGGAAGAAGGTGTGGTAAGTTTGCAGCTTTGCTCGCTAGCACGCCTTGTAGTGCGCGTTCAGTTTGTCATCGATACAGGGACCGGTTCACAAAATTAGCAAACCAGCCATAAAGCCTGTAGTACGAGGAAGAACTGTAATGTGCATGGGTCCATCTGTTTCCAAATAGGTCTATAATCTGATTGATATTTATGTACGTGGGAGTCGTGGTGCACTCTACCCCCACCCCCCCCTAAACCGAAGCCTGGTCAGCCCAGACCTAGCTTTCTGAAATGCCAGTAGAGACATTCAGTGATGAGTCAGGGTTTGAACTGCTTTCTTGGATTCCAAAGAACTGGCTCAAGTGCTCTCCCAGAGCTGAATGCGGTGTCTTAAATAAGCTTAGTAGAAAAGTTCTGGGAAGAAATCCCAACACTCCGGTCCTCGGTTTCCCCCTCTGTCCAAAGGGATGATAACCCTGAGTTGATTTGCCTACCTGGGGCAGTGGAGGAAAGTGCCTGTAAAGCACCGGGGGAACTTGGCATGAAGGAGCTGTAGAAGCAAAAAAGCACTTGGCTCTCTGGGGCAAGTTGGCTGGTTCTTTAGGCCCTGTCTACACTACACAAATAATTCCGTTGAATCAGAACCCAGGGTCAGCTTGCCCATGTGTGTTACGGCAGGACTTCTCCCTGAGCTCTGCTTTAAAACCGACGGCACGACCCCCACCTCATCTCGTGGTTCATTCTTAGTTCTTTGTTTTGGACTGGCTCTGCACTGGACTCTTGGGAGCGAATATTATTTTGTGTGTTACATTAGCACCTGGAGGCCACAGCTGAGATCATGGCCCTATTGTGCTGATTATAAGAGACCTTCATTGGCTGCAGAGCATATGAATTAAACAAAGTGTGGGAGGGGAAACTGAGGCACAGAGCAGGGTAGGGACTTGTGCAGGCGCGCCGGAAGGTCAGTGACAGAGAGTGGCCTAGAATGGAGATTTCTTGTTTCCCACGCAGTGACCTAACTGCTAAACCACACTGCCCCTTTGCCACACTGCCTGTCTGTGGCACCAGCTGAAGCAATGCCCATGTGGCCAAGGTCATGGCATTTTTATCACCACCCACCCTGCATGGGACAGCTGTAGATGACACAGCAGTAAAAATGCCAGTCCTCACCCAAGCCCTCTCTGCTTTAGGGCTCCCAAAAAGACCTGGTCTATTACATGGAAGTTTCAGTCCGCACAGGAGAGAACAAATCATGCAATGACAGACATCAGCTGCCACCTCAGGGGCATGCATGGGGGGGGCAGCAGGGGCACGGGTCCCCCAATAATCATCAGGGCCACACAACTCTGCTGATCCCAGGACTGCAGGGAGGAGGGGAGAGCGAGCTCTTCCCGGGGCAGGGAGGGGGACAGAACATGCCCCCCGCAAAGGGGTCAAAGTTAAATTTCTGCCCCTATGCAGCCTTGTTACCCAGCTGTGTTTAACTCTGGAGAGGTTGGCAGGACCTGGCTCTGATCAAGGTTTTAGCCTGGTTTCTAAACATGGGAATGGGGCCAGCTCTCCACTACAAGCGGGAACCAAGTGTGCAACTGGGTTAGGGGAAAGCCATGTCTGAACTGGGTTCCCTGATCCTCCCTGTACGGCGGTGGCATGGTCTGGCTGGAGTGTTGCGACCCTTCCTCGGTCCCAGGCTCCAAGGAAGGCCACAGCGCCTTCCTTGAGGGGAATAAACAGTGCCCGTTTACAAGTCTTTAGCCCCGGCCCCAATGTGGCAGGCTTCCTTCCTAGTCTGTAGCCCTCTGGCCCTCCAACAGCGGGCTAGCAAGCGATCTGGTGCCTCCAGCCCTCAGGCAGGGCAGGGCAGGCAAGCAGTCTAGAGCCCCCGGCCTTCCCAGTGGCAGGGCTAGTAAAACAATCTGGAGCCCCAGCCTTGCAGGCAGGCAGAGCTCGGCATCCTCTGTCTCCACACCCAGAGGGCAGCACTCACTCCCGGGGTGGTTAGGGAAAGGAGGGGAGGGGGACGCAGGCCCACCCGACTCCACTGCGTCCCAGCCCAGGGCCCTGGCAGTAACAAAACCGTTTGTCACTGAGTCAGCGGGGCTCCAGCTGTAACACGCTGACGGGTTTAGCCCCTGCCTCAGCCACTTCCTAGTCAGCTGCCCCTGGGCCACTTCCTCCCGCCTTGGCCCCGGGGATCTGCAGGGCGTAGGCTCCCTCCTGGTCACTGGGGTAGAAGGCGGGCAGCAGACCCACAAGTCCCTCCCCATCAACTGGTGGCCGGCCTGGAAACCCCTCTGGCTCCTCAGCGGAGGGCAGCTCCTCCAGGTCCCAGGGGTTCCTCTGGTCCACAGGGTTCCGTCAGCTCCCAGGGGTCCCCGGCATAAGGCAGTTCCTCCAGGTCAGGGCCGGCCTCGGGGGTATTTCCCACCCAGGAGTCTCGGATGGCTTGTTCCAGCTACTAGGGCTCAGCGGCCCCACCCAGTCACTATGGCCCGGCAGCCCTCTCCAGGCGCTAGGGCCCGGCCACACGGGCAGGTTTTGGATGCTCCGCTTGTGGGGGCAGTTGCCCCAAACAGCCAGGTGCGCCGTCTCTGCAGAGAGCCAGGGGTTGACCTAGCAGCAGGTGAAGCTCTGAAGGTGCTGTTTGCTCAATAGACAGCTGGAACGATGCCTACCACAACCACTTCTCCCCTACTGAGCGGCTAGGCCGGCCTTTTATAGTTCCCCTTCCTGCCTTGGCTCCGCCCCTCGTTGCTGGGCAGTTTGGCTGGTAGGGCCCTGTTCTGCCCAGTAGGCACATCAGGACCCTTCCTCGGGCCCAGGCTCCAAGGAGTGCACAGCGCCTTGCTACACTCCCCTTTCCCCCGGCACCCAAATGTCTGAATTTCACCCGGGACTCAGACCCAATAGCAATCCAGGAGTCTGACTCTCTGGACTAACGTTACCTGGGAAGTAACAATGAAGGTTGCTGGATAGCATCTTTCTCTCCTCAGCTCGGACATTAGGAGGGTGGGATTCGGAAAACCCTTCCCTTCTAGTGAAGTTATTCATAGACTTTCAGGCCAGATGGGACCATCGTGATCATCTAGCTGGACCTCTCCCATCACACAGGCCAGAGAACCTCATCTAGTGATTCATGCATCAAGCCTGGAAGTCTTCTTCAAGCTGGAGCAGATCTTCAGTGTTGGTCTGGAGGAGCAGGAACGGACTCCCCTGAAGTTAGTCTGGGGGTCCCCACAAACCTAATCCATGGATACGTTTATGGGTTGGTGCCCTGATGTGGGTGCTGAGGCTACAGAAGTGCATGAGGGCGCTGTGGCGTCATGCATCGGGTTGTGACACCTGGGATAAAATTCAAGGCTCTTGCATTGCCCCACAATGACACACATGGAAGTGACAGGCAGTGTCCCCTAGTGGAGGGATCTAATGTGAATTAGGGCCGGGGTTCTATTCCCAGCTCAGGCACTAACCTGCTTTGCAACCTTGGCCAAGTCACTTGAACCGGCCCTGCCTCAGTTTTCCCACCTGTAAAATGGGCAAGGCAGGACTGACCTCATTTCCTGCAGCCCTGGGGGCTCAGTCGCTCCTGGTTGCACTGTGCTATGGGGTGCTCGGGGAGTGCGCTGCGGGAGAAGCACAGCTGTTATAATGAGGACTATCAATAGGACTGACAAACCCAAGCCTTCCAAATCCACAAGGCAGGACCAGCCCCGCAGCGAAGGCAGGCACTGACAGCATGAGAACACAGCGACTGCTGGGGGAGTGGGGCGGGCAGGCTGAGAAGGACCAGACAATCCCACAGGACTATAAGTTGGCTGTTAAATAGCCAAAGGGGAGGAGGAGCTCTCATTGCACCAGACGAGGTGGACGGGATGTTGCTCCCTCACGCCAGGCAGGAAAAGGGGAAATCCCCACGGCTTTTAGCTCCCCCTTCCCTTAACCGCTGGGCCCAGAATGTCCAAGCCATCCCCCCTCCACCACCCAATTTAGTGCCTGCTTCTGCAACCCACATGCAATTAACTCTCTCTCTAAGCACGTGGGCTGGGTACAAGAGGAACACAGGACCAGTGGTGGGCCAACGCTCTCTGGATCTAATGCCAGGACAGAAGCACTTGCCCCGCTCACCTTCGTGACGCTTCGCAGTCACTCACCAGGTCACACACAGGGTGTCAGCTCATCAACCTCTCTGCTCATGCCCCTCATGTACTCTTTCCCCGCGAGGAGCAGTTCAGAAGCTCTGTGATGGCAAATGACCTGGGTTTGGGTCCCTGATCAGATGCCCGTTGGAGCCTGCTCTGCACCGAAGCTCAAGGCGGAAGCAGAGTAAGATGAGATCCTGCTGGATAGTTCTCTCTCTCCTGCCACTTGCCTTTCAATAACCCAGTCCTCAGGGCAGCCTCCCCAACCACCCTCAGCTGGGAGAAATTTGCAGAAGGGAGAAAAGGTCTGCTTCTTTACTGAGATTTCCGGGTGCTTCTCAGAGCCAGGCCTTGAGAGATTTCACAGGGAGTACTCACAGAGGGCCCTAGCCAGGGCATTGGCAAATAAATCAGCATAATGCAAAGTTAGGCCCTTACACTGTGCAGCCAAGTCTCCTAGCAACTGGGGCTGGGTCTCGCTCCAGCTGACGCCAGCGGGAGCTCTGAGTGAGTAGGGGCTGCAGGATTTGGCATAGGGGCTGGAAGGAAGGGCGTAGGGGGAGCTGCAGCACCCCCTGGCTTGTAGTGGTTTCCAGTTTGGTTCAGTGGCTCTCAGCGCCCCTACGGTACAAATTGTCCCCGCACCCCTGGGATCTGTGCTCCCGAACATAGGAAAATCTTCCACCAACCTCTGCAGCAGCTTCTTTTGGGTCAGGAGAGTGAAGGATCATATGGGGGTCTAAACCTAAACCAGCACTTCCCCTTTAGCTGGATTCAGTGGTTCAGGTCGATGGGGAGATCCCAGATCCTAAAGTATTCTGACAAAGCCTGAGCCATTCAAAGGGGCCTGCAAACCGTTGGTGAAGACACAGCTGCTTTCGCCAAACCAAGGAGAGGATATCTGACCCCAGTTCACGCCGTCAGGACCATCCGGAAGCACAGAGGGTTCTGCTTTTGTTCTCAGCCCCTGACATTTTGATGGTGCATCTGAACGGCAATTGCCCATGAATTGCCAGTGGAGCTGGTGGGGCTGTAATTGCAGTTATGGGCTAGATCACGCCACTCTTTTTTACACAACCTCCCTCCTCATTGAGATTGATGGAAAAGTCCTGCCTGTAAACCAGTGGTGTATCAACCCTTCGACTTCTCATATGGAACTGATCGATTGGCCTCACCTCCAGGGAGGATGGGCAAGTGGGTAAAGCACTGAACAATTCTATTTCCAGTTCTGCCTTATGGGACTTGTTGCTGTCATTTCACTTCTTTATGCCTCAGCAACCCCTCGGTAAAAGGAGCACGCTAAATCCGGATGGGCTACTTCCTACCCAGGGTTCATCGGTTAATGGCACTGTACAGGGTAAGTTGCTGAGGAGCGTTACTTAGTGGCAAGTTTGCTTAACATCCTACCTTCGAGAAAGATGTTTTCTTCTAGAAACAAGGTGCACATTTTGAACAGGGTGGGTAATTAGCCGTTGGAACAAACCCCCTAGGGACAGGCTGAGTTCTCAGTCTCTTGACGTCTTTAAGATTGGATGGTTTTCTAAAAGAGATGCTGTTCTTCTGGGCTTGATGAAGGCATCACGGCGTAAGATTCTCTGGCCTGTGTGATTTTGGAAGGGAGACTGGATGATCGCAATCAGGCCTTTGAATCCATGAGTCTTCATCCTGGAAAGATTTGTTTGGAAATGGTCTGAGGGACCTCAGCTGATTCATATATTTATTTTCCCCATTGCCGTACGAAAGGCAAACCAAGTGTGTTTCCATTCGAGACTGCTAGGTGCTTTCAACACTGACATTCTCAATGAGAAAAATAGGCAGGGAGGCATCTTAGCAGCAGTTTTATTGTGTTAATAAGTTTGGCGTCTATAAGCAACATATGTAAATGGCTGATATACTGTCTTGATGCCATTTAACATTATGTTGCTGAGGTGACTGGAAGCCAAGTCTGCAGCTTTTCTACTAATATGCCGGGAGCTGCCAATTTTTTTAAGTTGGGTTTTTTTTTAATTTAAACAAGTTAGCAATCTGCCCGTGCCAAAATAATGACTCGGGCCCTTGCCTCTCCATTGAGATTTCCTGGGAACATGGATAAATATTGTGAGTGTTTATTCCTCTTCGCAGCTCAAGCACCCAAAGCGAAATCAGAGGCGGCTTCTCAACGGATTGTTTTCCCCTTTTCATGTCTTGATTTGGTACAAATCAATCACTTAGAGATACATTCCTCCACCCTTTAGAGTCAGATACTTAGCTGTGCGTAAGAGGAGCTGAATCTGCTCCTAAATTGCACTCAAAGCATCTTCTTCCTTGGTGTATTTTCTGGGTCAGTTCTGCTGCCCCTGCAGCTCGGCTATTGATTTCAGGGGAAAGACGGCTCGAGCCTGGCACTGATTCCTGCAGCGTTTCTGTGTCAGGGATTAATCTGGGGGCTGGTTTTCAGTAAACCTCAGCAGCTGTTCCCTGAAAAAGAGTGAGGGAAGAAGGCAACAGAAAGCGCTGATGGCCAGCAGTGGTGATTGTTTCGCTTCTTCCCTCTGCAGACACTCAAGATGCGAATCACTGTTGCAAATGCACAGAAGAGATGGCATTGAATGCTTGGAGAAAACGCCGCACGCTTGCCAAACCTTGTCAGTAGCATAGATGCCAATGTCTCTGTGCTTCCCCCTTCTCAGGCTGGGAAAAAAAATACAGTTAGTTTCTTTCTGTAATTTTCAGTGAATTTATGTTGAATTGATGGTTTCTTGCAGTCATATGGATGGCACGCTCCCAGCCATTATTAGTGTAAACAGATTTGTGCATCGTATATTTAGCCATTCCATATTGCTTTCAGGAAGCGTGCACATTTTAATGGCATATACTTACAGAGGGCCATACCCTGCCATTGCTCTGAAGGAAGGAACCAAACAGGAATTATGCAGAAAACAAACACTGGGAGGCACGCTATGGCCCAAAGGCCATGAAGGAAGCTTTTCATGGAATTAGATTAGGTTTTAGATTAGATTAGGTTTTCACCTTCCTTCAAAGAAGGAGTCATTCAGATGATAATGCTTTACCTTTATTCACCTGCAGATCCCACAGCGCTTTGCAAGGATGCATGAATCTCACTAGTCTCCTTTACAGACGGGGAAAACTAGGTACAGGGAAGGGAATAGACTTGGCCGTGGTGGAAGGTAGTGGATATGGAGGTCGGGACTCCTGATTCTTCTGAGCCAACAACCAAAAGTTGGCTTCATTGTTACCATTCCCTTCTCAGCTTATATGCTGGTAAATAAGGTGACTCCGGCTCCTCGTCGCTCCCGTGTGTCTGGGGCTGGAGGTTTAAAGTGAGGACTTTTAGAAGCATCCTGGGAAACATTTTCTGCCATGTGACGATCACTTCATTGAGGCCAGTTTCCGGGTATATGTGGAGTACCCCGGAGCTTGTCCACGCAGCAGGATGTTGCACAGGTGTACGTACACTGATGGAGTGGCACCAGTGCAAGCCTCTAGTGCAGATGCACAGCGCTGATATAAAAAGTGGCTTCGCCCCATGGAGCTTCCACTAGTGACGCCACGTCAGCGCACCCCCTCCTCTCCTCCGTATACAAGGCTTCACTGTTAGCAGCCTTCTCCTCCTTAGCAGCCACTAGGGGTGGGGGGCAGGTGCATGGAGCACGCAGCGTTCAAGAAGATCTCAGGGAACGTCTGCACTTCAAACGCTAGCGTAGCACAGCGGCATTGCTGTAGCAGCGCCACTGCAGTGTAGACACTACCTATGGCGACGGGCGGGATTCTTCTCCCATCAGTGTGGGCAATCCACCTCCCAGAGAGGCGGTAGCTAGATCGGTGGAAGGACACTTCCGTCGACCCGGCACAGGCTACACTGCGGTGAGGTCAGCTGACCCACGCAGTTCAGGGGTGTGGATTTTTCACACCCCTGAGTGATGCAGTTAGGCGGACCTAGTTTTCTAGTACAGACCAGGCCTTGGTCATAGAATCATAGCGTTTAAGGGCAGACGGCATCACCAGACCGTCCAGATTGACCTCCTGGTCACTGCATCTTATAGATACGGGCAGGGCCGGATTTAGGGACAGGCGACCTGGGCTGGATGAGCAGAAAGACAACAGGCTGCTTGGGCGAAATCCTGGCTCTGCTGACGTGAAGAGCAAAATTCCCAGGGGGCCAGGATTTCTCCCTCTGTGCTAAGCAGAAAGCCCTACTACCTGGAAGTGCCTCACTATTCTAAGTTCCTCCCATAGCATCTCCGGATCCTCTCGGGAACTAGAGGACCAAGAGCTCTATGAGTTTAACTCCTCTCTTCACACCATTCCCCTGGCTTCAGTGGAACATCAGCAGAATGGGGCAGTGCTGGGGGCAGTGTGAGGGGCCCATCCCAAAGGATTGTCATGCTGGCCCTGAGTCACTAAAAGTTTGCAGACCCCACGAAGTCCACTAGGAACTTTGCTATTGCTCTCGATTTTACACAGAAGGTGCTCAGATAGGGTTAACATCCTAAGGCTGTCATCTACTGTAACACTATTCAACACTGGTCCACCCAGTGTCGGTGCATAGCTCTATTTCTTGATGTTAGTGCATTTCAGTTATTCTTAAAAAGTTTCTATAAGCTTCGAGGAAACAAATATTTTTATTTGCTTATATATACTGGCATGAATAGATATAGATTTACAGATCCTAGCAGGCAAATGTATCGTCTTACATGACAGGGATAAATCCTGCATGCAAATCGTGTGTCAAAGTCGTGAAATGGGCTATAAATGCAATAAAAAATAAGGTAGTCGAAAGTTTAACAACTGGAGAGTGGGGGCGAAGATGCTCTTCACCTGAGCCGGCATTTGGTCTAGGGCTGGCCTAGACAAGCCATGCAGTATGCTAGGGCAGAGAAGTGGGTGTCAGGATAGCTGGGTTCTAGTCCTTGGACAAGTTGCATAGAATCCAATGGAAAATAACTCATCGTCATTTAGTCCCATAAATACAAAGATCTGGGGGCTCTGAAATATAATTGTCCTCCCAGACATTTCATGCTGTTTAAAGGGCAACTATATTATTATTCTTTAATATTATTTTTATTAAGTAGTATTTAGTATTCATATTAACACCACAAGTGCTAGGAGCTGTACAAACACAGAACAAAAAGATGCTTCCTGCCCCAAAGACCTTATAACCCAGGCATGAGACCCAATGGATCCAGACCAATGGGGGAATACCAGGAAACAATGAGACAATATTGGGCAGCCATATCGGCAGTGGTCCCGGCACAGCTGCTGCCTAATCCCTGTCCATTTTTTTGTAGGCATCCCTGCAAAGGTGAGTTTTAAGGAGGGTTTTGACGGTGGCTAATGATGACCTAGCTTTGCAGTTGTTTACGGGGAGCTCATGCCAAGCAGGAGGGGCAGCCTGGGAGACAGCACAAAGGTGCTTGTATGAAAACATAACCAGTGGGTGATGGACGCTGCTATCGTGGGCTGATTAGAGGTGAGCATCGACAGATCAATAGCACATGAGAAATGATAGGTAAGGCCGCGACGCACCGTGAAAGTGAAGACAAGTAGCTTATGTTTGAGGTGACAGAGATGGGTGAGTTGAGGAAGGGATGCAAAGAAAAGGGTGAGATTATCAGTGCAATGTGCTAGGAAAAGGATCTTTGCAGCTGCATTTTGAATGGCTGTGAGTGGGGCAGACTGCATTTATCAAGGCCAGAGAGAAGGATGTTACTAACCTGCTACAAGTTACACCTGTGATTATTAAAAGCAGAAGAGTTTTGAGAGGAAATACATTTGATTTTGTGTTCTCTGAGCCTTTGACAGCACTTTGCACATTGTCAGTTTGGCTGCTTTCCTCGCTATCCTCAATTCGGCCCCTGATCCCGCAATCAGTCCTTCATGCATGTACTCCTGTACCTAGGTAGCATCTTGCTGACGGCAGGGGTTTGTCTGAGCAGAGCTAATTGCAAGATCAGGGGCTTAGTTCGTCAGTTTCCTTTGTTAGTCACTTTCACACAGCAACAGGGCAAAGGGAAAAAAGGCAATGGGAAAATGTGATTGTACAATCACCAAAATTGGCAAGGAAACTTGGAGAATCTGACATTCCTTGTGTGAAATGTTCAGTAGTTTCTATATTTTCAGCTCCTCAGTTGGTGTAAATCAGTGAACTACCCTGACTTCCAGTGGGTCACACCAGCTGAGGCGCTGGGCCTCGATTTCTAGCTGAGGGTGTCCTTTTTTTCCTGTAAAGTTCCTAGCTGTCAGTCCCTAGTAGGTACCGGTTCCGTGTCAGAGTCTGCTTTCCACATATCTGTAACCCTCTGAATTGAGACTGGTGTAATGGAGAGTAGAATCTGGCCTCCATTTACATCACACAGACAGTGCTGTTGGGCCAGATCCTCAACTGGCGTAAGTCAGCACAGCTCACTTGAAGCCAGTGGTATGATGCCAGTTTACACCACTGAAGGCCTGGCTCAAAGTTTTCAAGACAAGTTGATTTGGTGCAAAATTGCCTAAAAGTGGCAATTTTAGGACATTTAGTCCGCAAATTTAAGCTTCCCCTCCCCCTCAAAAAAAATGTAAACGTAACAGTGGTCAACGGAGTTACACCCGGGTAGAACTGGTACAGTTGAGGCAAGGTTCAGGCCCCGAGATTGCTGGGGTCCCAGACTGCTATCCTTACCCCTTCCGCTTGCTAGAAATCCATCTGAAATCAATGGGCCTACTCCCACGAATAAACAAGGAACAAGGCCCTCAGCTCCACACTTTGGCAGTTCAGAAAAAATGCCCATATTTGCTGCGAAAGGAATAAATGCCTCTTTGGAGACAAAAAATGCCCCAGCACGGATAATTTGTCATGAGCCTGAGATCCAATTCTGCAAAGCTCACGGGGGGATGAAATCACCAGGAGTGAGGAAATGCTATTCCGCATGGGTGAGGGCCGTGGAATCAGCCCTTTTTATTTTCTGTCTGCTTGCGTAAATAGACAGACAGAAAGAGAGAGCGTTCGGGTGATAGGGAAAGGCGCAGAAACAGCCGCCCCGGGCCCATTAGTAACATTAATATAGTGAGTGAAAGGGAGGTTTAGGCTTAGCCAGCCTCTGATCCACACTGCAATGGGGAAAGGATTTGGAAACGGCCTCACCATGACTACCCAGGCCTGAGAAAAGTATGCCAGCTCTTGGGGCGTGGAGGCTAGCACTACAGCTCTTTTCAGTGAGGGAGAAAGCCAGAACATCAGGGCCCTGTTGTTGGGTGTGAGTGTGAAAAATCAATTAGAAAGAATTAGCGATCTGCCGGAGCTGGCAGTGGGTGTTGTGCGGGGTGAATTACAGGCCCCGTCCTGCAGACTGTGACTCAAACAAGGCATCCCGGCTCGGGCGAGCAATCCCACTGCGTACAGCGCAGCTACTGCGCTGGCATGGAGAGGACTCAGGACGGGGCCCTGTAGCTGCTATCATTGTGCAGATGAACTTGAAACTCAGCTTCCAACGCCCTTTAGGCAGACGGTGACACATCGCTTTTATTGTTTTAGCTGTGGTTGGGCCTTGAAATCAAGGGCCAGAGTGTGTCATTCTTGGCCCATTGCACACCCCTCTACCTACACAGACGCCAGCGGCGTTACTCCTGATTTATGCCAGTATAGCTTTAAGAGCGGAATCCAACGTGCAACAACTCTAGTATACAATTAATTGCAGCTCATTACAAGTTGCAATATCAATTAGCAAATCATTACTCAAAGCCCTGGCTGGGATGATTTAGTTGGGGTTGGTCCTGCTTTGAGCAGGGGTTGGACTAGATGACCTTCTGAGGTCCCTTCCAACCCTCATCTTCTATGATTCTCATGCACAGAAGACAAATTATTGCTTACTGGCGGTTTTACATCAGTTTTATTTCTTCATGATAACTAAGGCCCAGATCGTAGGCACCTAACTCCTTTTGAGAGCTGCTCCTGACTGTTAGTGCCTTCAGCTCCCCAAAGTGCTTTTCGAATAGTGGATATGCTACCGATAAGCCACTTCCAATGATCTAAAACTAGGGATTACCACCCTCCTTAACACTTACTGCCAATGTTACGTTTCTCTCCCCTGTACAAATGAAAGTGTGCCCGTGCCAGTGTGTGGTCAAGGATTTGTGTTCATATAGTGCATTGAGAAAAGGAGACGTTAGACTGGATGTCAGGAGAAGCTTCCTATCAGACTGCAAAATCCTTTTCCAAATGAACCAGTGGAAGCTTAAAACATTTAAAGCCAGAGTGCATAAAGCAATCAGGCTCTGATACTTACATCTATTCCTATTCGGGACAGCAGTTAAGCATATTGTTAAGTCCCTTTAACTTCAGTGGGACTTAACACCATATTAAAGTGCTGCCCAGAATAGGGATGTTTTCCTGATTTGGAGGGTTGGAGACTATACTGTAGGGAATAATAATGCATTGGCATCATGGGCGATGGGCTAGCACATGTTCTAACAGAATTTTGCCATTTCAAGTCTAAGCTAGCTTCCACTGAAAGAGATAGAAACAGGATCGAGCCCTTTATTTCTAGGATTCTTCTGTTCAGTGTACACATTTCTGTGCATGTATGTGTGATGTATGTTGTGTGTGTTTGCATGTCGTGTGTGTGTGTCTTTGCAGCTACAAATATACAAGAAACCAAAGCCCTGGGTTGTCGTCACAGAGGTACCATACCAGCTGTGCTGTTAGGCACACTGGCTGGGCTAAGATACTCAGTATCGCCAAACAGTCTACAAGGAAATTAGATAACAAAAATGATCTGTCTCCAGGTAAATCCAGGTGGGTTTATCACCTCTTTTGGAAAGATTCATCAGGTCACATATTTCAAGGCCAGAACATCTAGTCTGCCCTCCTGTATAACACAGGCCAGAGAATGTCCCCACAATAATTCCTAGAGCAGTGCTGTTAGAAAAACAGTCAACCATGATTGGAAAATTGCCTGTGATGGAAAATCCACTATGACCCTTCATAAATTGTTCTAATGGATAATTACCCTCACTGTTAAAAAATGTATGTCTTATTTCCCATCTGAATTGGTCTAGCTTCAACTTCCAGTCATTGGATCATGTTATACCTTTCTCTGTTAGACTGAAGAGTCCACTATTAAATATTGGTTCCCCACATAGTGACTTACAGACTGTGATCAAGGCATCCCTTAACCTCCTCTGTTTTAAGCTAAATAGATGACGCTCTTTGAGTCTGGCACTATAAGCAGGTTTTCTAACCCTCCAGTCATTCTCGTGGCTCTTCTCTGACCCCTCTCCAATTTCCTAACATCCTTCTGGAATTGTGGACACCAGAACGGGACCCGGGATTCCAGCACTAGTTGCACTGGTGCCAAAGACAGAGGTAAAATAACCTCTTTTCTCCTCTTCGAGACTCCCTGGATGATGCATCCCAGGATCACTTTTGCTCTTTTGGCCACAGCGCACACTGGGAATTCATGATCCGCTGATTATCCACCACGACCCCCAAGTCTTTTTCAGAGTTATTGATTCCCAGGACAGAGTCTCCCCGCTTCCTCCGTCCTCCGCCCCCCCCCTGGTAAGTATGGCCTCCAATTTTTGTTCCTAGGTGGTGCATTTAACCACAGTAAAAAGCATATCGTTTGCTTGTGGCCAGCTTACCAAGGGATCCTGATCACTGTTCTCGTCCGTTTCCACTTCTACAGGTTTTGTGCCATCTGAACGCTTTATCGGTGATGCTTTTATGTTTTCTTCCAGGTCATTAATAAAAATGTTAAAAAGCTTAGGGCCCAGAACTGATCCTTATAGGACCCCACTAGAAATACACCCATTCGATGATGATTTCCTGTTTACAATGACATTTTGAGACCTAGCAGTTAGGCAACTTTTAATCCATTTGATGTGGGCCATTTTAATTCTATATCTTTCTAGTTTTGTAATCAAAATGTCATATGGTACTAAGTGAAATGCCTAACAGAAGCCTAAGTACATTACATCAACACTATTACTTTTATCAATCAAATTTGTAATCTCATAAAAAAGATATCAAGTTAGTTTGACAGGATCTATTTTGCATAAACCCATTATATTACCATCCTTTAATTCTTTATTAATTGATTCCCATGTCAGCCACTCCATTATTTTGGCTGGGATCAATGTCAGACTGCCAGATCTATGATTACCCTGCTCATCCTGTTTACCCTTTTTAAATATTGCCACAACATTAACTTTCTTCCAGTCTTCTGGAACTGCCCAGGTGTTCCAAGATTTATTGAAAATCAACAGTAACAGTACAGTGAGTGCCTCAGCCAGATCTTTTAAACCACTTGGGTGCAAGTTATCTGAACTTGCTGATTAAAAAATGTCTAATTTTAGTAGCTGCTATTGAACATCCTTGTGAAATACTAGTGGAATGGAAAGGATGTTATCATATTATATGGCTATATCATCTTTTTTCTTTCCCAAATACTGAAATGAAATATTTATTGAATACTTCTGCCTTTTCTGCCATATTATTGATAATTCTACCATTTCCATCTAGCAATGGACCAATATACTTGTCAGGATTCTTTTTGTTCCTAATGTACTTATGGCCTTCATTCTGCTGGCCATAGATTTCTCATGTCCCTTTGCTTCCCTTATCAATTTTCTACAAGTCCCTCAAGCAGCAAAATGGTATGATGCTATGCTATCATGTAAACTAAGCCTTACCACCTAACATACCTCATTCAACAGGAATATGGTCTTGTAATTAAGGCTCAAGAGTCAGGAAATTTGGGTTCAGTTCTTGGATCAGTCACTGAGTCCCTGGGTGACCTTGGGCAAGTTATTTTATCTCTCTGTGTCCTCAGTGCCCCCATCTATAACCTGGGAATAGTGATACCTATCTATCTCACAGGAAGTATGTTAGGTTGAGTTAATTAATATTCATAAAGTGCTTTGAGATTCTCAGATGGAAAGTACTATGGAGGTGCAAAATATCACTATTAATTTTGTGGAAAGGTCATATATTTCCACAGTCTGTTCTGGACCCGATTTAATGACACCAGTTTGGTAGGTACCAGCCAAGAACTTCCCTTCCACTATCTGCCTTTCACACTAGACCTCAGGAGATGCAAAGGGTGTTCCCAAATCCCTCAGGAATCAAATGTCAATCGGGTTTGACTCTTCCTTTGCCCCTGCCAAGCTTCATCTAAAGCCTCACCGGTTCCAGACTACGTGGCACAAGTAGCATTTAATTGGTGCACCCGACATTGGTTTTAGAGTGCAATGATAGCAGCAGTGAAAGTAAGTGGGTTTGGGTCTTCTGTTCAAGCACACCTCCTTTACTCTGAGACTGGAAGTGATTCAGTCAGGAGGGTAACTCACTCCATGCTGCTGCTTTTCTTCTCTTCTCTTTCACTGTACAAAAACGAAAACCCAAACTCTGATTAAAATCCTTTTTTTTTTAATTCACCTGCCCATCTTTCCTCTGTCTCTGTCTCCCTTTCTATCCAAACTCATAATTAATCGCTCAAGGCAAAAGTAATGAATGTTAATTGGCCATCTGTACAAAGACTAATTAAAATCTACCATGCTGGGGATTAAAACATACCTATAGCAACTGACTGAATTGAGAATGAGACAGAGGAGAGATTGAGAAAACAGCTGAAAGGCTTGTGCAAAACACAATTTCGCTTAGGTGTGAGATGAGTTGCAACTTAGAGATCTGAGATGCTTTATTTAAAAAAAAAAAGAGAGAAAACAAAAAGGAAAGAAAGAAACTTCGCCATTCTGAGCTGAAACGGGAGAATTTGTCATGGCCCTAACATTTCAGTTTTTGTTTTGATTAAAAAAAAGAATAGACATCACCACAAAGACCGCAGAAAGGAAGAGAAAATGTTTCATGATCATTCCTTGAAAGGCTCAGTGGGGTGGTACAGGAGAGGTTGGATGTGAACAATCCCCTGAGGTGTTAAGAACCCCAAAGCAATGGGATTGTGTTTGAGAACCAGAGAGTGAAACTGACTAACATGTCCAAGTAAAAATAACCCATCTAATATCACCCATCTAATTTAGGATCTGATCTAAAACCCATTCGCAATAACGGAAAGACTCCCATTGACTTCAGTGGGCTTTGAATCGGGCACTTTATAAAGTGCAAAATACAAACATAGGAATTGCCAGACTGGATTAAACCCCACCTCCGAGGTCCATGTAGTTCAAAATCCTCTCTCTGACCCTGGCTAGCACCAACTGCTTCAGAGGAACGTGCAAGGAACCTCCTGTAGTGGACAGTTATGGACTATTACGTCCACAGTTATTTTAAGTTTCTTCCTGATCCCTTCAGAGACCGACATGCTCTGAAGCCTCAGTTGAAGAAAGTAAATCACGCTTGTAACATTATTTCAATTTGAATAAGAAACCCCTGGTGCTCGCTGCTTATCATGTTGATCATGATCAATTCACTGTTTTCCTGTGCTGTTGGTAACCTCTCGTGACCTCTTGTCTTGTCCTTAGATGGTAAGTTCTTCGGGGAAGGGGCTGTCTCCTTGTTATACATGGGATTGGGGCTTTTAAGAGTTATAAGTAACAGTAACAAGAATACTAATAAGAAGGAATTTATTCTCACTTATCTATATCTGTTTTATCTTGAGAGCTGCAGTTTTGAACACTGTAGTGAACTCGAGAGGCAGTTTGGTTTTTTTTAGCAGCATGTAACAGGCTAGCAATGTTTGCCTGAAACTTCTCTTGCCTGTTATCAGGAGCTGATCCTGTTGGGAAAGGGTTAAGTGGGATCTGCTGACTTAGGCACAGATCTTACAAGGAGCTCCACTTGTGCGAATGCCTGAAACCACATGTGGAGCCCCTTGTAGGATCAATGTCTCACTGAGGCAGGTGGCTCATTACTCCATCTGGAGTTAAAAGAAGTGGGTGTGGCTATCTGGGGAAAGATGACCTAGGGTCTGGGCAGGGTTGTCCTGAGGGAGGAACCAGGCGCAGCAAAGGCTTGGGAACACATTTGAAGATTAATTTTAAGTTATCCGATTGTTAATTCCTTTATTAACAATGCCAACCCCCAGGCAGGGGCCACAGCCTGTGGACTTTGATTTGGTTGGAAAAGGCCTCTCTTCACCCAATGATTGTTTACAAGACTAACCTGGCGATTAATTGAAGCAAATGTAATACTAAATATCCTTCGTTCCCCTTTAACAGCATAAAATTCCATTTGAACTAAGGGGCCATGAATTTCAATGGGTACGTTCCCTAAAATCAAACTTTTATAAAACATAATTGTTACCCTCATTTCAGGGATAGGGAGCCTGTGTCCCAGCTCGGGTTATTCATACGCTCGGTGTCAACATCTTCAGACCCTCCCTTGAAGTGTCTCTGAACGCCCAAACATATGTGAAGTTGGGGAGGGGAAGGAGAGGAATTTTAAATGGGCACAATATCTGTTACCCAAACGAGCGTGACATTTCATACAACACTCGAGATGCCAAATTCTGCCCACCCGTGCAGCCACATGGCGTACAATACTGAGGGCAGATACCATGGTGATGAGCAGAGATCTGTCTTTAAATAGAAAGAAAGAAAGATTTGTCCCATGCGTGTCTCCAGCAATAAGATGTAGAGGATCTACCAGGGACAGATAATGGGGTAGTTTAGGCACTCACTCTCTCCCTCTTCCCCTCCTCTCTGAGTAACACTGAGAAAGGTGGTAGTAAAGAAGCACCATGGTGCAGTGTCTACCACAATGGCCTAGGAACCTGTAGACCTCGCTTCTACTTCTGGCTCTGCTGCTGATTTGAGCTTGGCAAAACACTTAATCACTCTGAACCTTATTTATAAGATGGGACTGGGATAATTCTTGTCATTGGAGTTTTTAAGGACAGGTTAAGAACACAAGACCGGCCTTACTGGGTCAGACCAATGGTCCATTGAGTCCAGTATCCTGTCGTCCAACAGCAGCCAGTGCCAGAAGCTTCAGAGGGAATGAACCGGACAGGGCAATTATTGAGTGAGCCATCACCCAAGAATTTATCTAATTCTTTTTTGAACCCAGGTACTCTTTTGGCCCTCACAACATCCCTGGCAACAAGCTCCGTTGGTTGACTGTGCGTCCTGTGAAGAAGTAGGGGAGGAAGGGGGTTTCAGGGAGGATGAAGCTAGGCTGTTCTCAGTGGTGGCAGACGACAGAACAAGGAGCAACGGTCTCAAGTCGGGGAGGTCTAGGTTGGACATTAGGAAGAGGTTTTTCGCTAGGAGAGTGGTGAAGCACCGGAATGGGTTACCTAGGGAGGTGGTGGCATCTCCATCTTTAGAGGTTTTTAAGCTGCGGCTGGACAAAACCCTCACCGGGATGATTTAGCTGAGGATAGTCCTGCTTTGAGCAGGGTGTTGGACTAGATACCTCCTGAGGTCCCTTCCAACTCTAATATTCTAGGATTCTATGATTCTAAGTACTTCCTTTTGTTTGTTTTAAACCAGCTGCCTAGTAATTTCATTGGGTGACTCTTGGTTCGACAAACATCCGCCTGGGATGATCTAGACATATTTGGTCCTGCCTCAGAGCTGAGGGCTGCACTAGATGACCTCTCAAGATGCCTTCCAATCCCCAGCCTTCCTAAGATTCGATTATAGTGTGACTTGCCCACTTTTCTGATGGGCTTTGAGATCTGTGCATGAGAACCATTGCCCTTAAATATGGCAAACCTAAGGTGTTATCTCAGGGAAGGAAGATTTCCCCCTCCCCCATTTTCAGCTCTGCAGGACAGCCCCCTGTGTTCATTTGCCAGACAGAACCCACAGGTCACACATCGTAAGAGAGATCAGGGTGGCTCAACGTGTCTGGTGGCCTGTGTCAAGCGAGTGGGCTGGCCTCCACCCAGGTGCTGCACACTGTCCTTGATCGCATCTCCATGGCAGCACCAGCCTCCAACCACACCAACCCCGACGGGAGTTCGGATTCCACCCACCAGAAGGCAATGTGGCCTGTACGCCCTCGCCAGCTCATGGCAGTGCTATTGAAGGGGGAGATTAGAGCCATAGTGAATACGCCTTTGCATTGTGACCTTTATTTGCACCCACAGCCCATAGTGAGAGAAGAGTTAAAGGAGACAGGCAGAGGACACAGCTGTCAGGGCCTTAGATACATACTTTTAATGGGAAGTGTTGGGCAAACCCAACCTCCTGTCCGTTCCCCTCGGCCACTCACATCTCCACAGACTCCTTGTCCTAGTCTCCCCGCCCCCCGCCGCTCCCAGATCTGACTCTTTCCCCCTCAGTGTTCAAATCAGGCAACTTCCTCCTCCACAGCACCTGGGCCCAGCAGGGGGTCATTGAGAGCACAGGAGAGATGGGCTCCAGCTCTCAGCTCTGGGACCTGACCCCAGCCCTCAGCCCCAGAGCTGCAATTGCAGAGGAAATCCTGACTCCTGCTCAGCCCTGCGCTGGAGCATGCTCAGTGTGGCTGGACTCTTTGGGACATTTAGCTGTGAAGCGCTAGCAAGACTCTCTTGCGTGTGTGCAAGGTGCAATTTTTAAAAGGCTTGTAAATTGGCCAAATTGGGGCAGATTTCCCAGGGGACAGCAAAAGGCACATAGCTGACACCTAGGCCACCTCCGCCTCACCACCAAATTTCAAGACTCAGCTCCAAATCGTGGGGGGTACTAAAGCTTCCCAAGGAAAAGGTTGCCAGGAATTTTTCACAGGGGTAAAGCAATTTTTCCATAGCCTCAGTCTCGGAATGGCTGAACTATTTAGGCTAGGTCAGAAGGATTCATTTGTCTGTGTCCATCCAGATGATGCAAAGTATCATTTTTGCAGGGATGTAACTACCAGCAATGTAGTTCTTGACAACCACATTCATTACCTGCAATTAACAAAGCGCTTTTGTGCAAGAAAGCCTCCCCGCTCCCAGCCAACACTGGCAAATAACCGGCAAGCACAGAAACTGTACATTGTCCCCGTCACAGGCACTGTTGTAGGTGTCTAAAATATTATTGCTCTGAAGTGGGAGAGGAGGGGGGCAAGGAAGAGGAGGCTGCTGGCGTTGCTCTCTCGCTCTCCGTGTGCTCAGAACTCGCTCTCTTCGCTCGGTTCCTGTTTTTGCAGATGACGCTCTGGTTACTCGCCACAGAAATGACCAAGGTGGCTCTACCACCGGTGTTACTGACACGCTGCTGGCATCAGCGATTTGAAGGGAACAGAATCTTTCCCTTCCCTTTGGGCCTGCTCCCTGCAGACCCACAGCAGCGGCGCGTTCATGCTGGGTGGCGGGGGACTGCAGAGCAGCGTGACAAACAGCACTCTCACCGCCCGACAGCTCGGGGCACGTGGACATCGCCGAGAAGCAATTGCCTAATGCACTGCAGAACTTTGGCCCATGACGGGCACATGAAGTGACACGATAATCACTTTCTGGCCCAAGTTTCTGTGCTTCTAAGGAAGCCTAATTCTAACGTCTGTTTCTGCACACTCTTTTCCCTCCAGCCCCAAAGGCTGAGCCAGTAGAAGAGTCCCCGGTGTAGGTCACCAGCTGGGGAATTAACCCAAGACATTCAGCCCCAAAGCTCAGGGAATCTGAGCTCAGAGAGTTACTCTGTCAGCTGGCAGTAGGAGTAGGTTGTTATCTCCTTTATGGACCAGCCTCTAAAGGGGGGATGCGACATGCAATTCACCAGTGTGTCACGTGTCAGTAAGATGCATTTTTGGTGGGCAACAGCCAGAGTCTGAGTTTGTCACACAACTAGACATGAGGTGGGTTTGGCCCCTTTAATCCCTTTTGCTACCAAAAGCATCTGCCCTGCTTAGCTCATTCCCTGCTTGGGGTGCACCTGTTGGAGCAATCCCCGTGGAGTTCGTCCACACAGCCGGTTCACTCGCCAGGGGCTAGGCTGGCTGTGTGCACAGAGGGGGCAGGGAAAGGCATAGCTCTTACTGCCAGCTATTAACTGGAATGGTTTGTAATGTGGGTTCTGATTAACAGGAAGCAGGTGAGAGTGGAAAGTCCAAAGCAGTGAAGACCAAATGAATAATCCACCTGCCCAGACTGGCTTGCGAGTGACTCCTTCCCACCGCCCCCGTAATGAGCTTGTTCCTTTTGGCTCGGTTTTTGCAGCTCTCCTCATTTATTTATTGTTTGGCTGGTTACAGGGTGACGGGCAAACGTCACAGAGCTGGTGCGGAAGACTTCAGCTCCTCACTTGATTCTCTGCCCTGAAACACGGGGCTGGGAGGAAGAGGAGAGCAGACTTTTTTAGGGGCAGCTTCTCACCTCGACGGCGGGCACAGCCCCCCTGGTTCATAGGAGTGTGATAGTGAAGGAGCGAAGCTGCATGTTTTTGAACCACATACAAGGCACCAGATCTTCAGCTGGTAGAAATCCACATAGTTCCAATGACTTCCGGCTGGGAATCTAGCCCGAGCTTTGGTGACGTGATGAGGTTCAGGTTCTGGGCAATGTTTTGTTTGCTTTTAACCGGCTCTGGGGGTGAATGTAGCGATGGCAAAAGACGTAACATGTAAAATATGTCACCTCCCCCGCAGGGGTGCATAGAAGACAACAGCCTACTACTGCTAGTAGCTAATGCTACTAAGTAGCTAAGATTTACTCCTTTTCCTCAAGCGATAAAAATCCATGGTTTGGTGCTTAATGCCTTGGTTTCAAACATGGCTGATGACCCAACGTGAGAGGCTCTTACAACACTTCATCTGCCCCATCCCCGTGCCCACGGAAACTGATGGCATCTGTCTATCCATAGCGCAGACGACGACAACAACAGTGAAATCTTCATCTGCCCTGTCCCTGTGCCAATTTGCACCACGCCTGTTGGGAGGAAGCTGGCCTCACCCATCCAATACTGTGAAGAAACTTCCATGGGCCAACATGTAGCCACCAGCTCGTAACAGCATTGACTTATCACTTGGCGTCTTTGAGACCCCATCTTTGTTATATGTTTGTACAATGCTTAGCACAATGGGGCTCTGGCCTCTATGTCAGAACAGCCCTACTGGGTCAGACCCATGGCCCATCTGGCCCAGCACCCTGTGCTTCAGAGCCAATGAACAGAACGGGGTAATTATCGAGTGATCCATCCCCTGTCGTCCAGTCCCAGCTTCTGGCCATCGGAGGTTTAGGAACACCCGAAGCCCAGGAAGTGCTATGGCAATGCAAAATAAATACATAAAATGGACGCAGGCTGGATTCATAGATTTTAAGGCAAGAAGAGACAACAGTGATCATCTAGTGTGAATGCCTGCACAGCCCAGGCCAGAGAATCTCACCCAGTGATTCCTGCATCCAGCCCCATAACTCCTGGGTGAGCTAGAGGCTGCAAATTTCAAGCTGGAAAGAAAGATAAAAAATCCAAACAAAAGGGAGAAGAAAAACAAATACAGTTTATAAACCGAGAACCTCAGCCGTCCTTCCTGACCAAAGTCAACCCGTCAGTATCTTTCCATACAAAATAATGTGAATCAACCCAATGAGGCCTGGAAGAAGAACTTGGTAGCTTTGCTCCAAGATGGTTTAATTAATAACAGATCGTTTCTGAAATGTCCCTCCATTAACCACAATATAGCCTACTAAATAATAACTCATTAAAGGCACTTGAAGCCCTGGGGAACAGCACAGTTTACCAGCTAACTGATTGCTCCATCACTTTAAACTGGGTTAATCTGTTATCTGTCTCCGCTTTACTGACCAACCAAACGTTACATATTACAGAGAAGAATCTGCTGGGGGAGTGTGGACGTGGAGCCCCTGACACACTGACACGTGGATCAAGGCGATGTGAGGAGGAAAACTAAAGAAGTTCAGGATCAGGTCCAGAGAACAGATCAGAGGGTATGTTTACACTGCAGCTGGAAGCGAGCCTCCCAGCCTGGTAGACAAGACTTGAGCTAGCTG
Organism: Mesoclemmys tuberculata; assembly: GCA_007922155.1. NCBI lineage: Eukaryota > Metazoa > Chordata > Testudines > Chelidae > Mesoclemmys > Mesoclemmys tuberculata. The sequence goes on along the minus strand of ML675627.1, from coordinate 4,427,489 downwards.
GTTTGGGCTAGTGCACTAAAAATAGCTGTGCGGATGTTGCCCCACCAGCAGAGGTTCGGGCAAGCCACCAAACCTCAGCCCCAGAGAGGCTTTTCTTTCTGGATGCAGCCTGGTCTGTTTTGTTGCTGGGTTTGTGTTTGATGGGGGATTTTTGCACTAAGGCTGGTGCATCAGTGCAAACCCCTAGTGCAGAAGCATTGCACTGATATAAAAAATTACCTAGACCTGTGTGACTTACCTTACTCTCAAACCTTTCTAACACTGATGCAGTGTGTCTACATTAGGGTGCCTGATTCCTGCTGCCCAGCCCCGTGCACAGTCACTTACACCAGTGCAGACAGCAAAATGCTACTGACTCAGAATGGTCACATTTTTATGGCAGGTATCGCCAGGTGGCGCTGTTACAGAACGTCTGTCCAAGTCGACAGTGTGCAAGCCAATGTTCAGTCTTAGAAAGATATGTTGTGTTGTTAGTGTTGGGTTATGCAAGGTTCTGTGTAGAGACAGATTTCTAATGAGGGAGCTCTAGGAGCAGCAGAGGTTTGCTCTCTGCCTTGGTCTCCACTTAGAGTTGAATTCTTAAGGAAGAGTTGCTTTGGGGAACTAGGTGTTGGTGTTGAACTATGATTCCTGGAAGAAGGGATGTCCCTGCATGCACGGTGACCACCTCTGCTCCAGGACTGGTGTGAATAAAACAAGTTACATTTAAAATATACCCAGACTCCCCCTCATTGATTCCTCTTCTCCCGGGAAGCCAACCTGCAAGATCATGGATACCTGCTACTGCTCACCCGAGGGGCAATGCTGATGTCAAAAGTAGGACACTGGTGTTGGAAGAAGGGGCCTAGGTATTATACACCCAATTTGCAGGACTATAATGAGGATCTAATGGCTAGAAATTGTCAGTAGGTATCATGGGAAATGACGGCCTAGGAAGGAGTACTGCAGAGAGGGATATGGCGGTCATAGTGGATCGCATAGGAGTCAACCCAGTAACACTGTTGCAAACAAAAGCAAACATAATTCTGGAATGCATTAGCAGGAGCGTTGTAATTAAGACAGAAGAAGTAATTCCTCCATTCTGTTGCGTGCTGATGAGGCCTCAGCTGAAGTATTGTGTCCAGTTCTGGGCACCACACTTCAGGAAAAACGTAGATGAATGGGTGAGAATCCAGAAAAGAGCAACAAAAATGATGAAGGGTCTAGAAAACATGACCCATGAGGGAAGATTGAAAAAACTGGGTTTGTTTAACCTGGAGAAGAGAGCACTGAGCAGGGACATAATAACAGTTTGCAAGTATCTAAAAGGTTGTTACAAGGAGAAGGGAGAAAAATTGTTCTCTTTAACCTCGGAGGACAGCACAAGAAGCAATGGGCTTCAATTGCAGCAAGAGTGGCTTAGGCTGGACCTTTGAAACACTTCCTAACTGTCAGGGTCGTTAAGCACTGGAATAATTGCCTAAGGAAGTTGTGGAGTCTCCCTCATGGAGATTTTAAAGAGCTGGTTAGACAAACACCTGTCGGGGTGGTCTAAATAATACACAGTCCTGTCTTGAGTGCAGGGGACTGGACTAGTCGACATCTCAAGGTCCCTTCCAGTTCTACAGTTCTATGATTGTATGATTGAGTAGTGCAGAAAAGAACAAGCCAGGTGTCTGGAGTCCATTCAGACATACAAGGGGAGCAGTTGTGCCATAGAAGTGTTTGGGGTCCGTAAGACAGGAATCTCCAACAAAGCAGCCTGGATGAGAAAGGGAGAGTGAAACTGACCAGCGACAGCAAGTGAAACCGACCAGTCGAGTTTCATCTGTCCAAACCCAATAGAATGTAAAAAGCAGCCTCTTATATGATGAAAATTATGTATCATGTAAGTAACTTAGATTTAAATGAAATATTTAATCTCTATACTTATATGGGCCATGTGGCCTGAGCATTTTCCACGGTCTTTAATGTATTTATCCTTACTTTTCCTGGAAGATAGTGCAGTGCTGTTACCCCACTTTACCAGTGGGGAATTGAGACAGGAGCACAGAGCCACAAAAGGGACCTGGGCCTTGCAAAACTCACTGTGGTGGTGCCTAAAAGTTAGAAAAATCCTGTGAAAAATCACAGGAACAACAGTGCACAATGCCCGAGTCAAGCGCCTGGGCTCCCTCTCCAGTGAGTGGGGAGAGCCAGGCAGTTTAGACAGCAAGCCACAAAAGCCAGTGGCTAGGTAGGGTGCTGCCTACACCAGGCCGGGGGAAACGCTGGCGAGAGGGGGGTGGGCTACGTCCTGCCCCCTTTCTCAGCGTTTGGCACCGAAGTCTGGGCTGCTGGAAGGGGCATTTCTCCACTAACAATCCACACCTGGGGAAGACAGGTGCCCCTCCGCCCAAGTCACATGTGGGGCCCAATCCGGTCAGAGACAACCTAACTCCATGTAGCAGCTCCTTAAACCTTTAGCCCAGCGGTCAGGGTACTCACTCAGCATGTAGGAGACCCCCCGCCCCAGTTCAAAGTCCTCTCTGCCTGCCGAGAAGGATCTGAACAGGATCTGCCACCTCTCGGGGGAGTGCCCTGCCCTTTGTGCTACGAAGTCTATTAAAGTGGAACGACGTCAGCTGACGGGATTGGGGGAGACTCCGCCATCATGTCCCATGGCCCAGTGGGGAGGGGACTAAATCTCAGGCGTCGAGTGAGTTTAGGTGCCGACAGAGCTAGGCAGTAGCCACGGAGGGTTTTGTTGAGCGCCCTGGTGTCTGAAGGCAAGACTTGGGTGCCTACGTCCTTTTGTAGATCCCACCCAGAGCCTCAAAAGGTTCCCTTTGAAATCCCCAGCAGTCAGAAGCCTACAGAGCTCTGTGGATCTGGGCGTAAGGGACTCACCTAACGTCACACAGGAAGCCTGCGGCAAGCCAGGGACTTGAACCTGCTGAAGCCCAGGCCAGCATCTTTGCCAGTGAGCCACCCTTGCTCCCTGCCAGTGCCATCATCTGAGATGTTATCAGTCCCCCTTGGAGAGAGTCTCAGGTATCAGAGACAAGTTTCTCAGCTGGTGTCAGTCCCCCAGCTCGATCAACGTCAAGGGAAGCAGCTGAGGATGCGACCTGGGGCTTTTCCCTTGTCAACGCCCCATTAATTGGGCAGTACCTCATTTTGCCTTTGGCCCAAGCTCCCAGAAGTTGCCCTGAAGGGAATGAGACCTGCAGATGCTCATCACCTCTGAAAAATCAGGCCTTCCACTGGGATTCACCCCTCCCCACAAAGATGTGTGAGGCCCCCGGCGAAACACTCGAGTACTTAGTGTGCAGGGCAGAGAAAACTCCTCTTGGATGCCTGCTGGTTGGTTCCAGGTGAGGCGGCTCTTCAGCTCCTGGCTAAGAAACACTGAATGCCGGGTGGAAACAGAGTGGCGGAGGCCCTGGTGACACACTGACCCGGAGGGCAGCAAGGGGTCAGTGGCCAGGCCTCGGGAAGCTCGCTGCGTAGGCACCCTTTTTCACCTGGAAGGTTTTGCACTGGGATCGTGAGGATTTGGCAGGGGATTTTGGGCGGATGCGCAAGCAGGGACCGAGGTTCAGAAACCCCAGAAGTGACTTCATCGCCTGTAAAAACCAAACCCTCTGCAGGCTTCAGCCTAAAGCTGGGGTGGCTCTGCTTGCCAGCATGCGGGACACATCGCTGCACAGGAAGCATAAAAGAGGCAGCGTAGCCTCGTGCTTAGAGCACTCACCACGAATACACTAGAGGGCTCCAGGCAGGGCCCGTGGGTGCTGTGGGTGACCCTGAACAAGGTGCGTAGGCCAAACGTTTCCAGAAGTGCTGGGCACCCACAGCCCCCACTGATGCCACCGTGACGAAGATAGGCAGGATCAAGCCCTTCTTCTGCCTCCAGCACTGCCAGTCACAAGGCGTTCGGCTTGCACCCCGCTGTACTCCTCTGCTGCTGGCTCTCCCACTGCAATGCCTCCCGCAAATGGCTCCATCTTGTGCTCTTATTCTGAGCTCTGCCCATTGGTAGGACGAGCGCTGCAGTCAATCTCAAATGCCAGGAGAGGCAATTTACCAGGGGTCCTCAAATGGACATCCAAGAGACAGGGGTTGGAAAAGTCTTAGACAGACTCTCCACTGCGGGGCCTGAAAAGAGAGAGCACGCGAGAGCGAGAGTGTGTGTGTGAGAGAAATAACTGGGGAGTTGCGAGGTGCTAAGGGGAGGAAGTGAGTAACTGACATACATGAGGGGGAACTAATCCCTGTAGGCGACTTCACCTATAGCTGCCTGCTGCAGGGTTTCTCACACCTGCATTAGATGGGCCAGTTTTGGCAATTCCTATGTTCACGTGAAAGGCCTGGTTAGCACCTTCATGCTACAGGCAACAAGTCAACCGTAAACAGGAAAACAGCTACTAACTAGAGACAAACAACAGGCGTCCACACAGTTCGAGCTCCAGTTTTGTTTCCACCGTTTACCAGTGACCGCACCTTGGCTGGGCCGCCGTGTGCTACACAGCAACATCTAGAAGATGAACAAGACACTGCAGGTAAACCAGCGCCACGTCTCCCCTCCCCACAGAAACCTTCCCCCTGCATTAAAAGGGACAGTTCTGCCTAGCAGCTGTCCAGAGAGGAGGCGGGGAAAATTTGGGGAATGGATGGAAGGAGATAAAGGCTCGGATGGTCAGAGGCTCTGGGGAATTCTTCTGGCTTCACTTCAGTCAAACTTCGGGCACAATTTCAACTCAGGCTGTGAGCTGGTTCCTTTCCCTCTCCCAGGAGGGTCTTCTGGAAACCTCCCTTTGAGAAGGGAGTCCAAAATTGCAGCACAAAGGGAGGAGTTGCCTCTATAATGGGCAATCTCATGGGGCTGGGGCTCTCCATTGTCTCCAATCCCGTCTCTGGGTGAGCTGGAGGGAGAGAGGAGACAAACAGGGGGCAGGTCAGCTCCGCTGCATTGCCTCAGAGATTATATTAATTTAGTTTAGGTCCTTTTAAATGATCTTGGTGGGGTGGGGTAAATTATATGACAGGATGGAGGCCCAAGGGGCCAAGAGAGCCCCACCGGAGAGCCGGGTAGGCTCAATGGAGGTGAAGTGTCTTAGGCACAGAAAACAGGTTGGAACGGCCATAACCCTGCAACAGCAGGCCAAGGAGGAGAGAGAAACACAAGCCACAAGCCATTCCTCGTGTCATCCTGGCTGCGCTGGGTGCCACTGAAATGTGCGGGGGGAGGGGACTGGCTGCTGGTGAGGAGCAGATCAGACACCGAGTCGCCCGACTGAAGTAAAGACGTTGAGAAGGAGTGTGCGAAGTCAGGGATCCCTCACTCTGGACTCCTGGCTGAACACACACTAGGTTCAACCCCAAGTGCTTTATTTGGCAATATTTGATATACGTCGTGTCCCCCACAACATCCCCAGACACAGGGGGAGAGGAGGAAGAGAGCTCACCTCTCCGAGACTCTGCACTCCACTGGCTCCGTCCTTCCAGCCTTCCCGCCTCTCCTGTCTCTCTTCGACCTGTCCCCAACTCACGAGCCGACTGTCTCCTCCATCCAGCCCAAGTGGGGACCCTTGCACAGTGCACAGAGTGACGAATCCAGGGGAGACGAGAAGAGGAAGATGAAAAGAAAGGAGGTGAGGGAAACCAGAGAGGGAGACAGTGTGAAAACCCAAAATGCCTCTTCTGTATTCCCTTGTCTTCGTTTTGCTCTAATAAGGAAGATGAAGCTGAAAACACATGGCAGGGCCACACCGGGGAGGAGTCAAAGCCGCTGCCCAGAGCGGGTGGGCCCGTGGCTTGCCATGAAAGCCCAAGCGGCACGTGGATTGCTGGGTTGGGCTAGTGAGATCTCCCCGGATGCCTACACGGCAGCAGAGACTTCGCTTCTGTCTTTGACCCGTTGACAGGACAGTTTTCACAAACACCCCTCAACAAGAGGCTGCTGTTTAATTTGATTGACGGCGTCAGGCAATTTAGCATCATTTACATTTGATAATAGCGCGATTAGCGCGGCAGTAATCCCGTCTGACCGATGACCCGGCTTTCTGGATTAAGGAGGGCGAGGGGGGGCACAGACCCCTCCCTGAAGAGCTCTCCAAGGGGAGAGGAGAAACCGAATCTCATAGCTCTGAAAAGCGGCAAGGCCCAAGAGCCAAGACAGGGGCCTTTGAAACACAAACCAGAGCAGGGCTGGGAGGAGAATTAGAGCCCCCGGCAGATAAGATCGCCTCACTGCGACGGAATGAGAAGCCGCTCAGCCGGTGTGGCTCACGGCAAGGCCAGCAATGGACAGCTGATCTCCAGTTGGGCCCAGGCGCTGCCATGGCCCCAGCGGGTCTCCTCCGATAACGGAGGTCCATGTTCCTCGCAGGAAACCTGACACACCTGCCTCGGCAGCTGAGCAGAGCCCTGCTTGTTCTGCCTGCCAGCTCTGGTCTAGCCTCTACTTAACATCCCTCACAAAGTGCCCCCTCCCGGCGTAGCATGCTCATCATCTAGAGATGGGCCTGAACCTAACCCAGGTAAGTCTGGGTCTGGCCCCATCCAGGCACGGGATTTACCGAGGCTAAATGGAGCCACCAAGCATTGGGAAAGACTCCTGGTCTAGCGGCTGCACGCTCCCAGCTCCCCCAAGGATTTATTTGCATTCCCTGAGTCTTTGAGAAAGCTGGCCTGGCCCTGCCAGCTGAGCTCTGTAGCACCATCTGCTGCTCTGGTCCACTGCTGCATCTGCCTGCAAGGCTGAGATCCCTGATCTCCTGCCGTAATCTGCCCCAGCTACACGCCTGGCCTATAACCTGCAGAATCCACAGCTGCCTGGGGAAGATTTTTAGAGAACGGTAAAGCTGCCAGTTGTCCTGGGACATAAAAGCTTCCCCAGGTACCTTGGAAGCCTTTGTAACGCCGTCAAGCCATGAGAAGGGCACCGTGGTTATGACAGACCATTAGTTCTTTGTGCTTTCCTCCTTTGCCTACATTGCTCATTTCCTTCTGGCTCCCTACCTCCCTCCTGTCTGTGCAAAGGGCAAATTCCATAGCAGACCCAGAAGGCGATGCTCCAAGAGAGACAGCGCTATCTAGCCAGATCACAGCAGCACACGGACCACACTAGGGATGAAGAGCGGGGAAGTAAATTGACCCTTATCCAGCTTGCATGATCCCTCCTCAGTGCAGCCTTTCTTAGGCCAGGGCTCTGTCGCCAACCCTAAGCATTCAAAATTCATGAGTCAGGTCCCCCGACCCAAAATAATTTGATGGACTTTAAAATCAAGAGATTTTAAAAAGAAACCACCACTGCATTCATCTTATTTGCTTTCTGGGTTTTGGCCTTTGAGGGTAAAAGGATGTTGCATAGTAAAGCTGGGAAATGTAACCCGGAGGGCTAGAAACTATTTTCTAGAAATGCTCACATAATCACATGACTCCAGGAGCTGGCTCAGTTTTCCAGCTAAGATGCACGATGGGACTCCAACCTCAGGAGGGAATCCTAGGCACTGCAGTAACGCCAGTAATAACAGGATGTGATTTGGCCAAGGTAAGCCTGTGACGGAAGCCAGAACAGAACCCAGCTCTCCTGATCCCCCGGTCCTGCACTTTACCCACTAGACGGCACGTCTTCAGCAAGTCATCAAGTTGGAAAGGCCCGGGCCATGTTTAGTGGGCAGCTGGGGAGTGCTCGGGTCTGCGGAACACTGACAGTGCGTTTATTTATTTACCGTCTGTCTGAGAAACAGCATCAGCTCCTAGAAAGCTCCCGATTCACTGAAGCGGAATGAAGGAATATCCAGAAACAGCCATGTGTTGGCACCTCCTGCTTGCACAGATTGCAGGTGGGAGGGCAGGTGTGGGGAAACTGCACCATCCACTGGTGAGAAACAGAATAACCCCGAATAGTATATCATAGAATCATAGAAGATGAGGGTTGGAAGGGACCTCAGGAGGTATCTAGTCCAAACCCCTGCTCACAGCTGGACCAACCCCAACTAAATCATCCCAGCCAGGGCTTTGTCAAGCTGGGCCTTAAAAACCGCTAAGGATGGAGATTCCACCACCTCCCTAGGTAACCCATTCCAGTGCTTCACCAGCCTCTGAGTGAAAAACTTTTTCCTAATATCCAACTTAGACCTCCTCCACTGCAACTTTAGACCGTTGTTCCTTGTTCTGTCATCTGCCACCACTGAGAACAGCCTAGCTCCATCCTCCCTGGAACCCCCCTTCAGGCAATTGAAGGCCGCTATCAAATCCACCTTCATTCGTCTCTTCTGCAGACTAAACAAGCCTGGTTCCCTCAGCCTCTCCCCGTATTTATATTGCAGTAGCACCCAAAGGCCTGGACAAAGCCGGGCCCTGTGGTGCTGGGCACGGAATAAAAACACCGAGGGACAGATAGGATTCACCTCCCATCTGTAGGTCCCACTCGGTGACAGACGGGCCCGGCCCATTGCAACACAACCGTTGAGGTGCCAGCGTGCTATGGCATGAAGTTAATAGGACAAGAGGCTGCCCGTAGCTGATATCTCCATCTGTCTGCCATGGGCATCCGTCTCTTCCCATACCACAGAGAAGGTCTTTAGTTCCCTAGAGGTCCCTCTGGTACATTTCCTCATGCTCTGTCCGGTGCATCACATGTACCACACATCTCCATTGAGACTTGCCGACTGGCGTTTCCGTCTCGCTGGCCATTATTTTGGGGTTAACTTCCATCGACGCGGGGCTGCCTCCTCCTCCGTGTTGCAGTGAGAGTTACACAGAGCACTTCTCACACGTCCCGCACTTCCCACTCCAGGGCGGCAGGTAGGGTTACCTGGTCTCGAGGTGCCCTCTGCTGGCAAGATGGAGAATTGCAGAAGTCGAGATGAAAACGCAGCATGGTGTTTTGTGGTTTTTTCCCATTGCATCCTTTAACTCAAAGTGTTTCACAAAGGTAAGAAGCAGGTGCTGGCTGTGGTAACTGCTCCTTTAACAACGGGGGCGTAGCACTACAGCTGGTGGTCCCAACCGGTGCGATCGGAAATGTGGGTGCAGGGGTGTGTTAATGATCCAGAATTCTCTCTCCTAGACCTTTTTATCCAAAGTAGAGTAGGTGGAGAGATGCAGGAAGGCAGTGCAGGTTCTTTGGGAATCTGTCCTGTCTACATGGTCCCTGAGCATTGGCTTGACCCATTTCCATATAACATCATATAAGGCTTGGGGCCGCCCCTCCCTGTCCATCGGGGAGGGAGGCCATGCCCCTTTGCTACGGTACATCTGTGTGATGTAATTCCCGATGGGGAAATTAGCATTCAAGGGGGCGATCAGGCAGTCTATAGCCCCAGGCCTCTCAGGCAGGGTGGGGTGGGCAAGGAGCCTCAAGCCCCAGATGAGTCTAGGGGCTCAACAGGCAGGGCTGCCGCCCCACGGCTGGGGTCAGCAGCAAGGAAGGGAGGAAGGGGGACACGGGCCCTCCTGACTCCACCGTGTCCCCGCCCAGGGCCCTAACAGTGGCGGAGCACTCCACAACTGGGTCGGCGGGGCTCCGGCCGAAAACTCGCTGTCCCGGCTTCAGGCCAACACCACCACAACCGGACAATTGTCTGGCTCCCCTGGGTTCCGTCCTACCCCTCCTCTTGTGGAGTACCTGGGCCTCAGGGTCTCCCCAGGGTAAAGTGCAAGGGGGGGCCCAAAAGGCCTTCCTCCTCCAGGTCCTCTGGGTTCCAGCAGCTCCTCAGCAGTGCAGTGGCCGTGCTTGAGCCCCAGCACCGGGGGAGAGACGTCCTTCCCCTCCGGCAGCTCCAGCACCGCCGAGCTAGAGGGTCGCCTATGCCTTTTATACTTCCCGCCCTGCCTTTCTGCTTCTGGTGGGGGCAGGGGGGGTGCCCTGGTTCCGCCCCCCCCACAGCAGCCCCTCCCTGCCCATCTCTGTGGGAGGCCGCGCCCTCTCGCTACACATCCAGCGTACAGGAAATCTGGATCTGAAGAGAAGGAAATGAATGTCGGGGCTCGCTCTTTCAGAACCTGCCCTGGGGCGACGCTGGAAGCCTCTGCCTGCTCCCGTGCCGGTTTCGCTGTGGTCTGGAAGTTTCAGAGCAGCTGAACTCTGTGAGACGCGGCTCTGAAGCGAAGACAACTACGTCCCACCCGTGGCCAGAAACACCCTTTCCCACCCTTTCTCCCCTCCTCTCCGTCACAACCTCAGCACAGTGACCTGCTCTGATCGCAGTCATCTCATCCACTGGAACCTGAAGTTGAAGTTGAAGGCCAGGCAAAAAATTCCACCAGCCCACCGACCTCCGAACAGCAAGGACTCTGTTGAGTCCGGGTCTTTATCCTACCCCATCACCCTGGTATCTGAGCACCGACATGAACTGGATCTAGCCTGGCCACACCTTGTGAGGCTGAGCATTACTGCCACTGGCTGAGCGTGATCGCGCCTTTACTGCCAAAGATCCAAAACAAAACCACACAGCCCAGACAGTCTCACTGCCCCGCAGGCCTGGTGGAGCCCTGGTCTTCAGGGGATTCACACCCCTACAGCTTCCCCTTGGCCTGTGCCCTACAAACGTCTGCCCCCCAGACCCTCCACCGATCAGCTGCAGAACACCAAGCCCTTCCCGTCTGCATCGGAGGCAGGAAACCACATAGGCGATTTCCTGTAGGGCACACAGCTAGGAGAAAGCACGTGACCTGCCCTGCGGCTCCCAGGGCCATAACTGGCTCCCAGGGGAGCACACAAACCGGCCAAAGCCACGTGCCCTGTTACAGCCTCATTTTTCAGGCGGGGGGAAACAGGCCCAGGAGATGAAGTGACTGGCCCAAGCTCACACTGGAAGTCTGTAGCAGAGATGGGAATTGAACCTAGTTGCCTTGAGACCCAGACCCCTTCTCTGCTCTGAGAACACGTCACACAGATGCTTATTCTGTGTACCACACCCAGGGTATCACGATCCACAAGGAAGTTATGTCTGCACAGCCCACGTCTCCCTCCCTGGGCTACTCATCGCAGCATCCTCCCAGGCTCCTTGCTCAGACAGTCTCAGTCACCCCCACATCTACCAACTCTTCTTCCAGTTCCACACTCCACCATCCCACTGGCTCTCAGCTCCCCATCCAAGTCTCCCACCTCCCAGGCTCCTTATCTCAGTCCATTTCCTCCCCGCCACCACCACGTTCTGCTCTTGGCCCCGCTCCCTCTCCTCCATGCTGCCTGGGCATCAGCTGGGACTCGCAGGGTGGCCAGCCTTGCATTCTAGTTTTTACTGACCTGAAGATCTGAAGTTGATTTTTCTTTTACTGACACAGCAAACTTTTTACGGACATCGCTAAAAGTACCATGAACAGTACAAGAATGTCGCCATGGGATAATCATATCAGAATGTCACAAGAACGTCACGTTACGTCGCACGCACGTCAGCCCCCGCCTTTCTCTGGCCGAGGTGACAACACTCGCTAGCGATCCCACTGCCCCAGACTGCGTGTGCATCACGGCCCCAGCCGGCACCTGCCAGGAGAGGGTGCCCCAGGGCCAGGGATGAGCCATGTGGTGAGCAGGTAGGGCTGCCTGGCTGGAGGGATGGGAAGGAGAGAGGGGAAAGTGGGGGCGAGGGACAGGAGGAGGAAAGGCAGAGATGCTAGGCTTGGGGATGGTGGGGAGCGATGGGGAGGACTCCAGGGAGGAGCCGGGCTCAGGGCGGCTCTGTGCTGCTGCTTCCCCTCCCAGTTCTCCACTTGCAGCCGTCAGCCCCCCGCCCCACTTACCACAGCTTGTATTTCTTTACGGAGGGCAGTAAAATTGCACATTTTTTAAATGGACTTGTCCGTAAATGTAGGGACGGTCGGCAGCCCTGCGTTCTTGGTTCCTGTGTTTTACGTCCCAGTTCGCACCAGCAGGTGGGAGGAGCAGTTTCAGGGAAACTCCTGCTTAGCCCCTGCATCTCTGGGGTGCAGCACGCTCAGTCGGGTCATATGCAGCGGCTGGGGCACGCTCAGTGCAGACAGCCTCTTCAGAGAATTTAGTTGCCAAACTCCAACCAGTCTCAATGGAGCATGTGCAAACTGAGGCTTTTTCCAAATGCTTCCAACGTGATTAAATTTGGGCATTTCCCCTCCCTGGGAACAACAAAAGACACATTCCCTGATCCAAGGGTGACCCTCACCCACACCACATTTCCAGTTCCTCCTCCACAGAATGGAAGCCCAAGAGCTTCTCACAGTAACAATTGTAAGAAGTTGTTTTTTTTTTTAAACATGGGCAAATCTGTATTTCCCCCTGATCTCGTTCTGAAAAAGAGCTGACCCAATTTTGCGGCAACTTCCCCTTCCCCCCCCCTCCCCCCAAAAAAAATTCAACCTGAGGCAGACATCTGGCTTGGAACAATTCATCTGAATGATTAAAGTTTGGCAGCTATAAGCAATGGGTTTTATAATGGGTCTTACAATGGGCCGTGTGTCTGGCAATGTTAACTGCAGGAATGGTACCAGCTCCACCTATAAACGACAACGTAGAATTGCATGGCCCACTGGGGCTCATCTCTCTATTTTCTCAACAGGTGAATGGCAATGGGGGAATGGCAAATAACGAAGACGACAGTTCAGTGATAGAGTAATCTGGAATGCTTGGTAAGCTGGGTGCAAGCAAATGCTATGCTATTTAAATCGGGCTAACTGTGTAAGTATGTAGACCATACTTACGCGGGGGGACGCTATCCTGGGAAGCAGTGTATGTAATTTTGTATGCAGTGGCAATGACCAGGTGAACATGAGCTCCCCGTGTGACACGGTGCCAAAAAGGGCTAATGCAATCCTTGAATGCATAAACAAGGGAATCTCAAGCAGGAGTGGAGAGTTAGTCCACCTCGGTCTGTGGCACTGGTGTGACCACTGCTGGAATGCTGCGTCTCGTTCTGGTGCTCCCAATCCAAGACGGATGTTGATCAGTCAGTGAGGGCTCAGAAGAGGAACCACGAGAATGACTGAAAGAAACTGAATGAAAACACGCTGTAATAGTAATAGACTCAAGGAGCTCCCTCTTTTCAGCTCAAAGACAGTTAATGGGTGACTTGATCCCAGTCTATAAATACCTGCATGGGAATAAATACTTAATACTGGCTCTCCAGTCTGGCAGACAAAGATCTAACAAGGTTGGAAGTTGAAGCTAGATAAATTCAGACTGGAAGTAAGTGACACATTTTTAACGATGAGGGTAATTAAAGAAGTGGAACAATCTACTAGGGGTCCTGGTGGATTCTCCACTGCTGCCAATTTTTCAATCAAGATTGGATGTTTTCTGAAAGATCTGCTCCAGGAATTATTTTGGGGAATACATTGGCCTGTTTGGGCCTGTATTATTCAGGAGGTCAGACTAGATAATCACCACGGCCCCTTCTGGCCTTGGGAATGTATGAACGTGCCTTTCTATGAACCCCTGGGAGGACAATGGTGACTCGACTGAAATCACCCACAAGGTGGCAGCACGATGACGTGAAAGATGGCCCTTGGTAACGGTTCCATAGGCAGGCCCTCCCCAGCCGCTCTCACACGGCGAAGCGTGCAGGAGAATGAACAGAGCAGGGGCCCTAAGCTTTAGAGGAGCCAAGTCAAACTTTGGATCCCCCTTGTGCATCTGCTAAGATTTTCTCTCCAGCAAAGGCCCTGTCCCAGGGCAGCATGGCATCTTTCCCAGATGTTGACAGCTACTACTGCTGCAATGCGTTATGATTTATTTGACAACAGCGCCTAGGACGGACCAGCACTCTACCGTGCTAGGTGCTGTACAGACACAGAACAAAGAGATGGTCCCTGCCCCAAAATAAAAAACTTACAATCCAAATATAAGACAACAACCAACCAATGGATACAAACAGACCGACGGGGGAGTACAGGAAACTGATGGGACAATATATTGGTCCGCATGAAGGGCACACCAGCATAGACCTGATTTTATAGGGCCTGTCCTGATATTCGGAGCTTTTTCTTACAAAGGAGCCTATTACCTTCCCCCCCCCATCCCGATTTCTCACACTTGCTATCTGGTCACCCTACCCCAGCGGCCTAGCCCTTGTCAAGTTTTTTTTTCAGGCCTTGCAATGAAGGAAACTTCTGAGGAGAGATCTGAAGGAGCACAAAGGAGGTAGCTCTGGGGGTGTTTACAGGGAGCTCCTCCTATGCATGAACGGCAGCAGGGGAGAAAGCAGGAAAGGGCTGGTTTGAAAATGTAACAAGCGGATGATGGAGGCTGGCGTCACAGGAATTGGAGGGGGAATGGACACCGCAGTAGTGAATGAGAGGTGGTACGTAGGATGGGGATGGACGGTGAAGTGCCATGAAAGTGACAGGCTGGGGGAATGATCTTTGCAGTAGCCTTCTGAATGGATCTGAGCAGGGCCAGAGGGCGTTTGTCTAGGCCAGAGGGAAGGATGCGCAGTAATCCCAGCAAAAGAGAATGAGATCCTGGACAAGAGTTCTAGCTGTGGGGATGGCTAGGAAAGGCCATATCTTAGGGTTGTCCTACAGAGAGACTCTACAAGATTTAAACATAGCCTGGATGCAAGGAACTAGAGAGAGGTCGGAGTAGAAGATGACACCCTGAGCGAGAGACAGGTGGATGGTGTTGTCCACAACACTCAAGAGGTGGTGGGAGAGCTTGTGGGGAAAGATTTGGAGCTCTGTTTTCGCCATGTTGAGCTTGAACAGGTGGCCTGACATCTCTGAGATGTCAGAGACACAGATGGAGATTTAAGTTTGGACAGAAGGAGGCAGCGCTACAGTAGAGAGGTAAATCTGAGAGCCGTCGCTATAAAGGATAGTAGTTGTCTGTGGGAAGCAAATTGGCTGCTGCCTTCAGAGCTGAGCTGGGCACAGAAGTGACGTGGCAATCCTGCAACCCACCTACAAACCCTCCACCCCCTTTTGAGTCAGGACCCCCATGGTTACAATACTGTGAAATTTCAGATGTAAACATCTGAAAATGACTAATTTTCAAATCATACGGTCATGAAATTGACCAGAATAGACTGTGAATTTAGTAGGGCTACTCATAGTTAAGGGACAAGCATACAAATGCAAACTGAGATTCCCTATGACTCACAGGATTCCAGGAGCTGGGACTTCATGAAGAACATGAAACAGTCTGAAACTCCTGCTAAAATTACAAGAGTTGGCAATGGCAAGGCTGGTGGGTGCTCAGTAGCTTATCAGGATTGGGCCTTCAGAGACCATATAACTTGCAGTTGAGCAAATGACTAAACTAAAGCCAGGTCTAGAAACTTTTGCAGTTACAGCACTGTCAGTTAAAGGCGTGATTTTTAAAAAAGTGACTTTTCTATACCAGTAAATGTACAGTTGTAGACACAGTCATACTGGCATGAAAGTGCTTTTACCGCTACAGTTTATTTCACTCTGGGTACCAATAGAAGATGCAACCACGCTAGGAGGGTTTGCCAGGATAGCTACCGTGTTTCTCCGAAAATAAGACAAGGGTCTTATATTATTTTTTGCTCTGAAAGATGGGTTAGGGCTTATTTTCAGGGGATGTCTTATTTTTTTCCATGAGTGTAAAGTGTATGGAGACCTTTACTTGTGAACCGCTTGTAAACTGTAACTAGGGCTTATTTTTGGAGTAGGGCTTATATTTCAAGCATACTCCAAAAATCCTGAAAAATCATGCTAGGGCTTATTTTTGGGGTAGGTCTTATTTTCGGGGAAACAGGGTATACTAGAGAGCCTTTCTAGTGTAGATCTGGCCTAAATAATCCTCTTATTGTAACTAGTGGCCTTCCTACCATGCCCCTTCCTTGCTTCACCATTGCTCACTCTTGCAATTTTAACATGAATCCCAGAATATTTCGTGTTTTTCATAAAGTCCCAGCTCCTGGAGTCCTGTGATTCCTTGGAAATCACAGAAAATAAGTAAGTTTTTATTCTTCATTATTGCAGAAAAGTTAGAAAATGTGACCCTGCGTGCACCCTCACAGCTCAGAAACTAAAAGCCCAAGAAACATTTTTTTAAAAAAGGAATAATAAAGCCATGATTTTTTGTGATGGGGGGGAAGCTGACTCTCAATTTTGGAACACTTGGGGTTGGCACGGCCGTCTCCTTTATTATTCTCACTTGTTGTATCATGTAAAACCTGGATTATACATTTTCCAGGGCACTATACATGTTTGTTTAATGCTGTTTGGCCTATGTGAGATGTCCCTGTGTTTCCACTTCGGGCATGAAATTCTTCATTTCCCCTCCTACAAGTTGTTGTGGAGCATCACTACGCAGTGTTATGCCAGCCCCAAATTCTACCCCAGGGATGGCTGCCTTTCATTGTGCTTCATTGAGTGACGGTATCCCATGAATCTTTAAAGGCACTACATGAAATGTATAAAATTACATGAAGTGGGGCATTTTAAAATAGCCCACCAGGTTGTGCAGACCCATAGGCTAAGACACAAGGGAGGAAGAGAGGGTAAGAGCCATTCCCCCATCCCCCTGCACAGCCTTGAACGCAGGAACAATCAGCACAAAATTGTTTATTTATATCCTCTCCAGAACAGCTGATGGCAAGTGGGCAGGGAGATAGGGAGAGCTGTGCCCCCCCCCCATGCTAGCCAGGGCAGCTGAGTCACTCTGGGTAGGGGGGCAGGATTATAATTTACACCTGGCAGAGGCCAACAGTAAATTTCTGCACCCAGGAGGAAATGGGATGAACTGAAATTTATAAGTGCCTAGTTGAACCAGTGAGGGGCTGAACCAGCAGAACTCAGGAGAGCCCACTGCACCTCCGGGGGCTTCAACTCAGGCCAGAACTTGGTCCTGCAGTTAGAACCAAGATACCAGGTCTAGAACCCAGCCCCCTTCCCTATGTATGATCTGAGCCACAGCTCCTCAAAGGTTTTTAAGTGCTTCAGGATCTGGGCCTGGGACAGCACAGGGAGCAAGGCTATATAGAGGTTGAAGTCTCTCACAGGCAGAATTGCGCATTAGGTTTCAGCTGTGTGCTTCGCAATCTGCTAGTGTACCAGGTGTGTTTTAAAGCTGCGTCCAGCTCCACGGTGCTAGGGTTTTTAATTATATAATAGAAACTTCTGTGTTCCTGTAACATTAAGGGTAAGGTAGGATAGGATTAACCCATCAAAAGGCTATAGCAAGATTTATGGCAAACGTAATGAGACGGACACCGACTTGAGGAAAACAGCAGTTTATTATTGCTGGCAACAGGGCTCAGCGGAATAATTTCCAAAGGCTGAGCCCCGATTATACTGGGGCTTTGCCTTATATACATTTTAGGATTACATGAATATTCATACATAACATGATTGGCTTTTACTACCTTTTACTCCTGATAAAGTGGCTACCATACCTTAGGAATGTGGGAGAGGATGCGCAGTTTGGTTTTCTTTATCTGAAATTTAGGGCCTTCTGGTTATCTCTTAGGAATGTGTGAGAGTGTGCGCAGTGTAGTTTTCTTTGTCTAAAATTTGGGCCTATCTGGACTTATCCTGACACTAAAATAAAGCTAGCCTTTTACTTAAGATTACATACCATAGAATGATACAGATTGATAATTATATTTCCCACTACTCTACAGGATTATATGCACAGTTAGATAGTTGGCCAGGTGCATTTTATTTACAATACAACGAGTTATGATTTATGACCGGCCAAATGAAGCTAGGGAAAAATGTATGTAGCCAGCCTCAGAAAGTAGCCTGTCTCAGGCAGCACGTGAGGAAGTTTGGTTCCTGAAGTGATGTTAATTCACTCAGATTGCAAAGTCTGTATGTCTTTTATGGACCATAATTAAATAAAGCAGTTATATCACTGAGTCATTTAAAAATAAAAAAAAAAAACAGGAGAAATTACAAACCTACAGCAAATGCAAGTTTGGGAATTGTACCTTTCCAGATGTAATAATTTCCCTTTCAGAGGATCTTTTAAGAATTCTACCAGCCATCTAAGATTTGTTTTCTTCAGGCCTGAAACCTGCAAAATGTCCATGCAAACTGCTAGTCTTCCCTTGAAAGCATGTCTAACTAGATCCTCTGGATCAAAACTCAGCTGCCATGTGACTGCTGCTACCAGCTGGCTCACTCCAGTTTCCTGAAATGAGCTGCTGTAATCTCTGCTAGAAAGGAGATGATGTAACCCAGGGGTGGAGCAGCCAGCCTGAGCACCTGACAGAATGCAGTGCAAACAGCAGAGTTCTGAGTGTGAGCGTGAGTGTGTGCGCGCTCAGTCTAGGGAGAGCACAGCTTCCGCCTCGCTAGCTCTATCCCAAATAGGAGGGAAGGGGAGAATGAGATACACAGCCCTTGTTAAAGACTGTGGGAGAGAGAGCAGAGAAATGGAAGGTCAGTTCCAAAAACAGGGAGAAGTGCAGGGAAAGGAGGAAGCTGGTAGAGCGCTCCAAAGAGCAGGGAGCCCTCGGCTAGAGGCTCACACTGTTACCTCAGCATGAATACACTCAGGGCAGGAGAGATGGGAGTTTTATCCAGCACGGATCTAGCCTCGTGACTCAGTGGGCGGGCTATACTAAACTGGAGTGTAATCCTAGTATGAAACCAAAACACACACAAAGAGCACGAGACAATCGGCGCACCCAGGGTACAATCCAAACTAATGAGTGGCTGTGTCCCACCTGCCCTCCAACCTGAGGTGCCCTTTACACTGTTTTGATGTTGTAGCTTCCAGCCTGGATTACTCACAGTCTCAAGCTTGCAAGTCAGTGGTGCCTGTGTGCGCGCTACGGCCTGTTAGCCACACCTTCGCTCTTACCCGCCTGAATTACAATGCACGGTGACCCCAACATACTCCTAGGCCCAGATTTCCCACCAAAAATATATGTCCTGTACTGCCCCGCCCTCTCTTGGGCAATATAAATGTATATAGGTCCGTTATTTTATCAGTGGAAATAATATGCGCAAGGACTTTGACTGAAGAGGGAGGTGATCTGCCAATGAGGAGCAAGGGCTTGAGTCGGGACTCGGGGGATCTAGTCAGCTTCTGCTTGACTCACCGTGGATATCTAAACAAGTCACTTGGCCTACATCAACACTGCCAAGAAAAC
This sequence comes from Mesoclemmys tuberculata, assembly GCA_007922155.1. Classification (NCBI taxonomy): domain Eukaryota; kingdom Metazoa; phylum Chordata; order Testudines; family Chelidae; genus Mesoclemmys; species Mesoclemmys tuberculata. Next base: position 4,408,476 of record ML675627.1, on the reverse strand, counting down.
CTGTGTCTGGCCCCTCCCAGCTGACAGCAGCTCAGGGTGTGGGACTGTTTCATTACTGTGCAAACTTCGGCGCTTGGGCTGGAGCCCAGGCCTAGGATGCTGTGAGATGGGCGGGTCCCAGACCTCAGGTTCCAATCTGAACCTGGACATTTATACAGAGATGAGACAGTCCTGCAGGCCAAGCCCCACGAGGCCGAGGCAACTGGCATGGGTCAGCCGTGGTTCTTTGCTGTGTTGACAGAAACCTTGGAGACAGGATTTCCAGATGTGCTGTACACCCCACCCACTCCCTGGACTCCAGGGAGAGCTACAGAAAATGAGAACAGCCATACTGGGTGAGACCAATGGTACATCTAGCCAGCAGCTGGAGGTTTAGGGACACTCAGAGCATAGGGTTGTGTCCCTCACCATCTTGGCTAATAGCCATTGATGGACCTATCCTCCATGAACTTACACTTTTGGCCTTCACAGCATCTCCTGGCATAGAGTTCTACAGGTTGACTGTGCGTTGTGGGAAGAAGTACTTTCTTTCATTTATTTTAAACATGCCGCCTATTCATTTCATTATATGACACCCCATAGTTCTTTTGTTATGTGAAGGGGTAAGTAGCACTTCTCTATGCCTTTTCTCTACACTATTCATGATTTTGTAGATCTCTATCATATTCTCTTTAGTCATCTGTTTTCCAGGCTGGAAAAATCCCACTCTTTTTCTCTCTCCTCCCATGGATGCTGTTCCATACCCCTAACCATTTTTGTCGCTCTTCATAGCACCTTCTCTAATTCTAATACATCTTTTTTGAGATGGAGTGACTAGAACTGCATGAAGCATTCAGGGGATGAGAGCACCATGGATTTATATAGAGGAATTATGATATTTACTGTCTTATCAACTATTCCTTTCTGAAAGGTTCTTAACATTGTTAGCTCGTTTGACTGCCACTGAACACAGAGCAGATGTTTTCAGAGAACTAGGCACCGTGACTCCAAGATCTTTTTCTTGAGTGATAACAGCTAATTTAGACACCCATCATTTTGTATGTATAGTTGGGACTATGTTGTCTCGTGCACATTGACTTTGTATTTGTCAACGCTGAATTTCATCTGCCATTTTGTTGTCCAGTCACCCCGTTTAGCGAGATCCCTTTGTAACTGCTGGCAATTATGGGTGCTCATCACCTTTAGAAACAGAAATCTACACCCCTTAAGGTTCAAACCTCTTGTCCTCACCTTCGAGACCCTTTATACCCACTTATTTTCTTCCCCATTTAGTTGGCCTTGTTCCTTTGTGTCACTCCACCCCTCTGTGTCTCCACTGATGACACAGCCTTAAGACCTTGCTTAACCACTTCCCTCATAAACATCCCTGCATGTCCTGCTTCTTTCTGTCTATCTAATGAAGACCCCAATCCTGCCAGCTGTGCTCTGTGGGTATACCACTAACTTGAGTGGGGCTCTGCATGGGAGGCTGCCTAGGCAAAACAGTTTGCAGGATTGGGATCTTCGTTTGCAAGCTCCTCGTGCCTGTCTGCTTTGGTCCAGCTACAATAACCATTCTCTGCTTCAGTTTACCTGAATGGACAGAATAATTCTTTCCCACCGCCACAGGTGTGTTGTGAGGTTTAATGAACTTTCGTAAAGTGCTCAGAGATCCTCGGCTGTTACAAAATGGCAACGTATTGCAGCTTCCGTGCTATGGGGACTATGTAAGCACATTCAATAAGCGCTTCTGAAAGAGCAGAAAGCATTTCATGTGCAGTTCAGCTGCAGAAGCAGAAACCAAGATGTCAGGGAAAGAAGCGAGGAGGTTGATGGTTTAGATTTCATAGAAGTCTATATGTGCCCCGGAATCGAATGTGTCCTCCAGCAAAAGGTTCACGAGCTTCTGGGCTGACACGCTGCAGTCCAGCAGCTTCCCACTTTGCTTCATGTCGAAGAACTGTTGGCGCACTTCTGGGTCTCCTGATTTTGTGCGGGCCAGCTGCTGCATTTCTGTGTCCAGAGGACCTGGAGTGGCAGGGGAGAGGGGTGGGAAAAATAAACGGAGAGTCAGGTGACAAGTGGAATGGAAAAGCCTGTTAATTATTCTGCTATTCCGCACCTGGTTGGCTACAAAAGCACCTTGGGTAAAAGCGAAATAGGTGATCAAGGCAACAGGCAAAATGCTATTCTCCGTACCCCAGATAAGTCTGGAGCAAGCATTGAATTCAGCCAATGTTGAAGCCTCATCTATTATAATCAATAGCCCTGCTCCTCCACTGCCTTGCACTTTATATTTATGCTTGTGCAGAAACTGTAAAAATGGCATCAAGTCCCAGTGCTCGTGTTTTACCTTCAGCGTTGGCGTGAACAACGACACAAGGCAATGGAGAATTCGTGTCACCACATCATCACTTCATTCAGTGCGAGTAGGAGTGGGCCCGTGTAGAAAGGACCTGCTCCAATGCCCACTGAAATCAAACACACTCTTGCCACAGACATCAGTGGAACAAGCCCTTATTCCAGATTTACACTGGACCAGACCTGCTGTCATCATCAAGGAGCAGATGCTCCAAACAGAGAACCTATCTTTAAAAAGGGGAGCAAAGAGGATGCGGGGAATTATAGATCAGTGAGCCTAACTTCAATACCTGGTAAGATACAAATTGATTGTTTGTTGCAGTAAGTGCCTGGAGGACAATAGGGTTATAAGGAATAGCCAGCATGGATTTGTCAAGAACAAATCCACCAAACAACCTGATTTCCTTCTTTGACAGGGTTACTGGCCGGGTGTATGGCAGAGAAGCAGATGTTATCTATCTTTATTTTAGTAAGGCTTTTTTGACACATTCCCACATGATATTCTCATAAGCAAACTAGGGAAATGCAAAATTAGACAAAATTACTGTAAGGTGGTTGAACGGCCATGCTCAAAGAGTCGTTATCAATAGTTCGCTGTCAGACTGAGAGGGCATATCTAGTGGAGTCCCGCAGGGGTCTGTCCTGGGTTCAGTGTTCTCATTGATTACTTGGATAATGGAATGGAGAGTATGTTTACAAAATTTGCAGATGACACCAAGCTGGGAGGGTTAGCAAGCACTTTGGAGGATGGGATCAGAATTCAAAATGACCTTGACAGATTGGAGAATGAGTCTGAAATCGACAAGATGAAATTCAGTCAAGCCACGTGCAAAGTGCTTTGCTTAGGAAGGAAAAAAATCAAATGCACAGCTACAAAATGGGGGATAACTCAGGAGGTGGTAATATTGCTGAAAAGGATCTGCGGATTACAGTGTTTCACAAATTGAATACAAGTCAACAGTGTAATGCAGCTGCAGAAATACACCCGAGACTGATATTAGCCTGTAGCAGGAGTGTCGGATGCAAGTCAGGAAGGTAATTGTCCTGCTCTACTCGGCACTGGTGAGGCCTCTTCTGGAGTGCTGTGTCCAGTTCTGGGCATCATGCTTTAGGGAAGACGTGGACACACTGGAGAGAGTCCAGAGGAAAGCAAGAAACATTAAACAAGGTTTAGAAGCCTGGCCTATGAGGAAAGGTTACAGAAACTGGGCATAGTTAGTCTGGAGGAAAGAAGGCTGACAGGGCACCTGGTAACAATTTGCAAACATGTTAAAAGCTGTTATAAAGAGGATGATGATCAAGTGTCCTCTGATGGTAGGACTAGAAGTCATCGGCTCAATCTGCAGCAAGGGAGACTTAGGTTAGATATTTAAAAAAAACCCACAACTTTCTAACTCTAAGGGTAGGTAAGCTCTGCAATAGGCTTCCAAGGGAGGCTGTGGAATCCCTGTCACTGAAAGTTTTAAGAACAGTTTGGACAAATACATGTCAGAGAGAGTCTAAGATTACTTGGTTCTGCCTCACTGAAGGGGACTGGACTTGATAACTCCTTAAGGTCTCTTCCAGCCCAATATTTCTGTAAGAGGAGAGCGAGATGAGACATTTCCATCAGCAATGAGAAAGTTTCAAAACAAATTGACCCAGATAGAGGGAATGACAACAAGAAAAAAGTTATCCATGAAGTCTTTGCCTGCATTACTGCAGGACACAAACTACAAATGATCATTTTAAGAATCTGATTGCCACCATTCATGCCATTAACTGTCTGTATCTCTTTATAATTGTTTGTTGAGTAAATCCTGATTCAGCATAGGATTAGTTCATAGAATATTAGAGTTGGAAGGGACCTCAGGAGGTATCTAGTCCATCCTCCTGCTCAAAGCAGGACTATCCTCAGCTAAATCATCCCGGCGAGGGTTTTGTCAAGCTGCAGCTTAAAAACCTCTAAAGATGGAGATGCCACCACCTCCCTAGGCAACTCATTCCAATGCTTTAACACCCTGCACTCTGAGATTAAACTCCAGCACAAAGTCGGTGTAAATGCTATTGTTCAAATCTGGTACACTTTTGCACCCACTTTGTACAGGCATAGATGACACCAAAGCGCTAGGCAATGGAGAATCAGGCCTGTATCTCCCTCAAAAGCAGCAAAACAGTGACCCTACCTGGGGCATAGTTGACAACTCTCACATCAGGCTCTTCAAGTGCCAGAACCTGGAACATCATGTCCCGTGAGGCCTTCCCAGTGCAGTACAACGTCCAGCTCTTGAAGGGCTTCAGAGCACACAGTGAAGAGATGTTCACAACAGTCTTGTGCAAGCCGGGGCGCTCTGGGAAGGCCTTCAGGATGGAGGATGTGAGGCAAAGCGCCGAGGTGACATTGAAGGCAAAGTAGCTGTTGACTTCAGCTGGGCTGGTGAAATCCACAAAGGATTTAGAAATGTCTCCAAGAGATCCTAAAAAAGAACAGAACAGGATATAGTACTGGGCATGTACATAGGCATTAAATTCATCCTACAACATCCCTATGCAATGTTATCCCCATTGTATAGATGGGGAAACTGAGGTAGAGGGAGGTTATGTGACTTAACCACAGGGAACTTGCCCAATATCACAGAGGCCTTTTCTACACTGGGGATTTGCTCTGATACCACCATCAGTACAGCACAGGTGCGAAGCCCTGACATAGACAAACAAAGGTGCTATTTGTGCCATTGCAGCTTACCTCAATTTCAAGCACAGGCAAGATCCACTGGGTAAAACAGCAGCTTTGCCTGTCGTCAGGGCTTTCCATCAATGCGTCTACACCAACGGCTGTAATCAGAGCACATCCCCAGTGTAGGGAAAACCTCTGTGTGATATTGGGCAGGTCCCCATGAGAAATGCCTGGTGTAGGCGTAGCGAGTCAGTGGCACAGCAATGAAAAGAAGGCAGGAGTTCTTGGCTCCCAGTCCCATGCTTAGTCCAAGCTGCCCAGAGACTTGCAGTGGCACTCCTCTTCCTCCCTGGGGTCCCCCACTTCCCTTCTGCATCTGGCCCTGCCCATTACCCTGCTTTATTTTTCCAGCAGAGAATAGTACAGCATTCCCTCCTGAGCCCACAAATTAGCATCAACACATGTCTTTAATGCAGCCTTGCAAGACAGGTCATGAAAACTGACCAGCCCACTCCCCCTTCTTACTATTTTCATGACAGTAAAAAGAAGAGGCTCACCCACCAAAGAGAGACAGATTTATTCATCCCGGGGTCACGGAATTTCTGCTTTAGCGTCACACGCCAGCAATGAAGCTGCAAGTGATGCAAACCTGTGTGACACTTCCTGGGGGTACTAAGCGTTGCAAGGCACCTCGCTATCCCCTCAGAGTAAGGAAGTGTGGCCTGCCCCACCTCCATCAGCTATAGGAAACACAAGCACTTCCCCCTCCGCGGCTCCCGTCCCTCTGCAGGGGTGTTTCCAGTGTATATCTGGCTTTTGAATGTTCGTTTTTTAACTATTCACTGGCAGAGCAGCAGGTGACTCTACCAGCCTTGCCCCATCCTCTTTTGTGACAGACGTTACGGAGGGAATGGGTGTTCTATTCTTTTTGCATGGATAAAATTTGTGAACAAGTGAAGCATTATGGTTTACCACTATTTTCAATAAACCAATCATCCTTTCCCCTCTGTTCTGTAAACCTCGCATCTTTACACTGCCACTTATGACTACTATTATCTACAACTATTTTTTGTATTGCAACAGCACCCAGGGACCCCAGCCAAGATCGGAGTCCTATTGTGCTAGGTGCTGTACAAACAAAATAAATCAAAATCCCTGCCCAAACGGCTTATAGTCTAAGGCCTCGAATCTTGCAATGAGATCTGCACCGGCAAAGCCCCCTCTGTTGGGTTCTGTCTTTATGGTGTGGATTACAGGATCAGGGCATAAACAGTAACAAGAGACAGAAGGGTAGAACATAAGGAGTAGGAGGTGGAGACAAAGGACACATTACTGGGAACCAGGGTGGATAAAAATCAATCAATCAGATTTTATTTAACTCAGATTTTTTTTTAATTAAAAAAAAAAATCAATACAATACAAAATTTCTCACTCGTTTAAAAAATAAGTTTCAATTAAATCTCATCACAAACATGCTAATCCTACACTTACAGTCTCACAAAAATGGATTAATGGCTCTAGTGTGTCCAGCCTAACTACCAGCTCTTGCTTCTTGAAAGTTCCAGGCTTTCAGTGTCTGTTTCAGTTTCTCAGCAGACTAACGTCACATGTGCAGAGACAGACACAGGCTGGATAGGATTGTTGTTGTTCTGGGCTTATGTGGTGGTGGAGCTAGGCCAAGCAAGGCAGAGGAGTTTGTTAAGACACTGTCTTAAAGACAGAGAGACAAAGGACGGAGGCAGAGTAGAAAGGAACAGTGGAGTGGACTGGAAAGAAAAAGGGAAGACATTACTCAGTACACACACAGCTTCCTATATTCCCCCACGCTTTTGCCACAGAGAAATGGTCATAGCTTCTGGGCGTGAAAGAGACCCTATCTGGGAACATTTTGAAGACATTCTTGGTTGACTGTTTTGAACAATTTATTAACTGGCCTATTCTCATAAAACTTTGTGAGGAAAACCGTGATAAAATAGATGGAAGTATCTCATCCCAAGTAGCTAACATTGGATTAAAGAGGAATGCAGAGGATACGCTCAGGATACTGAAGCCTGCATCCAGAGCCTTAAACCAACTTCAGAGACACTGTTGCTGCATTGCTGATGCTGTCGAAATTTGGAAGGCACTTCAAGAGACATTGAAGAAAGAAATACCTCACCAGAAAGTTACACTGCAGGCAATGAAGTGAATGGATCAAGCAAAGCACTAACTCAACCTCGTTTTCTTGTGAACATTCTCGACTCCAGATGTAGGGGTAGGTGCCTAACTTCTGAAGAAGATGCTGCTGCCATGACATGGGCATCTCAAAATCACTCCTCAGTTATGCCATTCATAATAAATTTCAGGGTTGGAGCGGAACCATTTAAACAGTACATGCTTACTGATGATGTTTTGAACAAAGCCACTCCCCTGAATTGGTGGAAATCATTAGCCAGGCATCATGAAACAGAGTTCCTTCAGTTGCTAAGCCAACTTTTCACAGCAGTAGCTTCCTCTGCAGGCGCAGAGAGAATATATTCATTGTTTGGTATTATTCACTCAAAGCTAAGAAATTGACTGAGTTGAAAAAGCAGGAAAACTATTTCTGTTTCAGTCTATGAATAAAAATGACAGTGGAAGGAGGGGAAGATGAGAGCTAATTTTAGAAGTTTTAAGGACAGCATACCTTTAGTGTTGTTATGACTTGTCTGTTAGAGTTAATAAAATTTGGAAAAAAAAAGAACTGCCATCAGCCGGCAAATGTGAAACATTTCTGTAACAATTAAGATTTAGTTTAATAAAATAAGTGCTATTGTGTTTGTGTGTGATTTAGTTCTTACCATTCCTAATATACAGCTACTGCATCTGCTGTTTGAAACAATGCGTATTATGTACTATTTCCCAAATTAATACAAATCAAGTTATCTAAAAAAAAACAACACAATGTATACCCTCCTAGATGATGTAAAATGCTGTACTGAGTTGTAAATTAACATGTTTTAGTGATCAGATTTGCACCATTGTTTAAGAAATATGTGAAGATGTATCAATGGGAAACTTGATCTTAATTGTCTTGATTTAAATCAATCCACCCTGCTGGGAACACAAGGGTGCACTTATTAGCAAGGGTATAATATAGGGAGGGAGTACAGAGTGTTTTTTAAACTCATCAGAGGGGAGGGAGGAAGGGAGCATTATTGTTATTATTTAATATTTATCTTGTGGTAGCATCTCAGGACTTCAATCACAGACCAGAAACTCACTGTGCTAGGCACCGTACAAACACAGAGACATAAAAAGGCAGTCTCTGTCTCAGGGCACTCCGGGGCCCTTACCATCTCATTATCAGCCCACCCACCCAGCCCCTAACATCACAGCACCCAAAGCCATGCTAGGCCCTTTGCAAAAGCAAGTAAAGTAACCAGACCCGTACCCCAGAGCACTTTCAGTCTAATGATATGTCTTTTACTCTCCACTGTATCACACAGCAGCAGGCACAGGCAAAGAGCAAGGAATGCAGTGATACAATCACCAGAGGATTCTTTCTGGTAGGAACATATTGTCACTTTGCTACAGATAAGATGCACCCTCTATTTTTAAAAATATTGAAGACCTCAAACCTCTCTGTCATCTTTTCCTTTCCCATTTATTTTCTCCCTTGGCCATTTTACTGGCGTGCTATTTTTCTGTGTGTATTGTTCAATCCTGCCCATTCCAATGTTTTGCATTGTTTTTCAGCCTTTGCTTAGCCCTCCCTCCCCTTTGTTTCATTTACCTCTGACCAGCCTCTCCTTCATGCCCAGACACTGCGGAGTTCATAGACTCACAGGGTGAAATCCTGGCCCTGCTGAAGTCAATGGCAGTAATTCCCTTCATGTCAACTGAGCCAGGATCTCACCATCGATCTAAAGACCTCATGCCTAGTACAGGCCATAATCTTTCAGTCGTCTAATGCTCTGAAGGTGGGCTTGCCTGGACTTCCCGCTGCTGCACCTGTTCGAGTCTCTCTTCCAGCTGTACCCTGCGAATGAGATGCGTGGACTCAAGGTCATACAGACCAAGGAGCCTGTCAGACTGCCTCCTGCCCCGGTGTCCAGTAAAAAGGGAAGTCTGGCATGCTCTGATGATGATGTTGTTCCATGTCCCATCTCCCCTCTACCCCAAAGCAGCAGGGACTTTATTGTCAAAGCTTCCTCATCCCACAAGTATTACCAGCACTGTGATAAAGCAGCACGGCCCTCCTGGCATACAGGTAATACCAACACCATTAGGAGTTTGCGAGCACGGGCCAGCTGCTGCGATCCTAAGGCCAGAAGGGACCTTTGTGATCATCTAATCCAGGGGATCTCAACAAATGTTTCGGTGGCCTCAGAGTGCGGCCACCAACTTTTGCCAGTAGCCGCTGTGACACTTTCCCCTAAAATACTTAATTAACTCTAGGAAAAGCAAATAAATATGTGCATAGACATGTCAAAATCATTGTCCTTTATTTACGTAGGGTTTGGGTTTATCGTTTTCTTTTGCAAACTCAACAACAAAAATAACACACAGCTGCCTCTATTCTTTCCTGGACCTAAACAGAAGGGAAACAAAAATAAGGTGTTTTGCATGTTCTTGTCTTCCGCTGTTTCTTTTTTGGTTGCCTTTTCCTTTTTTTGAGAGAGACTTGAATGTTGGGTAGTATCATTTTTCACAGAAGCAGACTGGCTAGCTAGCTGGGAGGCAGTGAAAAGCGATATTAACACACATACAAATATCCCTTTTCACAGCAGCTTTACTCAGTGCTGGCAAGCTGGGGGACAAATTAAGCCCTGGATGGGGAGGTGGGTAGGGAGGTAGCAGGGGCCAGGGGTGATGCAGGGAGAGGGTGGTGAGCCTGGGGCTGAAGCCCGAAGCCCTGCATCCAGGCACTGGAAGATGCAAGGGGGACCAGATGTGATGGGGGGGGGAAGAGAGGCTGTGGCCAGAGCCCAAACTCTCACAGCCAGATCTTGGGGTTCCGAGGATGGAGCCCCCTGCCACATAGCCATAACCTAGGGATGGGGGAGGCAGCACGGGCCAGGGCAACAGGTGGGGAGCCCAGGGCCGGCAGCCACCACCGCATGAATGGAACCCGGGGTCCCATGGCCAGAACCTACGGGACAGAGCCCGCTGTTGTGTGGCTTAAGCCCAGAGCTGGAGGAGACAGTGGGCGAAAGGGGCAATGGGTGGGGGGGGGGGGGGGGGAGTCTGGGGCTGGGAGACAGAGCTCAAAGCTACACAGCCAGACCCTGCCACCAATCACGCCAGGGCTGGAGTCGGAAACCTGAGCTCCCTGATCCCCAGGAAGGTGGGGAACTCACACCAGCTGCCTGTTCCTCCAGCGTTTCTGGCTCCAGAGGGTGGCTGGGCCCCGAGGAAGGGCCACTGCTTTCTCACTGCCCCAATCACCGCCCCAGAGGCTCAGCTGCAAGAAAAGCCCCTGGTGGCCGCATTTGAGAAAGCCTGATCTAGGCAGACCTGCATAACACAGGCCAGAGAACTAGTCCACAATAATTCCTAGCGCAGATTTCAGAAAAACATCCAGTCGTGATTTTAAAATTGCCCGGGTGGAGAATCGCACCATGACCCTTGGTAAATTGTTCCAAGAGTTCATTGCTCTCACCGTAAAAAAGCTGCCCGTTATTTCCAGTCTGAATTTGTCTAGCTTCAGTTACCAGCCATTGCATCATGTTCTACCTGTCTCTATTAGACTGAAGAGCCAATGATTAAATATTTCTTCCCTACAGAAGTACTTATAGACTATAATCAAGTCTCTCCTTAACCTTCTCTTTGTTAAATAGATTGAGCCCTTTCACTCTATTGCTATCAGGCAGGTTTTCTAATCCTTTAATCATTCTCATGGCTCTTCTCTGAACCCGCTCCAAATTATCAACATCCTTCTAGGCCTGCAGGCACCAAATTGGATACAATATTTTTGCAGCAATCATTGTAGTGCCAAATATCGAGGTAAACTAACCTCTCTGTTCCTGCTGCAGAGTCCCACGTTTGTGCATCCCAGGTCATTGATAATAATGTTAAACAGCGTAGGGCCAAGAACTGATTCCTGCAGGATCCCAGTGGAAACACACCTGCTCAGTGACTCCAGTTTCAAAAAAATTAAACTGGCACTCAGGGTCGAGTTCAACAGCTCCTGAAGATCAGTCAGGGCTACAGAGCAAGTGCAAGGACACACTGCTTTTATTCATTATTACATCCCGACTGCAGATTTCAGAGGAAAACCAGCATGTTTCATAAAAAGCCTACAAGCAGCTGGGGAACATGGTTGTAAGGGAGGATAGTTACATGACACTACAGAGGGTGTCTGGCTTCTGAAGCATTGGATTAAACACACTGTTACAGTTTTACCATTCAGCTTTGTCAATACTTTCCAAGCACTTATTTCTAAAAACTGCCCAAGTGGCAGCTGGTTATCAAATATGGCATACATATGCCTGTCCCTACTTCTCCACCATACACAAGTATAGAAATTGCATCCCCTTTGAGACCCGCTTTCATGTATCCCCATCTTAGATACAGAACCTGTGCTTTTGGGGCCTGGTTGACCAAGAAGAGTAACAATTTTGTGTTTTGTTTTCACAGCCCCAGTTTCACAAGCCCTCGTTCCTGGGGGTCGGCTTTTTTCTCCCGCTCTCTCTTTAGTTTCCCCATTATCTCTGGGGCTGCCATCCACCGACCAACGGGTGCATTTTTTTAAAAAACCAAGTCGCTTCGATGAGCTTTTCTGAAACAGGTTATGGACAGAGGCGCCTGTCTCACTTCGCCAGGTTTTATAGCGGCGGATGAGTAAGAGATGCAGCAACTCCCCAAATACATTTGGGGTGCCCCATCCCACCCACTGTAACCTCCTCACACACATCTGCCCCCACTTCCCACCGGGACCCCCCTCCCCGGCCGCCCCCGCCCCCCCCCCGGGACCCCCCTCCCCGGCCGCTCCCGCCCCCGCTAGAAGGCGCCGCCGAGGAGGCTCTACCCGCGTTGTTGACGATGAGGAGCCGCTCCGGATCAGCGGCTCCCGCCAGCTCCCGGACCGCTCGGAGGACCCGCGGCGGCCCCTCCTGGGCGCTCAGGTCGGCCGGCACGGAATGCACCGCCAGCCCGGGGCACCCGCGCCGCAGCTCGGCCTGCAGCTCGGCCAGGAGCCCGCGGGATCGGGCCACCAGGATCAGGACGGAGCCGGCCTCCAGCCGCGGCGCCAGCAGCAGAGCCAAGCTGCGCCCGAAGCCCCGGGAGGCGCCGGTGAGGACGCAGGCGGCCTTGCCCAAGGAGGGCGGCCTTTGCCCGGCTGCACCGCCCGCTTCCATCCCCGGCTCGGGCTCTGGCTCTGGCGCGGGGCTGCCGCGGCTCGGCCGGGCGACTCCCAGCCCCCGGGGCGGGCTTAGGCACCGCCACGTGACGCCTCCGGCCAGCTGCGCCCAACGTTCGGCGGGGTCACCATTTAGAACCCTGAGACACGGCTTCAGAACGCGGGGACACCAGCGACGCTTCCCCATTGGCTCGGCTGCCACTGACCCCGCCCACTCGCCTGGCGCGCGCGCGTGTAAACGAAGAAAACCTCAGCGCTGGCCAGTAAGAGAAGGAAGGAGAACGTGAGATAAAAGGAAGGAAGAGCCTCGGCTCTGAGAAACGGCCCTAGAAGTGTCCACGGCTGTCTGTGGCATCCCCAGAGAATCTGCTTACTGGACCAGTAACAGCAATGGTTTTCTCTCCCAGTGCTTCCCTGAAAGAGAAACTGGCCCAAGCATCTTCAAGGCCTCTCCAGGCAGATGCTGCCTGTACACTAGGGGATGCCGGAATCTAATTTACCGGCCTATAGTGGATTGGCTTTCAGTGCGCACAAGAGCCATAAGGTACCGTGGGGTGCAAGGCCACAACAACATGCATGCCATTGCAGTCAGCGGGAGCAAAGATATTTGTGTAGGTCACTTGCAAGACTTGTGCGTTAGGCCCTGGTGCTGCAAGTTGTTCCAAGCAGGGGTGGGGCCCTGCAAATTGTTTAAATACTTTATTGCAAGGGGCGGCTGCTCACACACTCCGCACTTGTGCGCTAATATCAAAAGGGAATTTTGTGCATAGGAGGACTGCAGGACCTCATTCTAAAATGTAAGTGATGTTAAAAATGAAGTGGTTGGATCCAGGTGAATATGGCATCTGCCTCTGTCAGCTCAGGTAGGCGGGTCAGTGATCCCCTGTGTCAAAGGCTATCTTTGGTCCAGCAGCACCCCTTCCCCTCAGGCCCCTGTCTAATCTTGCTTTTCTGTTATATTTTTCACCCTGAAATCAAAGGAAAAACCACCACAAAAACTTGAAGTGAACGACCAGCTCTCTGTATGTATATCTGCTTGCCTCTCCCCGCAGACCACAGCCAAAGATGCAGAGACACGATCCCTTTGGTGTAGGTATGTAATGCTCTGTCTACATGACCTGAGGCTACCATAGTTTTGGAATATTGAGTCTAGTTCGGGTAGGAACTAGGACCCAGTAGAGATCCCTCATGAGCTCAAGGCAGGTGACAAGACAATTCTGTGATGGAGGTGGGACAGCTCTGTAACAAATTATGGGTATGCCTATCCTATGGAGCCTATGCCAGCAGAGCTCCCTAGCACAGACAGCCCACACCGACAGAAGCGACATTAGCTATGTCAACAGAAGCCCTCTTTCATCCACAGAGCTGCGTTCACACTGGGGGTTTTGTCAGCATAGCTATGTCGGTCAAGGGTGTGTTTTTTCACACACCCCGACTGACATCACTACACTAACATAACTACTGGGCATAGCCCAAGCCCATGAGTTCTGTATGTGACATGGCGACTGAGATGTTTATAGTAGGAATATGTGGGTTTAGTTTAATTGCAGAATATTGGAAAAACAAGCAGAAAGTGAAGCAATGGCTTGAGATAAGCCACTTCCTGGGAACATGTCCAACCCCAGCCGTTAAGAGACAAGGTCTGAAATATTGGGGTCCAACAGTTTGAAAGGACATTAAACAGTTAGAAAGACACCCTCTCTCCAGAAGTCTGGGAGTTGCTACAGGGAAGCAGTTCAAGGTGACAGTCGGGACACACTGGTGTTTCTGAAGAAGCTAGGTCTGCCTGGCTCATCATTACTGGGTGGCCGGGCTTTATGTAAGAGAGATGTGTGTAGACTGTTTAGGTATTTTAAAACCCTTCTCTTGTGCTATGCTCCTACAGTAAAGGTTGAAGAAGACGTTGGTTTAAGAAGGCTGCCTGGGCACCGTACAGACGCCCCACTTGAAACTGCTGGGCAAGCAGAGTGAATACACAGGATTCTGTAGCACAGGGCCCTAACTAAGACTGGGAGACATCCATGATTCTACCTCAGGAAAGGTAAAGGTACAAGGCCTGACATCTGAAGGGGACAGGAGTGTAGCTAGCCCTGTAACCATGCCAAGTTCCACCTAATTTCATGTGAAGTCTCAACTGGATTTCAGAAAGCCTTTGACATGGTCCTTCAACGAAGGTTCGTAAGCAAACTAAGCAGCCGCGGGATAAGAGGCAAGGTCCTCTCATGGATCAGTAACTGGTTAGAAGATAGGAAACAAGAAAGAATAAATGGTCAAAATAATTACAAAAGAAATTAGCAGCATCCCCCACAGATCTCTTCTGGAACCTGTGCTGGTCAAAATATTCATAAATGGACTGGAAAAGGGGATGAACAGTGAGGTGGCAAAATTTGCAAACGATACAAAATTACTGAAGATTGTAACTTTTTGCAGTCAGCTTTGGACTTAAAGATCTCACTAAACTGGGTGACTGGGCGACAAAATGGCAGATGAAATTCAGTGTTGATAAGTATAAAGTAATGCACATTGGAAAAAATAATCCCAACTATATATATGAATATGGACATGTACAAAATGGTGGGGTCTAAATTACCTGTTATCATTCAAGAAAATGATCTTGGGGTCATCTTGGATAGTTCTCTGAAAACATTTACTCAATGTGCAGTGGCAGCAAAAAAGCTAACAGAATATTAGGAACCATTAGGAAAGGGATAGATAATAAAACAAAATATCATAATGCCACTATATAAATTCATGGTACATCCACACCTTGAACAGTGTGTGCAGGTCTGGTTATCCCACCTACAGAAAGATGTTAGAATAGGAAAAGGTGCAGGGAAAAGCAATAAAAATAATGAGAGATATGGAATGGTTTACATACAAGGAAAGATTAAAAGGCTGGGACTATTCATCTTAAAAAAGAGACGACAAAGGGGGGATATGATAGAGGTCTATAAAATCATGATAGGTGTGAAGAAAGTGAATAAGGAAGTGTCATTTATCATTTCATGTAACACAAAAACCCAGGGTCCTCTGATGAAATTAATAGGCAGCAGTTTTATAACAAACAAAAGGAAGTACTTCATGACACAGTGCAAGTCAACCTGTGGAACTCATTGCCAGGGGATGTTGTGAAGGCCAAAAGTATAACTGGGTTGAAAAAATAATTAGAATAGTTAATGGAGGATAGGACCATCAATGGCTATTAGCTAAAATGGTCCAGAAGGCAACCCGATGCTCTGGGTGTCCCTAAACCTCCAACTGCTGGGACTGGGTGACGGGGATGGGTCACTCAAAATTGCCCTGTTGTGTTCATTTCCTCAGAAGCACCTCGCATTAGCCACTGTCAGGAGACAGAACACTGGGCTAGATGGACCATTGGCCTGGTCCACTGTAGCCTCTTATGTTCTTATGCTCTGAATTTTCAAAGGACATGTAAAGAGAAGAATCGCCTAGGAAGGAGGCTCCTGCTGGTGGCAGGGAACTGTTCTCTGTTTCCTGAGAGACTGAGACAAACATCTAGGCTCTCATTTTGCCCTCTGAATGTGGTTTGAGCAGGCAACCGGAGGAACTCAGGGCCTTTCTGAAGGCACTTTACTAGAGGCTGGCTTGATAAAATCAACAACGCACTCCTATCCTAGAGGAATGTTTCTTTCTTCTGATTTCTCTAGTTTGTGGGAAGGAGTCTGGAAGTGGTTATAGCCACATAAACTTAATTTGTCCTAGAGCTCCCACATGGGGAAATGTGGTTTTGTTCCAATGTGGCTAGCAAGTGAACAGCCACAGAGCCAGACCCTTAGGTGGTGTCAATAGGCTTGGGTCCATTGATGGAGAAGAAGTTACCCTGATTTATACCAGCTGAGGATCTGGCTTAGCATCTCTTCCAATATCTTACAGATCCTGCAATTATCAATTTGTTTCAGATGTGAGCTGTCAACAAGCCTCTGAATGACATTAAAACAGGATCTCCTAAATTTGATATGCATTCTTGATTTCCTACTGATCTGCTAGCAGGGATTTGTGATTTGCACTTTATAAAAGGCTTCCCTCTGCTAGGTTTAACCATTGCGCTTATAACTCCCTCCTTTTGTAGGATGATAATACAACATCTGTATTTCTCTTCCTCCCAGATACATTTTTCTTCTTGGAAACTTTTCAACTTCTCTCTTTCATTTATTGCCAAGTACTTACATGAAAGTACAACCTCAGAAGACGCTTTGTTTATTATCTAACAGTGGTTACCAACATTTTTGGCTTGAGGGCACACATATCACTTTTAAAACTCTGAAGAGCCACCACTCCCCGCCAACAGGCCCCCCTCCCCACTGCAGTCAGATGGAAGGAGTTCAGCGAGGAGCAACCTCCTGGCTGATTTCTCGTCCCCCTGGCTGCAGCAGGGAAACCGCACGTCCTGTAGCCTGTGCGCTCCACCTGGGTTCCTAGGCAGTGGCTCCCTTCAGCAGCAAGGGGGACGGGAGATCAGTGCTCCCCTCCCTCTGGCTCCAGCAGGGACCCCAGCACCTATGGACCCAGGCGGAGCGCTTTGTTGTGCTCCCTGCTACAGCCAGGGGGTGGGGAGCGCTGATCTCTCATCCCCTTGACTGAAGCAAGGAGCCTGCACTGGTCTTTTAGCTCCACAGCAACACGCTCCGCCTGGGTCCTTAGGCAGCGGCTCCCTTCTGCAGCCAGCAGAAGGGGAGCCACGGGCCACTTTGAAAGTCCTCGTGGGCCACTTCTGGCCCCCAGGCCAAAGGTTGGGAACCAATTGTGGCCCAAACCTGCAAGGTACTGAGGACCAAGTTTTAAGGGTATTTATGCACCTAACTAGATAGATGCTACTGGGATTTTTAAAAGCAACTAACACCCAGATCCTCAAACTCTATGGCAGTTAAGTGCTTAAATACCTTTGTGGATCTGGGCTTCAGCATCTAGTTCCCATTGATTTTACTAGTCCCTGTCCATTTACATTTGTTTTCAGAAGGGCCAAATCGTGACAGTAAACTCTTGAAAGTGTCAATGGTTGACAGCAAGTAGGTCTTTGATCTATAAACAGTCACAGACTCCTTAAATCTTATGGGTGTGCAAACCATTTTTCTTTCCGGCTACATGGAAGGAATGATTAAATGCCCCTTGATGTAGTGATACCTGAAAACAATAGAGTACCACTGTCCAAGACAATGGCTGCATGATGGGGTGGATCAGAAGCTCAGATGTGTGAGCTAAAGGGTTCCCTGGACTAGTTACAAATGCAGGGGTAACAGGTCTGATTGCTCGGAATTGTGTTTGGCCAGATCTACACAAGAGAGTTTTTAAAAAAAAACCCTCGAAATCAGCCTCTCAGTAAAACACTGCTGATGTACACACTCCATTCACCTGCTCCCCCACCGATGCAACTGCCCTGTTTTCTCAACAAAATAAGACCACCTCGCCTGGAGGGGTAGGGCTTTTATTGAGACAGCATCCGGGTAGACACTGCGCTTGGTTATGTCATGGGAAATGGCCTCCGGGAAGTGTCTCACTGTAGGCTGGTGGCACGGTCCAGCCTGCGGCGTCACGACCTTTCCTCAGGCCCAGACTCTGAGGCAGGCCATAGCGCCCGTGTGGAGGGGAATAAACGTCCTGGTTAGCAGTCTTTGTCCCCGGGCCCCTATGCAGGGCAAGCTCTTTGGACAGTCTATTGCCCACTGGCTGTCCCGTAGGGCAGGGCTGGTAACGGGCCTGCAGCTCACTAATTTATTGCCCCTGGCTCTCTGACAGGGTGGGGCAAGGAATGGAGTCTTTAGCCCCCCGACTCGCAAGCGGGGCCTGAAAGCAGTCCGTAGCCCCTGGCCTTACAGTTCGGCGGGGCTGACAAACTCAGTACTCTTTGGTCAGGCGTGCCGAGGGCTGCAAGCACTCCCAGGGTGGTTCGGGAAGTGGGGAGGGGGACGCAGGCCCACCCGACTCCACTGCATCCCAGTCCAGGGCCCCAGCAGTGGCAAAGAGGGTTCCCGCTGCGTCAGCGGGGCTCCGGCTGCAACACGCTGACCGGGGTTCGCCCCAGGCTCAGCCATGGGCGGTGGCTTTCCCTGGACCACTTCCTCCTGCCCAATCCCGGGTACCTGCATCCACGTCGGGCCCTCTGGGTCACGGGGGGGGGGAGGTGGTGAGCAGGAGTCCGGCGAGTCCCTCTCCGTCGACAGGGGGCGGGTCCGGGAACTTCTATGGGGCCGTCTCCCAAAGGTAGCTCCTCCAGGGGACAGGGCCCCGGGGGTTCCTCCGATCTGCCAGGGTCAGTCCATGCTGGTGGGGTCTCCACACCCGGCAGCTCCTCCAGGTCAGGGCCAGCCTCAGAGGGTTTCTCCCACCCAGCAGGAGTGCGTAGCTGCACCCAGCTATTGGGGTCCGGCAGGCCCATCCTGTCCCTTGGGCCGGGCAGGTCAGGCAGGCCTCGCGGGCCCCGGTTGGCGCGGCGGCTGCACCAAACAGTTGGAGGGCCTGGGTCCGGCCTGGGCCACTACCTCTGGGGAGACACATCTGCCTCCAGCAGCAACTTCCCCTGACCGAGCTGCTGGGCCTGCCTTTTATACTCCTCCCCGGCCCTGGCTCCGCCCCTCTGCTTCTGGGTGGCCGGGCCTGCAGGGCCCGGTTCTGCCACAGCGCCTGGCTACACTCACACTGCCCATCCTGACTCCGCTGCCCTTCGGCCACCTGCTCCTCCCCCTTTAAAGCCCAGGGAATTTTTAATTCCACTTCCTGCTTGGTCAGCCTGGAGAGCTCACGTCACACCTCCCCAGCTGACCAGGCTGGCTCCACGCACCAAACGGTCTCCCTCTTGGAGCACACCGGAGCGGCTGGACTTGATCGGCGTTTGGGGAGAGTCGGCCATGCAGTCCCAGTTCCGCGCTAGCCATAAGAACTATGATCCTGCGGCCAGATTTCCCGTGCCATGGCAGAGAAGAGCTATGAATGGGATCAAGGAGCTGTGGCAGAGCTACCAGAAGGCCAGGGAGGCAAATCTTCGCTCTGATGCAGAGCCAGAGAAGTGCCGCTTCTACAAAGAGCTGGAAGCTATCCTCTACGGTGACCCCACCTCCATTCCCAAAACACCTGTGATTACCTCCACAGCCCTGGGGCCAGCGGACACTGGAATCAACCCTGACGAAGAAGTCTTTAATGAGGAGGTGGAGGTGGACGACGACCTGGAGCCAGAGATCGGTTCATTTGGTGAGATGGGGAGTCAAAATCTTTTTCTTGACCCTGGAAGGTTACAGCCTGTCCCAGCCCTACAGCTCTGGCATGCCGGATGCAGGAGAGGGGGTGCTCAGGTAGTGGTTTTTTTTAATCGGATGCTGCTTCTGTACGTGAGATAAAACTGTCCTTTGGTTTTTTGCGTTATAGAGATGGTTGAAGGGATAGAAATGCACAACAGTAGATGCGTTTGCATGTGCTTCCCATCCCCCTCTTCAGCTAGGCTGTGTGGCAGAGAAGCGTGTGAATCCACACTGAGATTTCGCCAGAATCCTCCAGAGAGATCTCCAGAAAACTTCCCTGGAGGTACTTGCAAATCCTCTGCTGAAGGTTCCTTGGCAGAGCAGCTTTGTTCCTTCCCCTATTGAAGGAAACTTTACCATGCCATTTCTTCCATCAGCCTAGCCATGTCCACACCAGGGGTTAGCTATGTTGCTCGGGGTGTCAAATTTTTCACACCCCAAAGCGACATAGTTATATTGATCTCAGTGTAGACTGAGCCTAAGGAGCAGAAAGTGAGGAAGGCAGGCCTAAGAGAGAGCAGGGAGACAGAGCTCCCGGGGATGCAGAACTGGCTGGAGAGGCAGGCTGGGAAATTACATGCAAGGAAGCTGTCTGCCATTGCTTGTTCCTACTCTGTTCAGAGAAACAGGACTTTGTGCCCATCCTCTGTAAATAAACAGATTTGCACCGAAGACATACCCTGACTGGTGTCATCAGCTTCACCTCCTAACAGATACAACCCTAATCCTGAAATACCAGCGAACCTGTCAGGCCAAAAGGTGCAACGGAGCTTAACCTGGACAGCATTGGTCTTTGTACGAAGTGCCCTTGACAGCTGCGGAAGAATAAGGCCATATTTTCAGTACTAGTGTTTATTTCTGTAGGCCAACTTTTTCCAAAGGGACTAATGATTTTGCATGCCTCTGTGTTTGGGTGCTCAGCTTGATACCCATTGAAAGGCGCCTGATGTTCAGTAGGTTGGTGTTCAGTGTTTTTCCTTTTTCCAAAACACAGACTTGGCCAGATTCTCAGCGGAATCAAACTGGTATAGCGCTGTGGAAATCAGTGGAACTACGCTGGTTTACACGGGAGGATGTGGGCCACTGTGTGGCGTGTTCCTTTGCAAAAATTTCACAGGGGAAGGGGTTGTCTACCATTGGAAATTTACCGAAATAGCTATTCCAACACAATTCTTTACTGATTACTAATCAATTTATTTCATTGATTACTATTAATTACATTATGAATTATTCTGGAATAGCTATTTTGGTAAATTTTGATAATTTTCCATGGAGATATTTGGAACCTTAGAATTACATGCTAGCAATGCAAAAAAGAGAGAACCGATGTCTGTTACTTTTCCCTACCACAACCTCCCTCAAGAGGAATTACGGCTGTTGCATGCTTGCATTCTTCACGTTGGCATCACATGGGTGGAGTGCTTTTATCCGTGACTTCCTCTTCTGCTTGGTCGGTGCCAGCATTTTCCGTTTCTCTAGCAACAGCAAACATTGGTTTCCCTCACTTCCTTTATGACAAGGAATGGCACGGAGGGTCATACGTGCCAATTACACGTGTGTGTTTGTGTAAATCTATTTAACATGCACTATTTTCCTCACCTAATTGAGCTTGTCATGCATTCTTTTGAGGACACGCTGAATGCTGCCTTTACCTTGTGAGCTGTCCCTGCTGGTTTCAATTGGACAGCTCATGGAGCAAGGTGTTACTCGCTGTAAGGAGATCAGAATCCCACCCTTTATGAGCAACGTTTGATTAATTGCCAGAGTTTCTAAGGGTATGTCTACTCTACCACGAATGTTGGTATAACTGGGGTCTCTCAAGGGTGTGAATAAACCACCCTCTAATCAATGTAAATTACACTGACCTAAGCACTGGTGTGGACAGTGTTATGTTGGTGGAAGAGCTTCTCCTGCCGGCATGGCTACAACCACTCACAGTAATGAACCTGCAGAAGAGCTGTCTCCTCTCAGCGTAGAGCAGCCAATTTAGGATGCAGCTACGTCTCTGTAAGCTCTCTCACGTAGTCGCTCTATCCCGACAGGAGAGACCTCTCCCGTCAACATAATTAAACCACCCCTCATGAGTGGCAGTAGTTGTGTCGGCAGGAGAGCATTCCCTGATGACATAGCGCTATCCACACCAGTGCTTCTGTCGGTGTAACTTATGTCAGTCGGGTGTCTTTTTTCACACCCGAGTGACGTAAGTGTTACCAACAAAAGTGCTAGTAGAGAGAGCCTCGGATTGTTTCCTGCTTATTTCCCTGCACCATGCAGCACTCTAGGACCTAACGCTCAGCAGGTCCTTTTATACGTGCAAGAGGCACGACTTGCTGCAAATGCCTATGGCTGACGTAAGCGCCCTTGCTGTGCAACTACATAGGTTCTGACGCTGATGCATTGAATGGTTGTCTGAGTTCTCAAGGAATGTTAAGTTGACAGACAGGCCATCTGCCGTGGACAATATATAGGGTTATGATTTATAATGCTTTATAAAACCAGCGGAGGTGTGCGCGAGCCTTTGTTTTCCAGGATATTTGGAGCTGATTCTTATTTGCACTAAGGGCGACTTAGTGCAAAGGGGCCCTGTGACAGAGGGCTAGGGCCTAGAGCTGACACAGCAGTCTGCTCACAAGGGGTGCTATCCCACTGCAATAAAAACCCCACAGCACCAAATCCCAGAGCATGGGTCGATTGACTCAAGCTCACAGGGCAGGGGCTGTGGGACTAAAAATAGCAGTGTAGCAGTTCAGGCTCGGGCTGGAGCCCAGGCTCTGAGACCCACCTCTCTGGTTTGGTTTCAGAGCCCAGGCTCCATCCAGAACCCAAACATCCACACAGCTATTTTTAGCCCCACAGCCCCATGAGCCTAAGTCGGCTGACCCAGGCCAGCCAAGGCCCTGCCATGGGTCTTTTATTGCACTGTAGACATACCCTAAGGCTCTAGCTATTTACTTCCTAGAGTGGATTTAATTGGCAGGCAGGGATGCTCAGTGGCTTAAGGAGGCAGGAGGCTGAGGAGCTAAGGAGAGGAATCAACCTGTTAGCTGGGAATAGGAAAGAAACGCAAGGGGAGAGGCTGGCAGGAGACAGAATCTCATCAGGCTAGTGAGATCTTACCAATCTCTCACCAAAAAGTAGACTAAGGGCCAGGGAGGAACCGGCTGTGGCTCCTTCCTGCCAGCTGGGGCTAAGGGTTTTCGCCTGCTCTGCTCCTCTGGCTGCAGAGAAGCACCATCTCCTAGTCTTGGGGGGGTTACTCCTCCAGCTGTCACAAACCTTCTGGCAGCTTACTCCTCCATTGCTCCCCTTCCCCTTTAGGGAAAGCGGGGTTTAAGTACACCTGGAGTAGCCCTTCATTGGGTCCAGGTGTCTCTAATTGACCTGCAGTAACCTCTCCTCTGCCTGCAGGAAAAAGGGCCTTTAACATTCTAGGGCTCACATACCGGCCCTGGTGTTCCCTTGGTAGCCATCTGGCCTGACTTTACCACAAGACATACCCTGGACTGTTTTGGAAAGCCACAGAAGAGAAGAGTAAGATTGCTATGGCTGACTGTTTTCTCCGTGGACAGGTCTACAGTACGCTACTGCTTAAGGCAATCTAATGTCACTCAGGGGTGTGAAAAAGATACCCTCTGAGTGACGCATGGTACAGTCACCTAAGAGCAGTGCACACCGGTGCTATGTCGGCGGCACAGTGTCTCCCACCGACACATCTGCTGCCTCTCGTGGAGGTGGAGTAATTGTGCCAAAGTGGGAAGCACTGAGTGAAATGTTTTGTTGATTTTCGCAAGCCACGACACTTGGGCTGGACTTAAAAGAAATATTAGGGTCTGATGTACAGCCGAGAATGGGGGCAGAGAGGGCACCAACTCCAATAGAAAATTAAGATGGGTTGCTAAGGATGGACATAAATTGAATATCCACCAAGAACACCTGAAGGACCTAGCCATTTCCTTTTGTGCCTTTGAAAATCTCTCTCGCTCCTGGCTCTTCAGTGCATTTTATTGGCTGGGTTGCTGGGGGAAGACTGCGTCTGTTGGTCTGATTGTTATATGTGTGTGTCTGGTGGCACCCTTGACATGCTGGACACTTTGCAAATGTAAAAGAAGGCCTGTTGCAAAGCTGTGAGATCACATTCTTCAATATGTGCCCCTGCTGCTTGCTCTGTCCTGGAGATCGTATTCATCGGAACAGTGTGTTTGAGTAATAGTACGGTGGTTCTGTGGTTATGGTTTTAACTGTTTAACATTACACATTGTGGGTTGGCTTTGTACGGGCTGTTTAGATGCATAGATTCTTAGTCCAGAAGGGACCAACTAGTCTGGATCAACTAGTCTGACCTAGAGCCCTGTGCAGGACTATTTTTGAAGTCCGGCTCCTGTCCTGCCCCTCAATTCGCACTCCCACTCTCACATAGCTTCCTACATTTTTATCTTGCTCCCACCTGCAAAAACCTTAGATCCCGCAAACCCCGCAAGAGAGAGAGATTCCCCCATGCCATTAAAAAAACCAAAACGGGCAGTTAATATATTGTGTATATATCAACGGACTTCGGTCACAATTTTTACCACTGCTAGAATAAAACAAATCTGGCTTAACCCATGTAAAAAATACTTTAACTCCTGTTATAATAGACATGAAATCTCTTTCTATCCCTCGCTCCAATTTAAATGTTAAAACCTTTCTTTAAAAAAAGAAAATCTTGCTCTATATGGCTGAAATCCTATTTATGACCAACTGGCGAGAGATGTAGCGTTTGCCTGCAAATTACTGTAGTTTGTTTTTTTGCCCACTCACTCCCGCCCGCAACACAGTTGCCCCCGCTATTACAGCAGCAGGTCCTGCGGGATCCTAGTCCCATGCCAGGGCTCTAGTCTGACCTTCTGCATAACACAGCAGCCCCTCCTGATGCAGCCCAGTTCCTCACATGAGGTACAGCTCTTAATTCTTCTGTCCCCAGGCCCACTTTAGGCCAATGGCCCCCTGGTTCTCTGCACTCAGTGCTGTACCTAGTGTCCGGGTGCATAAAGAACAGACAACCCCTCCGAAATCCAGGGCGTTACATATGCTGGTTACAGGAAGTCAGGGACCAATGGAGAAGGATAAACAATGTTCAATCCCAGAAAGGATATGAGTAAATGACACAGAAGGGAATGGGAACTTGCAAGCACATCCAGGATATCAGACGAATGAGTAACAACCATGCCCATAGCCAGGCAAGCGTCTGGGTT
This sequence comes from Mesoclemmys tuberculata, assembly GCA_007922155.1. Taxonomy (NCBI): domain Eukaryota; kingdom Metazoa; phylum Chordata; order Testudines; family Chelidae; genus Mesoclemmys; species Mesoclemmys tuberculata. The sequence goes on along the minus strand of ML675627.1, from coordinate 4,383,675 downwards.
GGGTCATGTGGGAAAACAACCAGACCCTATCTGGTTCGGGCCGGCTGTGCTCCTCCTGCCCATCACGTTGCCACAGTGGGGGCCACGTGCCCCGTTCCTGCCAGCCACTGCCAGCTGTGGAGTGAGCGTGCCATGGTGCCACAGGTTACACACGGCAGCAAGGGGCTCAGGGCATGCAGCTGCCGTTGTGCTGGCCCACCGGGTCAGGAAGTGGAGAGCCAACAGCCCCCCTGCCCTGGGGCAAGAGGCAGAGATCAGCCCCCCCAGGGCAGGAGGCAGAGACTTGACCATCCCCCCAGGGCAGGAGCTGGTGCTGGCTCAGGTTTTGGGGGGAGGGCTGGGTTGGAAAACGACTTGCCCTCGGGTTCAGGGCAGGCCTGCCTCATCCCCGGGTCTCCGCACAGGAGCTGGAGCTCGCTGAGAAGGGATGCTGTCCCTCAGTGCAGCCAACAGGGCTCTCTATGGGCTGGAGGGAGTCCCTGGCCCGCCGCTCCTCTGGCTCCTGGGGCAGGGGAGGCCATGCTGGGCGAAGCCGGCCGTCAGCCCTCCCCATTGTTCTCTCTCAGGGAGCTGGGGGCTCCAGGTCAGTCTTGAGCCCTGTGGATGGAAGTGTCCGGAGCCCAGCTCGGTCCCAGCCTGGCTACGAGGCAGCCTAGCAAGCTGAGCCGGGCCCAACGAGCTGTCTCCAGATGGCCATGCTTCCTGATGGCCCGGGAGCCAGCAGCCTCTCAATGCGTAGTGCACCCGTAGCCGTGCTTCCCCCGCTCTTCCTTCCACTTCCTGCTCCAGCCCTGCCCCTGCCTGCTTCGGTCGAGTCCTTGCCTCCCTGCCCTGACCTTTGGGTTGGATTCTCGACCCTTCGGCTTGGCGTTCCCGATCCCGGCTCTGGTTCTGACCTCTTGGTTTGGATCCTCAACCCTGACGCCGGCTTCACCCTGAGACCCGTCCCTGACTCCTGGCCCTCTGCTTGCTATTTCTCCAAACTGCTGGCACACCCCCTGAGTTTCACTCACTAGGGCAGCCCCCCACGCCCCCAGCAGCTTATGGAGAGAGACCAACACGGCGCCTCACCTACAGCCGCCTACACCTCCATAACCCTCGCCGGACTTCCTGCAGCCTTCTCTCGCCCACAAACACTGGCCCTGCCCGGGCTCAGCTCACACACTGGGCAGTTCCAGGGACGGGCACCCCATCGAAGGCTTGCAGTTGTTTGCCCTACTTGTTAATCAGGCTCCTGGTCCGGCCCCCACAGACTTGTTTGTGTCTCTCAAGCAGAGGAGAGTCAGACAACCTCTGTTGCAGTTCCAGGCTCTGCCTCTGTGCCTCTGATGTCTGTGGGAGCTGATGGGAGCCCCCACACTGGCAAGTGGGCTACGTACGGACCGTCAAATTTCACCCACTAATTCCAGTACCAAACCCAGGAACCTGGGGTTGAACTAGAGTGGGTTTAAGAAGGACATCCACTCTTGTTTTAGATGATTTCATATCTATCCCTAGGTATCTATCATCTATCATATCCCTAGGTAAATTGTTCCGGTGGGTAATTACCTTCAATGTTAAAAATGTGGGCCTTTATTTCTAGCGTGACTTTGTTTAGCTTCTATTTCTAACCACTGGACCTTGCTATGCCTTTGTTTTATAGATTAAAGATCCCTCTAGAAGCCATTGGATCCCTTTTTACCAGGGTAAAATAATACTGGAGATGCGGGAGAATCGCATGCTGTTATGCCACTAATTCATGTGTGATCTTAGGGTATGTTTTTCCTACAGGCACTATAGCTGCACCGCTACAGTGCTGTAGCATTGTAACAGAGATACTACGGTGACGGAAGTGTTTTTTCCATCACTGTAGTAAATCCAACCTGGCGAGAGACGGTAGGTAGGTCAACACAAGACTTCTGTCAACGTCGCTGCAGCTACAGTGAGGGTTAGGACAACCTAGCAACATATGCATGGGATGTGACCTTTTTTCACAGCCCTGAGGGATGTAGCTAGTTCTTAGTTTGTTGCTAAGTTTTAGGTGTAGACCAAGCCTGAAAAGGTAGTGAATATAACTTAAATGTGAGCAGCATTACTCCCTTCCTTACCGCACGTAAAGATCCTATGGTCGTTGTGTGTTAGTTTTCTTCCTTAACTGGAGTCAACAGATTGGCTGCTAATCGTCTTCCAGTCACTGTGCAGCCGTGGGCGTGACTTACAGTTTTGTTTTTGACCGTTCTTTCTGGATCAGCCCATTACTTTTTCCATCTTAAACTGTCTAGGAGTGTGAGCTTTTCACAAATGTTGTTAATCATACTTGCAAAGAGGGCTGACTGACTGATACCATGGGCTCTCTGATAAAGGGCACAGTCAGGTCATACTAGTTAGCTGGACAGAGGAAATTTAGGAATGTCTATATTAGATAAGACCCATTGGTCATCTGATTCAGTACCCTGTCTCTAACGGCGCACAGTACTAAATGTTACTGAGGAAGTTGCAAGCAAACTTGCATTATGCAAATAGGGTAATCTGTCTCCCTACGACAGATCTCCTCCTAATCCCAAATAGTTAAAGGCTGATGTCAATCCTGCAATAACTCTTCCAAAATCTATGTTAGCATAAACTAGGATAATTGGATATTTTTGTTATCTGTCTAAATGTTCAAGTCTTTTTTTACCCCTTGCTAAATTTTTGACTTCGCAACATCTTGTAACAATGAGTTTGACAGTTTAATTGCTGTGGGAAAACATGTTGTCATCTGCCAGTTCTAAATTTGCCACCTTTTCGATTCATGGAGTGTCTTCTTGTTCTTATGTAGTGAGGCAAGGAGAACAGAAGTACCTGATCTACCTTTTCTAGGCCTTTCATGAATTTGTATGATTATTATATGTTTTATATACGGACTATATATTAACAATTCTGCTTTAGTGCGAATTGAGACGCTGCGGCTCAGTTCTGACTGGTATTCTCATGTCTGCAGCTTGCATTCTCTAGGGGTGTTAATTTGGCATAGTCATGCTGGTATTAATTATTTTAATTTACTTGGGCAGATGATCTTCCCACACCCTTATGCAGCATTTTTCGGTTCTGCTGCAATCACGTCTTACGTGTAGGGCCCTACCAAATCTACAGCCGTGAAAAACGCGTCACAGACTGTTTTTTGTGTCCTTTCCCCCTGTAGCAGCCTTTCTCAAACTGGGGGTCCCAACCCAAAAGGGGGTTGCAAGGCTATTGTAAGGTGATCGTGGCATTGCCACCTTTATTTCTGCGCTGCCTTCAGAGCTGGGCAGCTGGAGAGAAGCAGCAGCTGGGTGGGCACCCAGCTCGGAAGATGGCATCACCCCCAGGAGCAGTGTGGAAGTAAGGGTGGCGTGGTATGGGGGAAGGCACGTCATGGAGTTTATATGTTTATATTTTGCTGTTTTAAAATACATGTTTGTGCTTTGTTACAACACCGTGAAATTTAAGATTTAAAAATGCCATGACCATGAAATTTATGAAAGTGGACCATACATTTGGTAGGGCCTTACTTATATGGTCAGAAGCAAGAATGTACTCATAGATCTCTCACACTTTTTGGGGAGTTTTATTTGGCTGCTCATGCCAAATGGAGCCAACGAGGGGCGGAGAAATGGTGGTGTGGTTAGGGTGCAGGTCCAAGACATGGGAGATCTGGATTTAATTCCTGGCTCTACCACAGACTTTCTGTATAACCTTGGGAAAGTCACTTCATCTGTAAATTGAGGGTAATAATACCCTACCTGCTGTTGGTGCCAGGAAGATAAATGCATTAGTGTTGTGAAACATCAGAGACCCTACTGCCGGGAATCATGGAAGTGCATAGAGAATGCACATAGATATTTGTTTTGCAAGTTCGCACATTGGAATTATCCAGTTTAGTTTTTGCAGGAAATGTAGCAGTACATCATATTCTGCTGGTTGCAGCTGTCACATTCAATTGGAATAGTTATCTGCGGTCAGTAACTGTGATTAGGGGAATTTCCTCAGTTTCAGATGACTGATTGGGCCTCTTCAGTTGTTTAAATCAAGGCTGGATCTCTTTCTAAAATGCAGTCTAGTTCAACGACAAGTTATTGGGTTTGGTACAAGAATCCCTGGTTTAGGTTCTGTGGCCTGTGTTAGGCAGAAGGTGATATTAGATGATCATAACAGTCTCTAACAGTCTTACAATATATGAATCAATGTGATATTGCCATCTTTGCAAGAGTTCCTTGCTCCATGTTGTTCTCCTACCACCGGGTGTTTGAACTAGTGATTGCAGAGGTAGTTTATATGTCCCATGCCCCTTTCTTATCCTGCATTAACTCTCTAAGGGGATGGCATGATGAAACTGTCTGCAGTATCACGTAGCTGATCTGCAACTGCTAATAGCAAATGTCCCCCCACAGCCGGAGATGGGACACGAGGTGGGGAGGGCTATGAGTTACTACAGAGAATTCTTTCCAGGGTGTCTGGCTGTTGGGTCTTGCCAAAATGCTCAAGCATGAGCGCCAGCTCTGGATAACTGTTGATGGTGCCCAGTCCCAACAGGTCTTGGCCAGGGTGCAGGGCCCACGTCATGTGGGGGGAGGGAGAAGTCGGGGAAGTGGAGCAGCCGCCATGTGGCACTGCTTGGGGCTGGGAGCGGCTCCTGGCCAGGGCGCTAGGCATACGTGGGAGAGGGGTGGGGGAAGGGGCGGGGCCAGGAGGGGGGAGTGGCCACCATGGCGCCGCGTGCTGCTTGGGGCCGGCGCCAGAGTGGCTCCATCCATCCTGGCCAGCCACTGAGTGTGTCGGGAGGGGGGAGGAAATCAGAATGGCCGGACCGCACTGGGGCCACTGCTCTCTGCACCTCCACAGCCAAGCGCCACCGGAGGCTCCACAGCCAGCTCCCGAGAACCGTTGGTGGAGCCGGGACCACCATCCTCAATGTTGGTGGAGCCCAGGCACCACAGGCCCACATAACTCGCCGCCTGTGCACTCAGGATCTAACTGATCACCATATCTGTGGTTGGGAAGAAATTTTCTTATGGGTCAGATCGGCCCTTGAGTTTTTTCACCTTCCTCTGCCCTGTGGGGCACAGGTCACTTGCAGGTTTCAACTCGTGTAAATGGCGGAGTCTCTGTCCCTTGAAGCCTTTAAATCATGATTTGAGGACGTCAGTGACTCAGCCAGAGGTTATGGGTCTGTTACAGGAGCGGGTGGGTGAGGTCCCATGGCCTGCAACGTTCAGGAGGTCAGACGAGATGATCACAAGGATCCCTTCTGGCTTTAAAGTTTGAGTCTCTCTTCTCTGCAGGCAACAAAGGGTGGATTTATTTTTTTAGCTGTGATTGAGGCAGCAAAAGGGAAAATTCGTTCCTCTGCAAAACCCCCAGATCTGTCAGAAATATACCATAATGGGAATAACTGTCATAGTGTACGTGCAATTTGATGTGTAATCCGATGGCCTGAGATCTGACCTGGTCTTGTTTGTTTTGGATGGTAGCACAGTTCAGCAAACCTTGGCCCAAATATCCCAGTTTGGCTAAGCTGTGCCCAGCACAGGACTGGGGGCAGCGGGTGGACAAAAGTGACCTTATCTTATCTTTTTGGCTCTCTTTTTGGATCCTGGGGCTGGTCAGGGGCCAGGTTGATTCTTGGTACTAGAGTAGTCGCAGGGGAAGAGTTCTGTGGCTTTTGGTGACTCACAGTGCAGGTGTCTCATTCCCTGCCTTCTCTACCCCGCCTCTCTGGCCCTCCTTCCTGATATAGGGGAAGTGGAAGCGGCTCTCTGGGGAGAAAGACTGTAGGTTGAGCTGATACTTTAGCAGTGCTTCCAAGCCTGGAATAAAGGTATGAGTTGAACTTTGTTATCTTGCTCTTGGAATCAGTGTGATCTAATGGAATGAGCAATGGACTGGGGCCCAGGACACCTGGGTTTTAGTCCTGTCTCTGACCTGCTGAGTGGCCTTGGCCAGATAACGTCATCTCTTTGCGCCTCTGCTTCTCCTCCCATCCTATCTTGTCTATTTAGATTAACGGTTCTCAAATGCGGCCACCAGGGGGTTTCTGTGCGGCCACGAGAAGCTGGGGAGGGAGGCAGAGGCAAGGAGCCACCCGGCCCAGCCAGGTTTCTCCTGACCACAAGCCGGGATTTGTTGGGAGCAGCCCTACAGGGTGAATAACCCCCGGCCCTTGGCTCCCAGAAGCACCTTCCACCGCCAGACTGCAGTGCCTAGGCAAGTGATTCCTCCCCCCGCCCCCTGACACGTGTCTGCCTTGGGGTCTACACCCCTCCCTGCCAGCCATGGCTGCCCGCCAGTGCTCTTATATTGCACTTTTCATCGGTAGGTTGCAAAGAGCTTTAAAAAGGTGGTCAGTATTGTTATACCCATTTTACAGATGAGGAAGCAAACCTGATTCTGGTTCTTTACCACCATCACTTGTCAGCTGATATTATAATATTTTGCTGGACTCGTGCATGTAGCTGCTGTGTGCACAGTCACCAAATAGCCACCGGCTGGGAAAAGCATTGCTGGTTTGATGAGCAGCTAGTCAAGGTCTTGCCCGGTTATAGGTGCATGTTGCACCAATGTTTGCCTCATGGGAGCATTGTGAAGAATTGGGACACATGGGCCGTTGCTGTTGCTTTTTGCATCTTGGGGTCTTTCCGGTGCTTGGCGTCCCTGTGCATGCCAGAAGGGTGCATGAAGGCATTGGTACACTTGCTCTGAAATGCAGCAATTGCCTCTCAATGGTAGCTAACTAGTAGTTACTTAGATTGTAAAGTCTTTGGGGCATCTTTTTGTTTTGTATTTATACAGTGCCTAGCACAAGGAGGCCCTGGTCTATGACTGGGACTCCTAAGGGATACTGCAAAATGATAATAAGAGGGAGGACCACTCATAGCAGGGGAATAAAAGAAAAGACATACCTGATTTCCACGCCCAGCAGGAAATTCAAATCATGAGAGCTCAGGACCCCAGGGCCCAATCCAGCCTCCCTAGACGTCAATGAAGAAGCTCCCACTGACTTCAATGGAACTGAATCCGGCCTTTACTGGGAAAGAGATTTGCTCTGCCTACTGATTATTTTACCTTGTGTTAGGCGTGTGGCAATGCTCCAAAAAGGGCCATGTTGTTGGAGTTTAATGTACCCTCTCTACACCCCCCCACATCGTATGCAGTGTAAAAGTATATTTTATGTACGTTTAGCTGATGTCTGATGTGGAGCTGTCAAGTCGTGCCGTCAGCCTTCAGGTCCCCAAAATGAGAGCGTGTTGTTCTCTGCAGAGTTCCAGAAACACTGCAACACTACTAGGACTATAGTCTTTACTGTTTAAGTTAATTTCAGCATCTTATTGTGGTGTTCGTTGGTCAAAGCTACCAAACCACACTGTGTTAAAAGATTTTTATTGGTTTTGCATGAGCAAGGGTTTTCTTTTTTTTTTTCCAGAAACGGTGAAGCTGTTTAGCCTGTGGCAAAAATGGCAAGTGTTGGCGTTTTGCAAGATACTAACATGAAATGTTTTCACGTCTCATATTCTTAATTGTTGAAGTATCTCCCAAGTGATTATAGTAGTCTTCTTTGCTTTCAATTGAAATTTGCTGACCAGATGGGTCTCACACTCCAGGTTACGCACCAGTAGCAGTAGATTGCGTGCCTATAATTTGTACTGTCTAGCGGGTAGATATAAATGTATGTGAATTCCTAATGTAATGCTTCTCCATTTGTAAGCTTTTGTATATACAATGTAGCATCTAGTTTGCTTGGTAGAAGGTTTTAATTTGTAGTTGCCTATACATGCGGTTCTAGCCTTTGAAATATTTCAGACACTAGCTTTTTAATGTTGTGACAATTATGCAGAGGTCAGTAACAGCATTTAGAGATGACAATACACAGCTTCATACTGGGCTTCAATCAAAGGGCTCACTAAACAAAAATGGCAATTCTGATATTAACATAGAGATCTGATTTAGCAGAGGTCCATATACTTGTACCAAATGAAAAATGGGGGTAGCGGTCGTAGTAATGCTGGCAATATACTTTGGGAAGTTACAGTCTGAAGACGAGGAGAATACAAGCCCCTTAAAGCGTACACCAAAGAGAAAAAGACTGTCTACAAACTTTGAAAAGTGTGTTATTTGTTCAAGAAAATCAAAAGAACGCAAAAGTGTGAAAAGCCACCAGCGCTGGCCAGAATTCTGTGGTGCTGGCAGCATAAGCCGGGAAGGGTGAATTGTATTTGGTGGCTAGTGGATGAGTTTTCTAGTTTAGATGACGTGCCACCAATAGCCTACCACAAGGGCTGCTCTCAGAAATACACAAGCTAGTTGAATTTGGCACGTGTTAGGGTTGTATTGAACCCAGGAAAGAAAAGAGACTATGACTATGATCAGAGAGCATCGTGTACACCTGCTTCTGTAGCCACCCGAGCAGCATGTCCTCCAGCAGTCCGTCCCGTTATGTTGCTCGCTTGAGAGAAACGCACAGGAAAGACAAGAAACTTCATAAAATAGAAACATTTGGGAGAGCAACCGACCTAAGGGAGGCAGCACTTCAGAGAGGAGACGATGAAGTCGTGCAGAATGTCTGTGGAAGACTTGATTGCTAAGCATGCAGCTTATCACTAAACATGACCACGTTGGTGATGTCTGCCGCTTGCCTGTGTGGTTTCACTTTATCTCGTTGTAGAGAGAGGTTGTCATAGCACAGGCTGCCCTGGAAAGCCCCCTCATGGTCCGGTGTGGTGCTGCACATGAGCCGTGCCTTGATTCCCATCACTCGGGTATAAACAAGTCCATTCAGATGTTCAGATACAGAACAGCACCCCCTTTGGAGGGTCTCATGTATTAACAGAGAAGGCCAACACAAAGTGTAAGCAAAATCTTTATCCCACCATCTTGGCTGGGAAACTGAGGTGGTCTTACTTTATCTATCCCACTGCTTCCCTCTGCCCAGGCCTTTCGCCAGCTGCATTCTTTCAACTCAGATCCCAGCCCCTGTGGTCAGGTCTCCTTCAGATACCTGGGTAGAACCCTTCTGTGAAGCCAGGGGTCTGTGGGGATCTGTCAGCTACGGCTCTTGTCCGAGGCAGCATGTCGTTCCTGGCAGGCTGACCTCCTGCCACTGTTTGGGAGATTCCTTTGCTGGGACCAGCCCTTTCGGGATGCCCACCTTCTGTAGTTCTCCACTCAGGAATCTCCTATCCCTAGGAGCACAGCTGTGAGGCGCTGTAGTTGTGTATCCACGCAGGAGTCAGACCTCCAGTGAAAGCTTACGGTCCCACTCCCAGCCCCAACCGATCCCAGTTTCTGGCTCTTAAAGGCTGCGTTGTCAGGCTGATTGCTCAAGCCCAAATTGCACCATGGGGACTTGTGGACAGTGAGGGCCAGAGTTTCCAGAACTCAACATGAAAATCTGACCAAAAGTGTCACAACAGGAGCTTTTGGATGCTGAACTCACAAACTTGCCCCTAACTGGGGTGCCGAATACATGAAAGCCTGGTCTTTCAAAACTGATTCTCCATTGTCTTGCCCCTTGTGCCATTGTGCAGGTGTAAAATACTACCAGTCTGATGCAGAATTATTCTACATTCACTCGACCCTATGCCTTACACCTGGAAAAGGGGATATTAATGAGAGCGGTAGTACATTTTCTCTGATGCCCTTCCCTGTGTGAAGGGGCTGTACTGCATTGCAGAGATGAGGGGGATGGAGACAGTGGGTGGAAAAGTAAGGGAGGGGGACCATCAAAGGTGAAAGAAAAATGGAGCAGATGGAAAAACACAAAAAGGAATAAACAGGGAGAAAAAACAGATGGGAAATGGCGTCAGAGAAAAGGAAATACAAAGGAAAATGGGGGTGGGCAAGCGTAAGAAGGAAGATGGGAAAGGCAGAGTGTGATGGCTGTCGAGGTGGCCTGCACTTCTTTTGCACTGAGCAATGCTGAATGCAACAGGGAGGTTTATGAGGGGCCCAGTCCTGCTCTCGCTGTAGTCATGAGGAGCTTTGCCCATGAGTTCAGTGGGAACAAGATCAGCCCCTAAAAATATTAGGGCCCCGATCTGTCCCGATTAGGACCTTCTCCATGCAGATTATTATCATTAATGATTATTTGTAATGCAGTAGTACCTGGGTGCTCCAGTCACAGACCAGGGCTCCATTGTGCCAGGAGCTGTACAAACCCAGAACGAAAAGGTAATCACTGCAAACGTCACCCATCCTGTGTGTAAAGGGGAGGAGATCGAGGAGCAGAGCAGGAGATCAAGGAGAACCTAATGTTGCTATCCTCACTCACCTTGGAGAGAATTTACTCACAAAAATAACCCCACTTGAGTAGGGGTGGGAGAATTGGTCCTTCAGACTGGATCAAGCGAGCTGAATTAGCTCTGTATTGCAGCAGTCAGGATGTCCCCATGTAACGCCTGCTGTTTGGTCTTTTCACACCTGCCTCAGAGTTACGTGCTTACATTTGTTCACCGGTGGAGGACAGGTCACTCGGTAGCATTCCCTGTCAGGTGGGCAGCATTCAGCACCAGCTCCCTCGTGGTTTTCAGGAGGTGATTTGCTGGACAGTTCTTTAGGGACACTTGGCAGCAGCGAAGGAAATTTCAGTCAGCTCATGCTCTGGAACTCCACCATCTGGGCAGTTCTCCACTGTCTGCAATGCTTGCCGGACGAGGCCTTTTACGTCACTGCAGCTGGGGCTATTCTTTCTTTTGGGAGTTCTCCTCGTGACTGTGTTGTGGAGCTTCACCTGAGCTTTGTCCCAGATTAGAGGCCAAATTCAGACTTCGGATAAGCACATGCAACTTCACAGAGGTGCACCTGCTTATAGAATCCTAGGGCTGGAAGGGCCCTGCACTCATGGCACGATTAAGTCTCATCTAGACCATCCCCGGCAGGTGTTCGTCTAACCTGCTCTTAAAAATCTCCAAGGATGGAGATTCCACAACCTCCTTTGGCAATGTATTCCAGTGATTAACCACCCTGACAGAAAGTTTTTCCTAATGTCCAACCTAACCTCCCTTGCTGCAGTTTAAGCCCATTGCTTCTTGTCCTGTCTTCAGAGTTTAAGAAGAACAATTTTTCTCCCTCCTCCTTGTAATAACCTTTTATGTACTTGAAGGCTGTTCTCATGTTCCCTCTCAGTCTTTTCTTCTCCAGGCTAAGCAAACCCAGTTCTTTCACTCTTGCCTCAGAGGTTATGTTTTCTAGACCTTTATTCATTTCTGTTGCTCTTCTCTGGCCTTTCTGCAGTTTGTCCATATCATTCCTGAAATGTGCCCAGAAGTGGACACAACACTCCAGTTGAGGCCTAATCAGTGCAGCGTAGAGCAGAAGAATTACTACTCATGTCTTACTTATAACAATCCTGCTAATACATCCCAGAATCATGTTTGCTTTTTTTGCAACAGCATTACACAGTTGACTCATATTTAGCTTGTGATCCACTATGACCCCAGATCCCTTTCCGCAGTACTCCTTCCTAGGTCATCATTTCCTATTTTGTACGTCTACAGCTGATTGTTCCTTCCTAAGTGGAGTACTTTGCATTTGTCCTTATTGAATTTTATCTTGTTTGCCAGTTTGTCCAGATCATTCTGAATTATAATCCTATCTCCAAAGCACTTGCAACTCCTCCCAGCTTGGTATCATCCACAAACTTAATAAGTGTACTCTCTATGCCATTATCTAAATCACTGGTGACGATATTGAACAGAACCAGACCCAGAACTGATCCCTGTGGAACCCCACTCGTTATGCCCTTCCAGCATGACTGTGAATCATAGAAAGCTACTCTCTGGGAACAATTTTCCAACCAGTTTTGCATCCACCTTATAGTAGCTCCATCCAAGTTGCATTTCCCTAGTTTGTTTAAGAGCAGGTCATGCGGGACAGTATCAAAAGTCTTACTAAAGTCAAGATATACCACATCTACTGCCTGCCGCCTATCCACAAGACTTGTTACCCTGTCAGAGAAAGCTATCAGGTTGGTTTGACATGATTTGTTCTTAACAAATCTATGCTGATTTATTACCTTATTATCTTCTAGATGTTTGCAAATTGATTGCTTAATTGTTTGCTCCATTATCTTTCTGGGTACAGAAATTAAGCTGACTGTAATTCCCCAGGTTGTCCTTATTTCCCTTTTTGTAGATGGCCACTATATTTGCCCTTTTCCAATCCTCTGGAATCTCTCCTGTCTTCCAAGACTTTTCAAAGGTAATTGCCAATGGCTCAGATATCTCCTCAGTCAGCTCCTTAAGTATTCTAGGATGCATTTCATCAGGCCCTGGTGACATGGAGAATCTAACTTGTCTAAGTAATTTTTAACTTGTTCTTTCCCTAGTTTAGCTGCTGATCCTGCCTCATTTTCACTGGCATTCACTGTGTTAGATGTCCAATGGCCACCAACCTTCTTGGTGAAAACCGAAACGAAGTAATTTAGCACCCCAGCCACTTCTGCATTTTCTGTTATTGTTTTCCCCCCCTCATTGAGTAAAGGGCCTACCCTGTCCTGGTCTTCCTCTTGCTTCTAATGTATTTGTAGAATGTTTTCTTGTTACCCTTTATGTCTCTAGCTAGTTTAATCTCATTTTGTGTCTTGGCCTTTCTAATTTTGTGCTTGCATACTTTTGTTATTTGTTTATATTCACCCTTAGTAATTTGACCAAGTTTCCACTTTTTGTATGACTCTTTTTTTTTACTTTTAGATCACTTAAGATCTCCTGGTTAAGCCAGGTGGCCTCTTGCCATACTTCCTATCTTTCCTATGCAATAGGACAGTTTGCTCTTGTGCCCTTAATAACATCTCTTTGAAAAACTGCCAATTGTCTTCAATTGTTTCTCCTCTTAGACTTGCTTCCCAAAGGATCTTACCTACCAACTCCCTGAATTTGCTAACGTCTGTCTTCTTGAAATCCGTTGTCTTTATTTTGCTGTTCTCCCTTCTACCATTCCCTAGAATCATGAACTCTACCATTTCATGATCGCTTTCGCCTAAGCTGCCTTCCACTTTCAAATTCTCAACCAGTTTCTCCCTGTTTATCAAAATCAAATCTAGAACAGCCTCTGCGCTAGTAGCTTTCTCCACCTTCTGAAATAAAAAATTGTCTTCAATACATTCCAAGACCTTGTTAGATAGCCTGTGCCCTGCTGTGTTATTTTCCCAGCAGATACCTGAGTAGTTGACATTCCCCATCACCACCGTCCTGTGCTTTGGATGATTTTCTTAGTTGTTTAAAAAAAGCCTCATCCACCTCTTCTTCCTGGTTCGATGGCCTGTAGTAGACCCCTACCATGACATCACCCTCGTTTTTAACCCCTTTTATCCTTATCCAGAGACTTCCAACAAGTCTGTCTCCTATTTCCATCTTAACCTCAGTCCAAGTATGTATATTTTAATATATAACGGCCCCTCCCATTTTCCCTGCCTGTCTCTCCTGAGTAGGCTGTACCCTTCTAGACCAATATTCCAGCCATGCGTATTATCCCACCAAGTCTCTGTGATGCCAACTATGTCATAGTTGTGTTTATTTACTAGCATCTCAAGTTTTTCCTGCTTATCCCCCATACTTCTCACATTCATATACAAACACCTAAGATACTGATTTGATTTCACGACACCCCCCCAGTGTTGGCCTGTCTCTCCCCTATCCCTGCTATAACAGCCCACATTCCCCCCACATTCCAATCTGTGGGCTTTGGTCACCTATCCCCTTCAAACCTAGTTTAAAGCCCTTCTCACTAGGTTAGCCAGCTCTGACAGCTTATGACAGCTCTGAATTTGGCCCTAGGAGTCTATGTAGCCCAGAGATATCAGACCACATAGATCATCTAGAACACGTATGCCAGAAAATCATGTGAAAACCCTGTGTGAATTGGTTTTGCTGTTAGCCAAAGAGGGAGTTAAACATGTTCTTTCATGTGATTGGAAGGTAGCATGGTTCAATGGTTAGAGCACAGGAGAGCATCAGTACAGAGACCTGTGCTAGTCCCAGCCCTTCCACTGATCTGGGTAAGTCACTCCTTTTGGCTTGGTTATAAGTGATGCTTAATTAGGCCTACACTGTTTTGAGACTCTGAATTCTGGACTCTGAGGAAGAGTCAGAAACAGATTTTGAATACAGTGGAATTGAAAATAAGATGGATGCTTGGAATAACAGGTACGGACCATGTTCAGAATGAACACATCGGGGAAGTGTGAAGGTGGCACCAATTATAGAAAAGCTGAGAGAATCCAGGCTTACATGGTTTGGACACATGAGAAGAAGACTGGAAGAACATGTAGAAACAGGGAGTTAAAGAAGGATTGGAAGACCTGAAATTAGATGGATGTTCTACAAGAGGATTTGAGAAGCCTTGAAGTTTCTGAGGAACTGCCTCAAGCCAGACTGGAATGGAGAGAAATGACTTTCAGAGCCAACTCCGTATAGGTGGGGCTAAGATTATCAGAAGAAGAAGAAACTGAGTATATGCCTCGGAGACAGAGATTAGCTTCAAAGAACAATGTACATTAACTATTCTTAATCCACATCAGGCCTGCTGTGATCATTTGGCTGTCAAGAGGCGTATCTGCTGAACTTCAGCTATGAAGAAAGTTTTGGGCCTGATCCTTGCTATTTCAGATCTACTTCAACTTTGACAGGAAAAGTCTAAACCCGCAAGACTGAGGTTTCCAGGTCTACTCTGGATTAACATGGTGATATGAAAGGATTATATGTATCTAGTTGGATCAGCCTCTGTGCGGTGGGAGTTACATTTGTTTATACCAGTGAATTTTTATATCATAGGGGTTACTATTGTATATGCTTGTTCACTCCAAATGTATAAATTTATAATGAAAGGTTACTATGTTTAACACATAGAAGGAGCCTTTCCCTCTGCTGATAGAGTGAGAGTGTTTTAACATATGAAAGGGGTCTTTCCCTTTGTTGCTAAAGTAAGAAGTTTCTGTCTTTCCCTTTGTAAGAAATTTCTGTTTGCTATTGAAGCCCTAAAAAGATAAGAAAGGAACGTGCAGGGTCTGGGATGGGAGCCCTGGCCAGGTTCCCGTCACAGCCCCTTGCATAAGGACCAGATATCCATCAGATGATCTGCACAATCACGTATACTTGTTTGTTCCACTCTATAAAAGCTGGACCCACTTGTAGCGAATTTGGAGACCTCACCTACGGGTGGACGCACCGCCTAGGACTTCCCAATTGCCAGGACAGGCTCTCCAAATCCTCGCTGCAACTGAGGCTCCCAAGCGACTGTGGATCTGGATGATGGTAACGTATTATTAGGGCAATTGGTGATGTATCTCTCTTAATCACTACAGTTGATCTTATGTAGTAATGATCAGGTTCATTACCTTACTTATTCTTTCTATTGCTTAAAATTATAGTATAATAAGTTTATTGTGTTATGTATATATATCATTTCATTTTCTGTAATATTTAGAAAGAGATAGTAAAGCAACCTTGTTCTTTCTACGGTGTCTGTGTCCTTTCTATCAACCCCTTCAATTAGCAGAACATTTTGGCGTTGAGGATGGGATTCGACAGACAGAGTAAGGGCATTGGAGAGGGAAGAATTTCCCTATAATGATAATAAGGAAAGGAGTGAACAGACTTTTTGCTCATACCAGGTATCATCATCAGCTGGCATTAACTGAAACATTGCCACTGAAAGAAAGCCTGATCCACTTAACTCAGGGGTCAGAAATTAAACCATGGCAGTTAAGTACAACCAGAATGGGCTTGTCCTGCTTGTTGAAAAATGCAGAACTAGAATGGGAGCCGCTACCTCTGGAGTCAAGAGACAAGTAGGGGCCATAAATGTTATCTGGCTGAGTCAAACCCCTTTAAAGGGAAGATAAACAAGAAAAAGAAATTTGGTTCTTATTGGATACAGGGGCACAAATTTCAGTTATATCTGAGGAAGTCCCCCATCTAAAACTAAAGAAAAAATTATAGGAACAAGGGCGTCACCAAGGCCAACAAGTCCAATTAGTAAAATTCAAAGTTAAGAGTCAATTGAAACCTAATGTAACCAATTGGCCAAAGAAGAAAATCCCCACAAAACCTGAGGGATGAGAAGCTATGAAGCAACTGCTTTTAAAACTGCAGGAAGAGGAAAATTTTCTCCTGTAAGCAACTCCCGGTTCTTATCTCTAGCCTGGGGCATACCAAAACCAGGTCAAGAAAAAAAACCCAAAACCTTAAAGTTGAGAATGGCAGTCGACTATCAAAGAGCTAATGAGCAAATAGAAACAGTTCAATGTGTGTCTCAAAGAGTTAAACCTAAGATGGAACACATTTTGAAGAGTAAAGATTTAAAGTTTGCTGTACCTTGAATTTAAAGGACATGTTTTACCAGGTACCAATGTAAGATCCACAAGGGATATTAAGTTTTGTGTTTAAAGATAAATGTTTAACTGAAAGTTTGGAACAGAAAGTGTTAAAAATAGCAGTATAATGTACTGAGTTGCAGAGAGAAGTGAATGTGTGAAATCGGTTAACCCCCTAATAAAGGGTTGCATGGAGGAGCAAGTTAAAATCATGCTAAGTTTATGCAAGCAAGTTATGGGAAGAAGAAACTGGTGAAGTTAAAAGATTGGGAAAAGATTGGACAACAATGTGTTAAGTGTCCTGAAGTAATGCAAATGAAAAAACCCCAAGCGA
Source organism: Mesoclemmys tuberculata (assembly GCA_007922155.1). Taxonomy (NCBI): domain Eukaryota; kingdom Metazoa; phylum Chordata; order Testudines; family Chelidae; genus Mesoclemmys; species Mesoclemmys tuberculata. The sequence continues at coordinate 4,367,041 of ML675627.1, read as the reverse complement.
AAGGGAAACTGAGGTACACCACCTCGCAAAAATTTACCCTAAAACCTTAAAAGGTAAAAGCCATAACAAGCCTGGCCTGCCTATAGAACAGAGCACGCAGGAAAATATAAGGGTAATTTGTCTGATTTGCCTGCAATCAGAAAGAAAATATGTAAAAGAAAGGGGTATTCTAAGGAATAATCTACTACCCCAAAGGGGGTAGAAAAGTGTTTGTTTTATCTTTCAGAACTGCAGAAAGGAAGAAACTGGTACCAGTGAAACAACTAAAAATCAAAACCATGGATCTACTGTTGCAACAAAGAGTGTGTTTTGTGTGTTATGTTTTGTTGTTTGTTTTATTACTAACATTGTGCATGGTATTGGGAAGTATTGCATGAAGCAGAAAAGTATCAAAAAGCACTGTAACTGTATTCAAAGAGGAGAATTGGTCTCCAGTGTTCTGTCTGTGGGGCAGGCAGAAAGTACCTCTCAGCTTATGCTGGTGGAGGAGGTGTCAATTGTGCCAGAAGTGGTTCTGGATGTAACTAAAACCCAGAAGGAGTCTGTTAGGGCTCAGGAAAATGTTTCTTTGAAGCAGTCTCTAGCAAAAGAGGGAAAGGACATTTCTGTGGAAAGTGAATTGTTGCCTAGAATTGCTCCTGAAAGAATAAAACCTCCTGATCGCTCTTGCAAACAGCTTTCTGCAACCGAAGGGTGTGAAAACAAAGTTATTAAGTTAGTTCAGAGTGAGTCATTGATGGTAGCAAGGAACAGTTTACATGTTGAGAGACTTGGTTCAGTTTCTAATTGTCAAAGTTTTTCAAATGTGGATAGATTCACTGACCTTGTTTTAGAAAGATCCAGTTTGGATATCTTGGAGAAGGTTCCAGATGGAGTGGAAATTATTGGGAAGCTTAAATAGCCTTGTGTGGCTGGGCTTGGTCAAAATGCAGGGGTTAGCAGGCAAACTCTCACTTCTAAATGCTTTAAACATATCTTGTACATCTAATGTTATGGGAAGTAAAAAATTGGCAATGCAAAACCCTGTTTATAAAACGCTAGTAAAAATGGTTAATATCTCTTTAAAACCAAGTCCAGACTTAAAATGGATAATGGTTAAGAATTTGAACACTAGTGAGCTAGCTAATGTGTGTAATGGTAGTAAATGCAAATTACTGGCCTAAAAAAGGGGGGGGAAAGATCCACCCATAGCTGTTAACAAGAAGAATTCCTCTCGGGTGTGGCCAGCTAAATTTAAATTGGGAGTGCCTGGAACAGCTCTGAATTGAAGCCACATGCAGAATGAGTTTGTTAGAACTCAACGAAAAAGTGTTTCTTTGAAGGGGGCCCAAAGCCTAGTCCCTATAGAAGGGTAATGTAGAGATAACAGAGCAACCAGTGGTGAAGCATGTGCTACTATTGTGCTAATGAAACCCTTATTTTTGTAAAATTGAATAACATTGTTACCTCCATAGTAAGCCTTACAAAAGAAAAAGCCTGTTTTAGTTAAACATGACCTTGCCATTGTTAAGTCTTGTAGTTAATTTGTTGTTAGTGCAAGAATTGTAGAAATGTACCATGTGCCTGATAATTTGCAAAACCCTTAAATTAGGCTGTGTTATCTATTGTATCCCAAATGGTATATATCTTAATATGCCAGAGCCTGAGGAGAAACAATGTTAACATAATTCAAATGGATTTTATCCAAATGCCATTTTATCAGCCAGGAAACTTGGTCTGCTGGTAGAACCAAATGCGAAGGAGAAACTGAAGAACCCACCAATAACAGAAAGCTAACGACAAGGCTGAGAAGCATTGTTTCACTTTTAAGTCTAAGTGAAAGGAGGACATAAAGAGGATTGGACTAAAAACACCTTCCTGTGGGCAGCAGTAGCTACCGCCCATGGATTAAATCTGTTGGACTATTGGATTTGTGAACAGCAGGTGCCAGCTGCTACCACCAGCCCTTGCCCTGCTATGCTCTGGCGTCCAATACTACTGATGCCATACCAAGCCCAGGGCCTAATTGCATGAATCCAAGTGAACCAACTTTTAGAACGTGCCAGTATATGTTGGACTGCAACAGGCCTCAAAAAACTCAATCTCCATGGAAAAACTAAACTGAAAACCCCAGTGTCTGTGGGAGAACAACAAAGCTGTAATATAACCATTAACAGTTTATTAATTGAATTGTTGGAACTGATTTAAGTAATTGTAGTAATAATAGCGATAAAAGCAATGGTGACTAAGTTAGTTACCAAAGAGTTAATAACTCAAGGAGAAGCACAGCCACTTATTAATAGTCCAGAGGAAAATAGTGATCTGGCAAAAGAATCAGAGAAAGATAGTAATTGGCTATAGGGCATAGGTAATTTGTTTATTGTTGTGTATTATTCAGTATAATAAGAGTTGTTTGTGTTAAAATGATGTATGTAAGTTTAAAATTGATTTTATTAACCATGTTAAGTTTGTTATACTAGTGGAAGTTTAAATGTTAAATTGAAAAAATTGTTTTAAACGCATCTCAAGAATGTCCTCGGGTCAAGAGGCCATGTTGTAACAGAGTAAAAACATGTTTGAAAAATCAGTGCCCCGAGTCCATCTTGAGCCATGTGTGGGGGACTCAGAGACAGCAAAAAAGAAAAGAAGAAGAAAAGACCTTGAAGTAGAAGTAGAAGTAAACCCATGATAACGGGAACTTGCACATGTAGCAGTTCCAGACCCGGACATGGGAATTTTGCAGTCATTGCAAAATTAGCTTGGCAAGTCAGCAGTAAAGTTTTGAGGAGGAGGCTGCTGATAAGATGGTAAAGAAAGGGTCTATCATTGGCTTAGCAGACGCATTGGCTGAAGTAGAGATATTAAAGGGGTCGTCAGACCGAGGCTTTTTGCGGCCAGAATAGCACCCCACTAAAGGTCTGATTAACCATTTCGCCTCTCTCCAGCTCGTCACTCAAAATAATAGGGTAGGGTGTCAGAGTTGATAACCCATGGGGCTTTGTTCTGCGGATGATAACCTGGGTGTGAATACGATAGAGGTTCCACCTGGATGATGAAGATGATAATGGAGAAGTGGTAAAACAAATAACCAAAGAAATGAGAAAGCTAGCACATGTCCCCATCCAAACCTGGAAAGATTGGGAATTAGATATGTTCTCATGGTTATATGGAGGACCGTGGGTTAAACGAGTACTTTTCTTCTTTCTTTGTATAGTCATGGGCTTGATTTTTATTCCATGTTTAATCCCCTGCCTGATATCATTAAATGATGTTGTATAATGTCTCCCTTCTCGCAGAGGCCGAAGGACCGATTGATATGAAAGGATTATCTGTATCTAGTTGGATCGGCCTCTGCGCGGTGGGAGTCATATTTGTTTATGCCAGTGAATTTTTGTATCACATGGCAATTATCATGAAAGAATTGGATCAAACTCTGCATATGGACTGCCTATTGACTGCCTTTTAAATTGATTCCAGGAGGATTTTTTACAAATCAGCAGCCACACCATCTGTGCCATGAAACGGACTTAAGAACTTTATTCATATGTGTATGTATAATGAGCTTTAACATAGCAACTCTTTCTTTCTTTTTTTTAATAAATCTTAGCTTTAGTTAATAAGAATGGGCTATGAGCATATATTTGGGTCAGATCTGAAATATTCATTGACCTGGTGGGCAATGTGTCCAATCCCTTGGGATTGATAGAACGTTATATATGGTGAATAATGTTTTTTGTAACCCTCACTATGTTAGACTTGGTTGACTGGGTGGGAGTCAAAGGCTGGATTGCTCAAAGGGGACTGTATTTTGGTTTCTAGGTAACCAGTAAGGTATTACAAAAGCTGTTTGGTTACTGGTTTGGTGAAATCTAATTATAGAATAAATCATCAGCTTTGGAGGTCATCTGCCCTATTCTTTGCAGTTTGCCCTGATTGAACATTCTTAGCACCACAGACATACTCCAAAACAACTTGAATTGCTCTTGTTGATGTAATACAGGGCCCAAGGCTACGTGACTGGAAAATTGCTGCAGCAAATTGTGAATGTGGCAGGAAATTAACTAAAAGAAACTCTGTCCTGAATGCACATAAAATGAGACTCAAAGGAGCATGTGGCAGGTTAGTTTTCTCTTTTACTTTTGTCCTGTACGTAGGATCTTTCTTCCCTCCCTAATTAATCAGAGAAATAAAATCTTAGCAAGGAAGACAGCAATATGCAGCAAGCTAATTCCACTGTAGTCTGACCTACTTACTTTTCAGAGGCTGTTGTGCAAGGGTGACTCTTGAAATCAGTTAGGGACAGGATTTCAGGCCCAATTTTTAGGTTTTGTTGAAAAATGAGTTTTAGGAGCCCAATATGAAAACAGTTCTGTTCATAACCATAAAATACAGATCAGTGAAAACAAAGGTGGTTTTGTTGAGGGTGGCCATGGGTTTCTGGGTGTGTGAAGATTTAATTCTCCTGCAGTTTGGGAAACCCAAAATATAACAGCAGAACCAGAATGTGAAATTGATTAGAAAAAGAATTGGGGGTGACCACCCTACTGTCATTTTCCAAGCTGAGTGAAATGCAATATACAAACAAATAGCATAAATGGCAAAAAGCTAATTAAAGGGCCAGATCCAGCCCTCTGTGGGGAAACCTGCCATCGGGTGACCAAAAGATACACAGAAACTCTGCTGGGGCTAAGTTATGCCCTGGCTTCCACCTTGTGCATCCTCATTGAGCTCAGAGGACCAAAAGCAGTAATAGATGGGGAGTAACAGTGTGAGGCAGCTGCTATGACTGGACAACAAGACAATGGAGAGGTGCCCAACAATGAAAAGCCTGGCCAGTGGGATCCACAGATGAGCATTTCATTTCCCTCCAAGGGAAGGATGGACTAGAAGGGAACCCCAGCTACTAGATTTGTGGAGCCTCACAACTGCTGTGTACAATCTCCTATTGTAGATGACAAAGCCTTTGTTCCTAGGCTATTTGCACCTTTCCCTTGCTGCCAGTCCTAGCAAATGGTCATCCTCTCCTTCTGGCTTTGTGTATGAGTGCTTATTGGGGACCCAACAGATGCTAGAACCTGAAGAACTGAGTAGCTGAGGTGCCTCCAACATTTGTACCATGAATTCAAAGGCACCTGGCTGTCTCAATTTCCTGGTAATCTGGATCCCTCCTACCAGGAGTTCCCAGTAATGCCTCCAGACATCACCTGCCTCTGGGCAGAGAGTAGGACCCATGTTCCACTCCATTTGGACGCGGTTTTAAAGCTGCATAGGCCCCTACCATACACTGTGGTAGTCCCAGCAAGCCAGTCTGCCTAACGGCCAGCACCTGTGGTTTGTTTTCTCTCCAAGGGCTCGGAGCAGTGCATACCAGCAGTTACAAGCTGATCATATAGCTCTTTCTCAGCAGAGTACATTTATTCATGGGATAGAGGCATCACAGAGAAAACATATAAAAAATCTCCCAAACAACAAAAGTTCCTACATGCTTACTAAACACACCAGAAATTGCCCGTCTTCCATATGGAAAGTTTAGTACGCCAACGTCCCTTCCAACCCTTCCACAAGGGTTGGGATCTCCTTAGGACCAAAGGTCCTCCTGATTGTTTGCTGAATCAAAAGGTAGGCCACAAGTCTGTTTGACCTTGGCCTTTTTATACCAAAGCCCTTTCTTTGTCTCCTAGTCTCTGGAAAACCCAGCTCAAAAGTTTGAACCAGTCTCTGCAAGCCACCCTAGGGAAGGTACCTCTTTGCATTATTTTAAGTCTTAGCAATTCCTCTTAATCACCCCCTATTATTTTTAATTCCTGGAGGAGCTGTGGTAACATTTCCCCCTGGAGTAGAACACAATCATACATAAACCATTAAAAATGTAATACAGTGGTTCCCAAAGATACTGCCTGGGGTTCCGATAGGTTTCCCACTGCTTTGTTAACAACGAGATAAGTTCACAAAAGATAGGTACATCAATGGCTATTAGCCAGGATGGGCAGGTATTGCTGTTTGCCAGAAGCTGGGAATGGGCAACAGGATGGATCACTTGACGATTACCTGTTCTGTTCATTCCCTCTGAAGCACCTGGCATTGGCCAGTGTTGGAAGACAGGATACGGGGCTAGATGGAACTTTGATCTTACTCAGTATGGCCGTTCTTATGTTCTTACTAGCCATTGCTGGACCTATTCTTCATGAATTTACCAAATTCTTTTTTTAACCCTGTTATATTTTGGGCCTTCACAGCCTGCCCTAGTGTACAGAAATACTTTTAGAAACCATTAGGAAGGGGATTCAGCGGTTTCCAACCTTCTCGAGTGTGCAGACCCCTCTTCAACCTCCAAATATTTCATAGACCACCACATGCTACTACTTTTATTTGAAATTGTACATTTCCTTGGTGAGGATGTTATTATTTTTCTTTTCTGCGGACCACCAGGGGTCCGCAGACCACAGGTTGGGAACAGCTGGGGTAGATAATAAAACAGAAATAACATAATGCTACTATATAAATCCGTGGTATGCCCACACCTTGAATACTGCATGCATTTCTGGTTGGCCCATCTCAAAAATATATATATTAGACTTGGAAAAAGTACAAAGAAGGGCAATAAAAACATTATGGTTCCTAAACGCATTTCTGTACACAAGGGATTAGATCCTGAAGCCTCTTACACTGGACGGGGTAAGGGCTTCATCAATGGGCCCACTAATAATAATGAGTGACACTCATGTAGCACTTTTCTTTTGAAGTCCCCCAAAGTACTCAAGAAACTATATCTGAACTGTAACTACTGCATGGGGATCACTTACCCATCTCTGATATGCAACTATTTCAGGGGTAAGACATGATAGCTGTTTAACAGTGTTCAGAAACATTCATCAATAATTAAGGTAAAAAAGAAAGGACTACTTCGTCCAACTGAATTGAATTTCCACCCCAGTGTAGAAAATTAAGTCCTCAACTCTTTATTAGCATTGGCATTTAGCATTTATGAGCACCTACAAATCTGCATGCAGTTAAGAAAATAAACACTAGATGGCAGTGATATTAAAAATCTGGAGTGCTTTGAGGCAGGTATCAGATGCTGAGCTAGGAATATTTATTGTGTGATAAAAATTAAAGCTAATAAAAAGCTAAAGTAATTTTTGTTTTTGTCAGCTTTACAGGACGGTGAAAGAGAAGAGACAGGACTGATCATTGGTGTATCCCAGCAGAGGAACAAATCAAAGGGTTCCTCTTGCCAAGGCTGATTTTGAAATGATTTCTCTGTAGTGGGCCCTTCTTTGGGGGGTAAACGGGAGTGCTGGAACAATTTTTACTGTGTGGGCATTGAAGGCAGAAACCACGCATTTGTCTTGTTATTACTACTTCAAGCCAGGGGCAGCAGCAGCACCCTCAGATTTCCTAGTTCCAGCACCTATGGGTGTCAGTGGCATATGGTGCGAATTTTCATGTAGTACAGCCCATGCATCATTTGAAAGTATATGTGCTGAGTGTGCCCCAAGAGGGAATCTGATCATTATATTTACTGCTGGGCTGAGAATACGTGTCTGAAATAGCCCCATGATGGATGCACTGAATACAGAAGAAGACTACTGATGCTTGATTCTGATAGCTACGTAAGCGTTTGTACTGCACTCATCAGCGCCTCACCTTGTGCCCGATATAACTGAGACTGAAAAGATCCAGTGCGAGGCGGTGAAAATGGTTATTAGGATAGCAGGTCTCCATGGCCAGGTCTGTGATCAATAGGACAGGATCAACCATCTGGCCAGTTGATGACGGAAGTGGGAGTTTTATACATCCAATAGCAGTGAGTCTAACAGGTGCCTCAAAGTGTGGACTAACTTAGGCAACTGAGGACAGATGCCCTCAATAGTGGGGAATGCTGTAAAAGAGACAAGTTGGGGAGTCAGATTCTGAAAAAATTAGGGGGGTGGGTTGGTTGGCAACGTTGTGACAGCATATAGAATATTATATGTGACTATGTTATAGCCTACAGAGTCGGGGGGTAGGGGAATGGTAGACATAATGGAGCAAAGAGACCTGTTAAAAGCTGGGGGCAAGCGAGGTCTGGCAGGGGGGAGAGAGGGAACAGAAGCATCTGCCTCCTTGCTCTATAGCAAATGGTGTCCATGGAAACAAGTTTTTCGGAGCACTTCCCTCTGCCTACCAACATCACCCCAGTGTTGCTTGGATTCAGCTTTACTCAGTTGCTCTTCTTTCCTGCTAGGCAATGAGGAAGCAGGAGGTGATGCTGGTTATGTTTGAGGACAAAAGAGCTGTAGAGCTGGGTGCCATCTCCTTACTGATAGAACTTCACCCTGTGTTGTCTCATCAGCGCTTCCAACACCGTCATTTAGATATTGATTGATACAAGGGTCTAGAGGTGGAGGCCCAGTTGACCATAATGACCCTCAGAGTTCGATTTGAGATGAAAAAATAGACCCATTTAAAGACATCTCTGTTACCTCTGTCTCCCTCTTGGAGGTGAGGCGGGCATATTGGAATCCAGTGCTGCTGAGAAGCCCAGCTGGACAAGTAGGGATGGACTTTTCTTTGCTACAGACAGGTGGTCATCTACCAGAGCATAAGGCCTGAAGCCTGACTGGCAGCCTAGAGGGGCCCTTGGAGATGGTTTGTTTTTTGTTAGGTTGAGAGGGTCTGGGAGGTTGGACGCTGGGCAGCAGTCTGCAAGCTCTCTAGCTTTGAGCAATAGTTTCTTTGGTAGTGGTTGGATTCATGGCATGTTCTAGAGTGAGTGGTAGGCGTTCCATTCAGCTACGAAGGTGCTGACAATATCTTTTAGGAAGGCTCTCAGATATTCTCTGTTCTCTCCTACCACCCAGAAAGGGCACAGCTCCATCATAGCTGATGGCCCTGATTGGCATCAGTGTTTCCATGACTATTTGTACATCTGGGCCAGATCCTCGCAAGGGAGGACTTCGTGTTTCTGCTCAGCATGTTGTTCTCTGTGGCCGACAAGGCCATCCAGGTGTGAGTGGGCTTCATGACTCATCCCCTGTCTGTTCAGCTCCTCATTACCCACAGGTGAGATCGCAGAGGTCGATATCCCCCAAATGCCCGTGGCTCATTTATCAATTACAGCTTGGTGTTGCTGTCCAGATGTCTTCCGTTCACGCCAGCGACGATAATGAGGACAGGCAGGGAAGCACAATGGGAATCCCTCTCATGCTGAGGTCCATAATGAGAAGGGAAGTGTGTAAATAGGAAGTCTTGTCTCATTAGACCATGGGGTATATTCTCCCTTCAGCTCAGGAGTGTAGCTCTTTTTTTGATACATTCCAGTTCATTGTTATTGCCAAGCCATATTGCCCAGAGTGTGACGCAGCTCACTGGGTTGGTGACTGGATGAGAGTCAGAGATAACCTCCATCAGACATACAGTGGAACGATAGTATATACCATTAACCCTTCAGAATAAGTTTACTTCTCCTTGGGGTTCCAAAAAAGGGGGCCCTGTAAATTCTCTCTTCTGCCTTGTCCACAGCAGCCCTGCTCCCTGCACACCTCTGGTCTTTCCATCTCTCCCAAGAATTTCCCCCAGTCAGAGATTACTCTACTATCCTAGCTGCACTTACTTGGGGTACGTCTACACTGATGGCAGCAAATTTGCTGCTGTCAGATCGACCTTTCTGGATCAACTGAGCGGTCAGTGAAGACCCAGTCAATCGATCCAGAAGTTGATGCTGTAAAACCATCTCCTCAAGTGGCATAGCGCTGTGTCGATGGGAATGTGGTTCCAGTTGGCGCAGTGCAGTGAAGACGCTGCGCAGAAAGGAAGTACAGCGGTTGATGGGAGTTACGCAAGTTACGCAGAGTAGCTTGCATAACTCCTGTCGACTGCCACCGAATTGCCAGGTGAGTGTAGACCAGGCCTTAGATACCAGCTTGTAGATCCTCCCTGAGCTTTCCTCTGAATCTTGGCTGAAAATTAACCTTTGAAATCCCAGAACACTGGTTGGCTCAGTGGGGCTTTCTTTTAGGGGTGCCCCTGACTTTAGGTTTAGCAGAGCTTTGTGAAGCATTTTGGGGCTGCCAAAAGACCTCTACACACCATCACAGGCCCATCTCTATAATTAACTAAACCAGAACCCCAGATCTGAACATACCCCAAACTTCAAAACCAGACATCAATCCAAACGCTGTGGCTCAAGTCCATCTCTACTATATTTCAGTCATTATTACTTGTTCGTTTTTCAATCATCTGTCTGCATAAAAATAAAAGTGCAATCAAATGTATGAACAAAACAAAAATAATAATTGTAGACAATCAGGTAAAGCCTGATTTTAGAAGGACATGTGGTATATCTTAATAACATCAGGAGGCCTTATAAATATATTTCAGTTTTGGTAAGAAATTTGGATACAAGGTAGGATGTGAATTTGAGGTAACATAGAGATTTGGGGTTTGGAAAGGTGGGATTTACCTGTATTATGAACAGATTCTGGATCATTGAAGCCATGGCAGGTAATTAATACAAGCGAGCGAGTACGTGTGGAGAAAAATGTTCTAGGGCATTGAAGTATCTCTGAACGAGACCTTGTAATGTGGGTCACATATGCAATTAACAAGTCAGCATTGCTGTTAATTGAAGGTGAGCATGCCAAAGGTCATCCTTGGAAATGCAAATCATGCTGCACGCCCAGAGTAAACAGTAGTGCATGGGGCTGTGGTGAGTTGCTCTGTGTTCATAGTGCATTCACCCCGCAATGCGCTATGGTTTTGCTGCTTTGCGTTTTTAAAAATTAGTTGCATTAGAAATTCCATATGCATTTATTGTCAAATTTTAGGTAATTGTTTAGGGTGGGGAGGGCAGATTATAGGCAGATTTATATATATTATATGCAGTTAAATGGGGTTCAGTTATGGTAAAAGAGGCTTTGAAAACTGAAAGAGACAGAAGAGAGTGGTGAGAAGCAGCTTGAGGCCGGGAAAGGCTCAAGAGGCTAAAGAGAAGGCGTTGACACAGCAGCAAGACACTGACGTGGCCCAAAGAAGCCATATGTTAGTGACTACGTGGAGGTGCAAGGAGGCTGTCTGGGATCGGAGAAATGCAGGAGATGGGGTGGAATGAGGAGCCAAGGATGTGGAAAACAAGTAGCTGACAGATCCCTGAGGGTTGCTGTCAGACACAGACAGAGGAAGGAAACTAACCAAATTCAACTGGCTGTCTCTCCACTGCTACAGCTGCTGTTGCACTTTGAATTGTTAGCAGGGAATCATCAATGAACAGGTGTGTTTCCAGTGGGGTCAGGATCGGTTTTTGGCCTTGCACTATTTAACGTATTAATGACCTGGAAGAAAACATAAAATCATTACTGACAAAGTTTGCAGACGATACAAAAATTGGGGGAGTGGTAAATATTGAAGATACACTGATACAGAGCAATCTGGATTGCTTGGTAAACTGGATGCAAGCAAACACTATGCATTTTAATATAGCTAAATGTATACATCGAGGATCAAAGAATGGAGGTCATGCTACGTGATAGGGAACTTTGACCTGAAAAGCAGTGACTCTGAAAAAGATTTAGAGGTTGTGGCGGCTAATCAGCTGAACGTGAGCTGGCAGTGCGACTCTGTGCCAAAAGGGCTAAAGCAATCCTTGGATGCTTAAACAGGTAAAGTAGGAGTAAAGATTATTTTACTTCTGTGTTTGGTACTGTGTTTGGTACTGGTGCAACCAGTGCTGGAATCCTGTGTCCAGTTCTGGTGTCGACAACTCAAGAGGGAGGTTGATAAATTGGAAGGAGTTCAGAGAAGATCCTTGAGAATGATTAAGGGATTAGAAGACATTCCTTCTAATGATGACTCAAAGAGCTCAATCTATTTAGTTTAATGAAGAGAAGGTTAATTGAGGGTGATTTAATCACAGTCTATAAGTAACTAGATGGGAAACAAATATTTGATAATGGATTTTTCAATCTAGCAGAGAAAGGTATAATATAGTCCAATGAATGGAGGTTGAAACTTGACAAATTCTGTCTGGAAATCAGATGTACATTTTTAAGGGTGAGAGTAATTAACCATTGCAACAACTTACCAAGGGCAGTGATGGATTCACCATCACTGACAATTGTTAAATCAAGATAGGATTTTTTTAAAAGCTCTGTTCTAGGAATTGTTTTGGGGCAGATCTGTGCTAGACAGAAGGTTGGACTAGAGGATTCCAATGGTCCCTTCTGGCCTTGCCATCTGTGAATCTGTGAATGTGAGTGTGAGGTTAAGAAGAATGTTCAAGTATAGCAACACTGTCTTGGGAAGGTGAATAGAACTGTTGTTACAATGGGAGTGAAACAGTTCTATTCTAGTCTAGTTCTTGTACTGTCACTTGCCACCCATAGAAGTTACTGCACTTCTTTTCCCTTGGAAGGGCTCTCCTTTCTGTTCATAGCTCTTATTTCCTTTAATCTGCTTTGGACTGGGATTCTTTGACTATTCCAACAATAAAATGGAAAATTCCTCCAGTTATACTGAATGGCCTGGTCATTTCCCTGCATCATTAGTCTCTGCCTCTTATTTTCTCTCTTTTAAAAAAAAAATCCCAGGTCAGCTTTCCTGGCATCCCTCTCTAGTGAAGTTGATGGGAGTCACAATTAAGGACATTCTGGAATTATGGACAGATATTTCAAATCTATGTGTGTTAAATTAGGCTCCTAGGTATAGCAGGTCAGAAAATATATATAACAAAAGAAAGAATGGGAAGTTGATAGCAATGAATATAAATTTGGGGCTAGGAAATTTAGAAAATTGATAAAGGAAGCAAAAGAACCAAGGCAAACTCTATGGGCGGCAGATTTAAGGACAATAAGAAGAAGTTTTTTTTTAAGCATACCAGGAACAAAATAAATCCAAAACAATGGTATTGGTCCATTATTAAATGAAAATGGTAGAATTGTAAATAATGCAGGAAAGACAGAACAAAAATATTTGTTTAATGTTTCTATGTTTAGAAAAAAGACATGCAGTTATATCAAATGCAGTTATATCAAATGCAGATGATGATGAAACATTTTCTATTGCAACATTAATTAAGGAGGCTGTTAAACAACAGCTACTAGAGTTAAACATTTCAAAATCAGATTACTTGCATCCAAGTGATCTCAGAGACCTGGCTGAGTAGCTCTCTGGACCATTAATGTTGATTTTTAATAGGTCATGGAACAAGCTGGAAGTTCAAGAAGACTGGAAAATGTTTAGTGTTGTGCCAATATTTAAAAAGGGTAAACCCAGGTAGTTATAGGCCTGTCAGCCTGACATTGATTCTCGGCAATATAATGTAACAGCTGCTACAAGTCTTGTTAATAAAGAATTAAAGGAGGGTAATATAATAAATATAATTAATTTATGGAAAATAGTGCCTATTAAACTAACTTGATATTTTTTAATGAGATTACAAAATGATAACGGTAATAGTGGTTTTGTAACGTACTTAGACTTTGTTAATGTACTTGGCTTGCTAGTGGAAGAAGACAAAGTCATTACTGATGGAATTTGCAGATGGCAAAGACTGGAGAAGTGGTAAATAATGAAGAGGATAGGTCATTGATGCAGAACGATCTTCGTTGCTTGGTAAGCTGGGCACAAGCCAACAATTTGTGTTTTAATAAATCTAAATATGAGATCTTACATCTAGAATACAGGCCATTCTTACAGGATGGGGGACTGTATCCTGGGTAGCAGTGACTGTAAAAAAGACTTGGGGATCATGATGGATAATCAGCTGAATATGAGCTCCCAGTGCAATGTTAGCAAAAAGAGCTAATGCAATTCTTTGATGTATATACAGGGGAATCTTGAGGACAGTCGGGAGGTTAACTTGATGCAACTTTTACTGGAATGCTGTGTCCAGTTCAGGTGTCCACACTTTAAGAAGGATGTTGATAAATTGGAGAGGGTTCAGGGAAGAGCCACAAGAGTGATTAAAGAATTGGAAAATGTGCCTTATCGTGAAAGACCCAAGGAGCTCAATCTATTTAATTTATCAGTGAGAAGCTTAAGGAATGACTAAATCACAGTCTATAAGTACCTACATGGAAGAGAAATAGGATAATAGAGGCCTCTTTAATCTAGCTGATAAGGATATAAAAAGTTCCAATGACAGTAGCTGAGACTAGCCAAATTCAGATTAGAAATAAGGCGTACATTTTTAAGAAGGAGGGTAATTAAGCATTGAAACAGTTTACCCATGGCTGTGGTGGAATCTCCATCACTGGACATCTTTATTTAAGATTTTTTATTCTAAAATGTATGCTCAAGTTCAAACACTGCTCTTGGATTTGAAGCAGGAATTAATTAATGGAAGTCCTATGGCCAGCGGTATGCAGGACAGCAGACTAGTTCATCACAATGATGCCTTCTGGCCTTCAAACCTGTCAATTTATTGACGTGTTTTTCACAAGGAAAATGTCAACTCTTTGGCAAAATATCAAAAACAAAACTTTTGGCTGAAACGTTTTGTTTTAAAACAGAAAATTTCTATTCAGCTATACTGCCATGGTAACATATGGGAGTTATAGTTTGGATGCCTCATTCCCCTATTGTCCACCATGGATTTTACTCCCTAGCTGGACTGCATCACCCATAATGCACCACAGTCTTCTCTCCTCTTACTGAGCCACCCCTGTGCATCATCTGAGTCCCTGGCCATGGTGCATTAGGGAAGACGCATTCCAGCTGGGGAACTCGGCCTATAGAGGAGAATGGGAAGATTGGAAACTGAACTACCATTCCCATGAGTCACCACAGTGGCATTTCCCAATCAACATTGTTCTGTTTTTGGCTAAAATTTTTGAGCATTTGTTTTTTGATGAAAAGTCTAAATTCTTCTTTGAGTGATGGTGCTTATATATATACCAGTGGTGGGTGTGCATGCACGCTGTGCACCGCAGCGGGAAGGTTTTCTTAGTGTTGTGTATCTCCTCATGCTCCCAGCTGAGGTTATAATAAGCCATGCAGGTCAACACCTCCCCGTTTCCCTCTTACAGCTGCATGACCTGAGTTGGAACTTCTGTACCTTCACACTCTTACTCTTTAGCTAAGAGAGTGATCTAGTACATTGTACATAGTTCTTGTTTGTTGTTTTTCAGTTTAGATAGTATATATCATTGATTGTTAGTCGGTTTGAGTTAGTTTGGCCCCGTTGAGGTATGTTTCTCCCCCCAGTTTTGATAGAAAATTTTCATCCAGCCATACTCAAACCTGTATTTAGGTACTTAAATACAAACTTTTATTTAAGTATCTAATTATCCACACAAGAGTGGATAACTTGAGGCATCCAAGTTTGAAAATCATGACCTATTCCTCTCATTTCAACGTTTTCTTTGAACAAAACACCCAATTCAACATTGTTGTCAACAAGATTCTAGGATACAAATATCATGGTATTCTACATCAATAAACATCAATATACAAAATATGGCCTCGCTCTTCCCCTGCCTTACACTCCCCCAAACAAGCTAGCATGGCTCTGGTGAGGGTTGATGGGTGGAGCAGTTGATATGAGGGTCACTCGTTCTTTTGTCTGGTTCCAATGCAGTAGTGCAGTGATTCAGTGTTTGGGTTACAAACACAGCAGGAGTTTATACTGGAAACAAACAAGATTGCCACTGAGAATGGCATGTAAATACAATGGAGATGGGCACTCTAAAAATGCCTAGATTAGATGCACAGAAAAGTTTATATTAATATTAAGTGTAAAATATTTTCTTTTTACTAAACCTTGATTTTTGGCTTAAACTATCTAATGAAAACAATAATGCTTAACTTGTATATGTAGCACTTTTTATGTTCAAAATGCTCTGGGCTTGATTTATCCCTTGTGGGGGTGTAAAGGTCACGGCGGATTGCTGTGTTAGTGGAAGCATTCATCCTTGCGTGAGGGCAGCTTTCATTTAATTTACTGTTAGGGCTCCCTAGTTTTGTTCATAGACTCTGCCTGGGGGCTGTATTGAATCAGTACATCCTTTGGATGCCCAGCCCTCATTCCTTTTTATCTGGCCCTGCCAACCTTCTGGGCTGCTCTGGCAGAGCAGGAGGGTTGTAGGTAGCTTGTGCCAGTGTGAAAACCCCTACAGGGAGAATTTCTATTCATGGGGGCCCTGTACCTGGGTTTCTGCATGCAGAAATCAATGCAACATAGGCATGAATAGAACACATTATGGCTAGTTTAACAGATATGCAGCCCCATGGAAGTCAGTGGGTTTCATGGATGTAACTGAGAACTAGTTTACCCCATTACTTAACTAGTTCTCACAGCACTGATAATTAAGTAAGATTGCTCCCGTTTTACAGATGGGGAAACTCAGGCAGAAAGTGACTTCCCAAGGCAACAGAGGAAGTCAGTGTCAGAGTCCGGATTTTTTATTCCCATTTCCACACTCAAATGTGTGCTGTAGTGGACCAGGCTTTGGCATAGTTGTTAAGAAACAGACTTAGAGCCCAGTCCTCAAGTCTTATTCATGTGAATAATACACTGGTGCTTATGCCAGCAAAACTTTTGTCGCTCAGGGGTGTGAAAAAAATCCACCCTGCTGAGCAACATAAGTTTTGCTGGCATAAGCACTAGTGTAGACAAGCCCTCACTCAATTAGTCCTGCTGAACTGAATGAAACGACTCACCTGAGTAAGGATTATCTTTTTGCAGGATCAGGCCTCTGGATTTGAACCCTGGTTTTGACCCTGATTACTCTGTGACCGTGGACAAGTCAGTTAACTTCCACAGTGTCTTCATCTGTAAAATCAGTTTTACCCACCTGTACACGGTGCTTTGGAGCTACATGTGAAACGTGAGGGCAAAACAACATTATGAATGTCTGACTGGACAGGTGACATATGAAATAGCTTTCCTGAGTTCTCTCTAATAAAGCAGAACAATTATTTTATCTTGAATGGTGAATGAGCTGCCCCTTAAAAAAACATTAAAAAGAGTACACTTCACTATAGCTGGAGACACTGGATTATCACACAGTCTATTGGAGAGGTTTTGGGATGGATCCAATATTGCTATAGATGGTTATAGTTAGCCTACCATCATAACCACCATCATGAGTGTCATCACAGATTGAACCTCAGACTTTCAGTTCTACATGCTTCAGACAGCAGCCACTTAAGTCAATGTAA
This sequence comes from Mesoclemmys tuberculata, assembly GCA_007922155.1. Lineage (NCBI taxonomy): Eukaryota > Metazoa > Chordata > Testudines > Chelidae > Mesoclemmys > Mesoclemmys tuberculata. The sequence goes on along the minus strand of ML675627.1, from coordinate 4,349,923 downwards.
GGTTCACTTTTGACTTCACTGAGTATTGGATCAGGCTGTAAAGGTATGAGCTTCTGCTACTTGAATTAAAGCAGTAACCACCACAGCTGGTAACTGTAGCAGACTCATAGCTTCTGTGGACTTGCCATTAGCAGGAGGACACTTGACACGCACTGAACAGTGCATTACATACCTCCCTTGGCACATCCCGAGGATGTGAAGCTCCTCTGGAAGGTCTGATGTCCACAGCAATTCAAATCACAAATCAGTGCTCACTTGTAACAACTGTCATCCTGGTTTGAGACTGGGGATTAAATTAGCGACCTGCAATAGTAAAAGCAGAAGGCTCTACGTTTTGAGCAAAGAGACTAGGTTCTCTGGTCAGTAGCATTAGCATACATGTAACTTCTGTGGACCAGCCACTAGATGGGAATGCAGAATATACATTATTCTAATGTCCTTTTGAATTCTTTAACCTATTGTGGAGTTACACAGATCCAGGCTGCTGTGTTCCTAAATTTGCCAACTATTTTTATCTTCTTTCATTATATCATTGCCATGTCTATTTGCTTCTGGTCCTCTGGGAGCATATATGAAATCTCCATGGTGACTGCCATTGGAGTACAGATTTCCTCTCTGGTTTTAACACATCCAGAATTACATCCATCTGGTCCCTTAAGACACCACATTTCACAACTGTAAAAGTGATCTAAGACAGCATTGCACTAACACTATCTCATATTTTTTTAGAGCTTCCCCTGCCCTTCCTTATGCCAATACAGTCAAGACACGTGTAGTGGTTTGGATACTTCTTCTACCACCTTTTAATTTAATCTGGTGATATTCTAAAACAAAGTTACAACCAAATCAGCAGCATTCAACCTTTTAGTCGTCAAAGATGAAGGTGGCCAGTAGGGTATATTGATATAATTAATATTTCTTGTTCATTTATAGCTTGCCTCAAAACTTGAAATAAAAATCTTTGACTAAAAAACAGCACATAGTGTACACAGATAGTAAGTTATCCTGTCTTTTTATCTCTTTTACCTTTGCCCTTCTTTCTCACATTCCATTTGTATGTTCCACCCACTTGTTGCACTTTCTTTAGATTGTAAGCTCTTTGGGGGCAGGGACAGGCTCTTTCTATGTGTTTATACAACACCCAGCACAACAGTGCTTCCATCCTAGTAATGGAAGTGCCTGAGCACAGCTGTAATGATAATAAATAATAAGAACAACGAGCCACTTCATCAACACAGAGAAATGCTGAGAACCAAAACAATGAGATCTTGATATCTGAGGTGCTGATTATAGAACCCATGGTACTTTTTGTAAGACACATCCCAGGTGTTGGCCAAATGGCCCGTCCTCAGTACTGTTGAGCTGCTGCTGTTCTCCACCCAAAAAGGGGCTGCATTTCAGTGTTGTTGTAATTACATATTTGGTGAAGCATTTTGGGATCCTCCAAGATGAATGGCAGTTTGAAGTCAATGGAACGTTTTCAGTGGGGAAACACCACCTTCATCAGACCTACTCCCAGTGTCTCTTATTGGGATGGGCTCAGGGCCTAGTCTGGCTGAATGAAATCTCTTAAACCACTTCTGACTGGGGTCTCTTCCCCCAGAGAGTGGCGCTGGGGGGCAGGTCTGACCATTGGAGGCTCCCAGTGAGAGACAATGGCAAGAGGTCTGATGGGAGGGGTGGGGAGTGTCTCCCCTACTGACATGCACTGAGAGTGGGTCTTACTGGGATGTATGTGTCTTCCTCCACTAGGGCCCTGGGGTATAGGTCAGGGGGTCTCAAATCTTTTTTTGCTGGGATCCCTTTGAAAATATTTCAGACTGCGATGACCTCCCCACAAAGTGATGACCCCCCCATTCCATGCCATCCTTACCGGCATGTACGGAGAACTGGCAGCTCACGACCCCCCCATAATAACCTCGTGACCCCCTGAGGTGTCATTACCCCCAGTTTGAGAACCCTTGGTATAGGGGGACCCTCCATCCCTTACTTTAAAGGACTGGTCCTTATTTCACTGATTTGTCCCACGGAGTGATCAACTGTCCATTTTAAAGTACATCCCTTGACTTGATTGTAAGGGACATCCCTTGACCATTTTAAACACCACATTGAAGTTTATGATAATTGCTGTGCATACTTGAAGGCAGTACAAATGTACACTTGAGAGAAAAATACAGGCTATGCTGAGGGAAATGGCGTTTCCCTAAAACGAAGCTTAAAATTAAGTGTTGTCCCTCATTTTTCATGTGGTTTTCCCTTATTTCCATCCAACAAAGGTGGTCGCCTTCCTTGGGCAGGTCTGCAGGCAGTCTCCCCAAGGAGAGGCACCCAAGGCAGGACTGAAAGGGGTTGGGGGTCTCCCCCTCAATGAGGTACAGTGGGGGCAGGTCTTATGGGGGTGAGTCCCTCCAATGAGGGGCATGGGGGCAGGGCTGACAGGGTGGGGGAGTCTCCCCCAGTGAGGAGTTCTGGGGGGCAGGTCTGACAGGGAGGGGGGCTACCCCAATGAGGGGTATGGGGGCAGGTCTGACAGGAGGGAGTGTCCCTCAATGGGGGGCATGGGGGCAGGGCTGACGGGGGGGTGCCCCCG